>CM067376.1:205725465-206014339 GCA_034510155.1 Eucriotettix oculatus
AATAATATTTGGTATTACGTAACTGTTGTGACGCTACGAGAAAACTTAAATAGAGAGTTAAAGGGAAGGTCTTTACTTTATAATAATTTGATGGTCACCACAGTGCAGTATATTACTGAATTCTTTGCTCCAAAGCGAACAAATAAAATTTATTAATGTTTAATATTATTATAGCAAGCAAAATCAAAATTGTCCATATTATATAATTTTTTTGAAAACCTTTGAACCTTGTAACACACTACTGCTTATAACGAAACTACATTTTCGATTATTTTCAGAATATCATAATTTTAGTTTATAATTAAGTTAACAACTAATTGGAAAAAATTTAAGATACTTACAATGAGATAACGACTGAAAATGCTTGAGTCGTTGAATATTAAACCAGCGGGTTTGACACCAACCGTCAGAGAATTTTGATATGAGTAAGAAAATCGTATCAGGGCCCGATATAGACTGTACAAATTAGTATAATCCTCAATGAACTTTCCCTAACAGAATAAATTAATTCCAGAAATATACTTGGGTTGCACAATTTTTAAAGGAACAACATGTTCGTAATTATATTGCACATTCTGTTAACAATGAATCACAAATAGACCCGATTAGAGATGCTGATGTCGAAACAGAACCTACACTTCGTTCTCTCTTATCATTATACTTTCTCTTCGCCATTTCCCATTCTGTCATTCTACTCAACGGCACATTTCCTTTCGTGTCTCTCTTCTCTGGACTGTCTCACTTTTCCTGACCCTCAGACTTCATTTTATTCTGTCATCTACTTGGTTCATACTTTCATAATGGCAAACAGAAAAAATTATCATTTTAACATTAAAATTATTATATAATAATATTTAATTACGCCAAGTAAAATATATAACAAGTATATTAGAAATAATATAAAACGATATACTCTTTGGAGGCTTGGTGTCGCAAAGAGTTGCCTACATTGCGTTTAAAAGTGAAGCTTCAGAATATATGCAACAACAAAAAAACGAGACAAAATGTAAAGTGAGATAAGTTAATTTATATTAGTTATATAATTTACTAAAAATTGTTGTGATATATTATTTTAGTTAACGAATTTTCATTTAAGCTAAGAGAACGCAAAATTAAAAAATTAAGCTTTTCATTGCTTGGTTTTCTTTTACATAATGTTTATTGACTGACCGTGATTACATGTATTATAAGTACCTTTATATCAACTTTTTGTCTCAAATAGAACAAATTAGGATAGTATAGTTGGCGATTTATAAGTGGTTTTATAAGGTTATGAACATCAATTTTCCCACGGAGTGGTAAGTCCTAATTTTACTTTCACGAGAAAATGTCGTAATGGATTTTAATATCGGCCAGGGTCTCCTTTCGCTCCAAGGGCGCCTTCTTTCAATGCCGTTCAACGACCAGAAACACGGCAAGACAGACCTTTGCCTTTTACGACACGTAGTCGGGTCACTGTGAACACGCACCCCGCGTCGTCAAAATACTTCTCTTACGCAAGGTGGAAGCTGAGACGACGCTTGGCCGGAATGTATTGGATTTCAATTGCAGAGAATTAACTGTGAACACAAAACTATCACTCCACAGAAGAAAAGAATAATAAAGTAGAATAAAAGGTGCAAATAGACTAACCAAAATGAACCATTAGCTTGAGTAGTTATTCAAGTTGTAAACAGATCATCCTCGAAAACTAAACAGATTTAAAAAATTACGAAACTTGTAAAACAGTTAACAAAGCACGAAAAAATATGTATAAATATATATTGTCGTTTTTGATTTTATATCAAATAGTCATACAACATTATATATCGTAAAAACATTAAATTTTAATACATAATCAAATATTTTTACGTATTTATTCGAAAATCAATACCTTATCTTTAAGAAACGTAATATTTCACAAAATTATAAATAAAATTAATTACATTCATATTTTTAAACTTTTAAATAAAATAAACATATAATCAAAACTTTTCATTGACATTGGAATGCAAAGTCTTGAACTAGAAATAAATTGTAATTGCCAACACTGAACTTTAAGTTGTATATTATACAGAATTAATGTAAGAGTTTCTGGCATATGAATTACATAATTGAAGTGACAGGTCGTATGTCGTTGTAGGTTAAATTACCATGCTAGAAAATATGCGAGTAATGTAATGGTAGACGGCGGAGTTGCAGAAATCCTAAGTTTTGTAACAGGTTTCCCTTGGATCAAACAGAGGGATGGAAAGATTTCCTTATCACGTGCAAAAAATTAACAAATCAGAGTAGCACATAAACAGCGTCCGAGAGAATTATTTTTGCTGACACCCTTTTAGTTACATTTCTCTGGGGAGAAGGATGAATGTTACTTGGAGCCTCAGACGAGGTCACATCAAGTGTTCCGGCCAACAATCCAGACACCTGGTCTTCGTCTGGAGAGACGCCAATTTGCTGCCTATCCACTTCGACGTTCTAAGTAGCTCTACGGTAGCGAGGACAAACTACGAGAAATGAAGGCGGTAAATTGCTTATTATTTTTAACATATTTCTTTCTTTCTCCTGACACCCAAACAGTAATCAGATTTATTATAATACTAGCTATAACCTCGACTTCGTTTGCACGGTAATGCCTCTTTTTATTTTGTCCTAAAAACGAAACAACAGATACAGAATTTTTATAAAGTTAAATTCATTGAATATATGGTATAATTTATTTATGATCGCTTCAGGGTAAACCTTATAAATCGCAGTTGGTTTTGAACAGGTTCCGCATTCACAAGTTTCGGAGCCAATTCGATGCAAACTTCCAGACAGACAGAAACTTCAATTATATTTGTTTTTAAAAATGAGGAATTACTAAATATTAAAATATACCTGACGCGACAAATAAAACCAATTTACGTATACATCGTACCTCAGGTAACAATCGGTTAATTAAGGCGCGAATCCTGCTGCAGCAATAGCTGGATTTCTCTCACGCTGCCAAAACTACGCTCATAATAACACATTAAGTGCGGTGAATGACATAGGAACGCCTATTAGGACTCGCAGTTGGTTTTCACGCCGCATTTTGCACTATAATTTAATGGATTTATAAATATTTACATTAATATCTTCTGAACTCTGCAACATATCGAAATGAAACATACATGAAAATTTAAGTTAAAATTTCTGTTTCAATCTCTGAAATTTTAATTGAAAACCGTTTAGCCGTTTCGGAGGATAAATGGATCATGAGTACAGGAAACCCGCATAGGAAACTCGAATGCACGCATGAGAAGAAATCTTCGCCGTAGAATTGATATTAATATCTTCAGCAATATATCGAAATGAAATATGCACGAATATTTAAGTTAAATATCCTGTTTTTAAACACTCAAATTTTCATTGAAATCCTTTGAGCCGTTTCGGGGCAGTCAGACACTTCCATTTTATTTATTAGCAGTGTTAAAGTTTTCGTGGTTAATGCGATTAATAGTGGCTCTCCCGAAGTTGTTGGTATTGTCCGTTTTTTCAGACTCGATTAAGGTTCTAAGTCATCGTGGCGATATTGATGGAATACACCTCTCATAAAGAGTTGGCGTAATAAGGTAAATTTTCAAAAATGTGATGGCCTCGCTGATGGTTTAGTCACGTGTTGACGAAATTATAAGTGTTAAATTAAATTACATTAGCGGGCTAATGTAAATGAATTGCCGAGAAACACTGGGTAACCAGATACTAGGAAATATATTAAAACAGTAATAGTAATCGATGAGAGACAAAAATAACCTGATTATTAACAAAATCAATGAATCAACAATTCCTTAAAGAAAAACAAATAAATTATGCAAATACTACACACAAAGCAGCAAATGGTATTTATTATGGGAATAAATCTTAAACAAATTTTAATGAGAAGTATGGCATTGCTTGTTTGCAACCAATTGGCCTATATTTGCAGTTATAGATTACACAGAAACTCGCACTCAGTTTTCCAAGCTCGACATTTAGTCTCGATCGGCTGTCGCTTTTAATTTATTTTTGTTGTAAAAAATAATTTCTCACGAGCACAAGCATTTCCAAGATGTGTCATGATTTGAATTGCAAGCGTGACTAATTGTGTAAGTTTTACAAGTTAAATATAGTTTTGTTAAAAATTTTGCTCGACCAGCTTCTGAATGTTCGTTGTCCATCTGCTTGTTTCAGTGTAGCTTCATATCTCTTACTCTCTTCTTACCTGGATGATATATTTATTTTACAATCGAAATATCTAATGCTTGTTTTGTGATTTAACATTTCATTTCTAATAACATTGGGGAACACGTAGAATTTATATTTTAAAAGTCAAAAGAAAAGCTTAGACGGGCGGCAGAGTGAATGTCCTGGGCCGCGGGTTACTCATCTCTGATCTAACACAATTGGGCAAAGTTATTCTTCAGCATAGTGTCGCATTCCTTACAACCCCTTTCCACATTTTTTCACCAACACGAAGTGTTGTCGTAGTATTGGAGACAAAATGTAGCCCAGCGGAATATATTTATGGAGTGGTCAGAATAATGTGTTTAATGGGTGTGAATGAACAGCTTAAACATTGAATTACTGCATACAAACTTCTGTTACTCGTCGAAACAATGCAGTATGCCTTCGATGTTATATAATTTTATTTACAGTCACATCAACCTCTTTGGTCATTTAACTTAACCGACTAATCATTAATTCTAAGCGGGATTTTCTCAAAATGGAAGCACACGCTCAACATACACGCCCTCGCTGGATTCGAACCCGGGACCTCTGTGATGTGAGGCAGTGACGCTAATTACTACATCACAGGAGAGCGGCTGACAGTAAAGCTCTGGCTGGTACTTTTCGGTTTTAAAAATCTTGCCGCATTTCAGTGGTTAGCGCCATACTGTCACAATCCTAGATTTCTCCTTCTTGCGGTCACATTTTATAGCGGGAATTAGTCCTACAAGGCTGTTAAACGTAGCCTTGAGACTACCAACGAAAACGTTGTGCGACTGACTGTTTACACGTGTGGAATAATTATTTTTTCGTATCTTGGAACTTAATTTTACTATTCTGGAAATTCGTGTGAGTGCCTAACGCCATTTTGTTTTCGGCTAGCATTGAATGAAATGTGATTATTCTTTTTGTATATTTTAATTAATGGAGTGTTAAATTTCGATATTTGGAAATCATTAAGAAATTACTATTGTTGGAGTTTATCAAGACGATTTTTACTGCATAACGCAGAATAGCAGATTAGTTGAACGTCGCGCCTGATTGCACGTTCAAACCGTTTGCGCAAGCAAAGTAGTTTGATGGTGGAATTAATCGGTCGGGCCCGAAATGTGTCGCTCAACAATTCCGCGTCTGATGAGCGGTTTGAACGTGTACCAACCTCGACAACCCTTGGAGCTACGTTACGTTTAGAAAGTGCTTGGTGAGTTACTACACCCCCATCCAATCCCAGTCGCATCAAAATTAAGCAAGAAAAATATTATTTCTCAAGTTTACAAATTCTTATCCAAACCAATAAATAAAATTGAAGTACCTGTCTGTTTCTCTATCTGTCTGACTGTCTGTTTGTCCGTATGCTTGTCTCGAACAGGCTCCGAAATGGCTCAACGGATTTCCATGAAAATTTGAGGGTTTAAAAAACGGCAATTTAACTTAAATATTAATGCATATTTCACTTAAATAAATATACTTATTTGTGTATATATATTTTTTAATTGTACGTGAAGGTTTTTTTCTATACAAGCAATAAAATCTCCCAGCCTATTATTTTGATTTGTTTATGCTTAGAAACGGCTTAACGGATTTCAATGAAAATTTCAGGGATTGAAACAGGAATTTTAACTTGAACTTTCGTGTATGCTTCATTTCGATATCTTGAAGAGTTCAGGAGATGTTTATATAAAAATTTATAAATACATTGAATTACCGCGCGAATTTCTCATTATTATTGACTCCAAAACGTATGGTTCTAAACCAACTGCGAGGTTTGCCCTGTACCTGGTGTTTCGTTTTTAGGGCAAAATAAAATGAACTATTTCCGCGCGTAGTCGCGGGGGTTAGCTAGTTATATAATATATCGTAACATGAAGTTACGGCACCGTGTTTAATGATAGTCAAGCTACCCCAGACAGGATTTTTGGCGGTGGTTTTGAGACAAGTCGCCAGTACATTTCGTAATTTTTCAGGCATCCGTAAGCTTAGAAGTCGAGAGGAGCCCACGGCATGCCACGGTGGCGTAATTTTGTGTAGTGGGTTTGCGATGGGAGGAAGTGTTGGGTCTTGAACAAATTACCGGAATTTATAGTAGAGAGACACCACACCGAAACGTTATAGATATTTACAGCTCTTGAGGAGACATGGCTGATCGAGGATGGTGGAGGATATAATTAATTAGTGACCAACCCTGAGGGATTCTATTAATTATATTGTTCGACATAAATTGACAGTTATCTCAAAATAAACCTTTTGGTGAATTTCCTCGGTAAAATTACCTGACGCTTATATATTACTGACTGGACGATACACGAGAAAGCTGAGCAGTCAAGAAATATAATACTTAAGTAACACTATCGCCGCCTAGCGTTACATTTTGACACCGAAAATGGGATTTCCTTTACAATATATTTCACCAGTCTTCATTTGAATTTATTTTTAAATTTTATATAAACTTTACACTCGTTATTTCAAATTCTCTTAGTATTCAAAATTAAACTCACAACAGAATTGGAAAAAAAATTTCAAGTGGAAGCATCATTTCCCTTCTCTGCAACGAGTTTATGTACGTCTGGTGAGCAGTTGGTCGCTGAAATTCTGATTAATTGTCGGTCATTCTACTTCCCTATTATATTTTTAAGAATTTTTAGGAGTCCTATAAACGAAGCTGAAATTTCTCTCTTAAATGGCATATAATATTTAGCACCTTTCTTTTCGAAAAGGGCTGGGAACACCTATTGTTTTCAAGCAATTTTTCAATACACAAAAAAGTTTGACGTCTCTATTACTGACGTTTGTCTCCCGAAGGTCTAATTTAAGTGAAAATTATTGTCTGTCTGAGATCGTTTCCACCAACTCATTTTTCAACCTTGCAGTTAGCAATTTAGTACATTTAGCATGTCGGTTACCCAACAGAATATTAAAACTTCAGGAGCCAATCCAGGTCTCTATTCTTGATTAATACAGGAAGCAGTTCGCAGAGACGTTCTAAGAATAAATTATCATTTTAATCCTGTGTGTAATTATATAAAAATCCATACCAATAAAAATCAAAGTGTCTATCCGTCTGGACGTTTGTTTCGAATAGGTTCAGCAACATCTCAGCGGATTTCAATGAAAATATTAGGAATTAAAACGGTAATTTCAAATTAAACTTTCGTGCATGTTCCATTTCGATATCTTACAGGGTTCATAAGATATGAATATAAATATTAGTAAATCTATTGAATTGCCGCACAAATCCGATTGGATTAGTATATCTCTGGGACAGAAAACTAAGTTTCATTCAAAGAGCTTCATATTATTAGAATAGGTGAATGAAATTTAATTTTTAATAAGGACAATTTTTTAAGTTTATATAAAAAATTAATTTATTAAGACAAATTTATGTTAGTACAAATTTTAGGGTCCATTAAAGTTATCTCAGCTAGCTCAAAGTTAATTAAGTCTTCCTTCCTCCGTCATCACAGGCAATTAGGCTGTTCCAGGAGTTCACGTCCGTACCTGGGTTCCTTTCCGAGAATTTTGGTGACGGTACGTTGACGGGTGGGGCCACCTTGTTGGAACCAGACGTTGTATTCTTTCCTTTCCTCTATTACACGGAATTACCTGCAGCTGACTTCTTTAATCCTATGGCTAGACTCTATTTCCTAGCCGCTGTGGTCCAGCCACCACACTCACTCCTCTCAAGCTTCTTTTCCCGAAATAATTTCCCAACTGGCTTTCTTCTCCTTCCAAGATTATTTTCCAACTGCACACTCTCTCTCATCTCCTCGCCACCTTCCTACTTCCAAGTTCCATTCCCGACTGACTAACTTCTGCATCATCACCTCTCCAGATCAACTCTCTCATGCCCCACCGTGGGGGTGGATGCCAGATAACAGGATGTCCAGCTTGGCCCGCGGTTTACTAAATACTTTGTGGATGGAGATGCGTCCTTCTAAATTCCCGGTGTGAGTGGTAGTGTCTGAAAATCCCCAAAATTATGAATTTCACACGCCCAGCTCGCTGATGTCCCTCCTTGCTTGTTATTTCCCTCAGACTTAGTTGTTATTCCCGCCTGGTTGTCACCAATGAACAATTTTTATAATCATATTGCGTCGAATATTGCCACAGATGGAAATAAGATGAGAATCTCCACTTAATTCATTACAATACACATAGAGGGGCTTGCCTACATACGGCAGCGTTCTGATATCCCCACACTCTCGGACCTACTGGCTTGTGGCACCACAAGAGGTAAGGCAATATAAGCCCTTTGAATTTGATGACATTTAATAAAATGAGACAGTGTTTCATTTTTATATAAATTTGGTCCAAGTATATAGATAATATTTTATTTTCAAAATTTAGATCCTAGGAATAACAATGTATATTTTCCTCCAACATTTTCTAATAAAAACATATTTAATTTTAACTTCGCTTTGAGAAATTTGTTGATATAAACTTCTATCTGGCAATATTGACTTAAAAACATAGTTACTTTTCTTAACTTTCCGTATAAATTTATATTACTTTAAGATAGAGTTTTCGGGATTCAAATAGCGCTGATTTTACATTGCCGCTTATGGAGCGTCAAGTGAGTTGGTCCCAAAGGAGCGGCGAAAGCAGACAAGCTTCGAGACTTCTATTGCCAATCTATGATGCTCTTTGGTTTCATTAATCTGTTTTGGCGCTGCTGTTGTATGAAGTTTTGATTTCTTGCCTGTGTTATTCTCAACTGTTGATTTGATCTATATATAAATAAAAGGCAACGTATTCGACGGGCTACAGTCCCCGTGTACCAAATCTGATCAAACAAACTGTGAGTTGTGACGTTTTCCTTAAACACATATCAGATTTGTTTATGAAATTTTTATTAGTTTATAAATATGAAAAATAATTTATAAGTAGTAGTGCATATTTATTATTTAAAGACCTATGCCGCAGACACTCAGTTTCATTTTTTGTAGATTTGTATATGTATATTTTATTCCACGGTTATCATCCCGAAGTGATGTCTAAAGTATCCTCTCCTAATAAATATAATTCACTGTTACAGTCTCTCGGTATTGTAGATTTTCAGACGTTTTTTAACTTAATGTACTTATTTAAGGTCCAGGAATATTTCTTGACTCGATTAAGATACTGTCATCGCGGTGGTTATGATGAAATTCTGGGACATAGTTTAACTTAATTTATTCAGGTTTATAATTAGTGTTAAAGTATTTGTATATTAAATGTTTATATTAGTATAATTTTTTAAACTTATATTCCTTTATTGGAATATTAAATGTATGTTTCTACCGGGCTCAGCCTATTGTAACGAAATAAATCTATCTATTTAAATGAATTTCCGTGAATCACCGGGCACCTAGCAACTTATTAAATATATACCTAAATATTTTTAAAGAAAGAAACAAAAAGTCACTAAGAAAAACTGATTATTTATAGTGTTGTATTATTGTCAATATGTGAGTTTGAGAAATCATGATTGTTACAGAAAATGTTCGATGTTTTTATTGTTGAATTAAAAATCATCTGACATTTTTGAAAAATATAATATAAACGTCAAAGTATAATACATATTATAAATTACAAGTTCTTCATAGAATTTGTTAGATATATACGGCGTTTCGTCTTCTTCGGGAATTAATTAATTTAGAGACCTTTAAATTGAATACAACTGTGTCAGCAACTGAACCTGAAGGAAATTCAAGTTTTATCATATTCTCCATGACCAGTTGGGAATTATATAAACTTGCCGAAACTGGTTTAATATGATAAATATTCATTATTTTTATCGCATTTACCAAATTAAGTGGTGATTTTACATAATAACTGGAAATTACGAAAAAACATTGGATATATCATCTTTATTGTAGCATAGAAAATGTTAGGTGATTGAATTGTGTTTACAAGTAGACAGTTTAGAATTGGACTTATTCTCTTTAATTCTGACATTCAAAGTTCTCGTCGTTTGTAAAATTAATTGTATGAACTGATATTTCTGTTATATTAACCAAACGAAGAGAACTCTGAATGTAAGAATAAGAAGCATTATTCTAATTTTAAGCTAACACTATATACATCTCGATCATTGTTTCCACATTGACAGAACTTTTCTTTTAGACAGACAATCACTTTTATGAAACGATTAATTTCTGGAATATCATTATTAAAATTCAAAGCAATACTTTGAATCTTAAATTTCACACTGAAAATTTCAATAAGTTTTTTGCTCTTTGGTCCTTTACTGTTTCACCTCTGATATTCCCATATTCAAATTACAGTCTTCATTTTTAGTCGCTGGAGAAAGATTTTAAGCTCGCATCAAAGCTTTCGGCCTGTTTAAATTATTTCAGTAATGTTCTCTTTTCAATTTTGTCTGTAAATGCTCGTATTTTATGCACAATTACTGCTTGAAATATAAATTTGAAAATAAATACGTCTCTGAGATAATAATCTATTAAATTGAAGTAATCAAAGAAATAAGGTACTGCTAAAATGCCGTTAAACTAAAGCTTTCGTTCGAATTTATACATTAATGTATATATATATATATATATATATATATATATACAGGGTGTCCCATCTGAAATAGTACGGCCAAATATCACTGAAGTGGGACAGGAATCGAAAAAAGTTCTACACATAAGTAGAAGTATTTCGAGGGGGACATTCAGTGCATGCGTTAATTTGAGCGTTTAAGCAAGCAAAAAGTCCTTTTTTTAAAAAAATGCTAACCTCATTTTTTATTGATGATTTAATTTCTGATTTTACTCGGAAAAAGGCCAAAAAAATAAAAACTAAGGATGACGTAGGCGTATCGGCTTGATTCACAATTCTGTTGTGGTATTCAGTCCCTAGACTGGTCTGATGCAACCCTCCATGCTATCCTATCTTACGTAGCCTTATCAGTTCCTTATAACTAGCAAATCCCACATCCTCCCTAATATGCCTAGCGTATTCCATCCTTGGCCTCCCTCTCCTGTTCTTACCCCACACACTTCCCTCTAATGCTAATTTTACAAGACCCTCATCTCTTAAAACGTGGCATATTAATCTATCCCTTCTCTTGGTCAACGCCCTCCATATTGTTCGCTCTTCCCCCATGCTGTTTAGAACTTCCTCGTTAGTGGTTCTATCCACCCATCTGATTTTCAGCATTCGCCTATAGCACCACATTTCAACTCTTCTACACTCTCCTAAAACGAATAAAATGTTGACAGTTTCACTGATTGAATACATCCTGTCGTGATACTAATTCAATTTTATATGGATTGGGACTGATTAGAATAAACGGATATATTTTTTTGTTTATTTACATTTGATGATTCCGGTCAGTGAGCAGACCTATGGAGCAATTATCAACATCAAGGCGTCTCAAGGATGTTTGAACTGAGTTGTGCCTGCAAGTCAAAATTATAAACGCTGACCAACTTCCACACATTTTGGCGCTATTTTTTGTTGTTTTTAGCGCAAGGAAGGAATGCGAGGCAGACGTTACCTGCACGTTGTGCATCTAGGGACACGCTAAAGAGTCTCAATCTTCAATTTGACCACAGAACTCAGTTTTGTGGCAAATTTTCGAGTCTGTTCACCAACTGGAATTATTAAATGTGAATAAACATAAAACATTCCTACTACTTCGAGGATTCGTTTATATATAATCAGTGCTAATTCAACTAGAATTGAGTTAGTATCATGACACGACGTATTCAACCGGTAAACTTAAAGAAAGAACGACAAGGAGCGCAACTAGAAATAAAATGGAAAATAGAAAAATATAGGCTAAACAAATGAAGTAGAGGTGATAATAACAGAGTTTGATCAATCAAACGCTGCCCCAGTCTTCTAGAGACCGACTGAGTTTATTTGTACCCATTGAAATGCTTAATTTTGGAAAGATCTATGGGTGACAAATTAGCCATTGGTAAATACAGAATCTTCACATTCTGATACTTACTGAGAGAAGCTTCTAGTGTTCGTAATTATTTAGAGGCTTAGTTGTGTTTGGCAGACAATACAGTGAACAGACCTATGGAACAATTGTCAACAGCAAGGCGTCCCAAGGATGTTTGAACGGAGTTATGCCTGTCAGTCACCATTTAACATCTGTATTACACTTTTTAGTACCATTGTCAAATTCACTCACCAATTACTGGGAGTATATACACCATATATTTAAATTCAAATTCGAAACCAGTATACCATTTTATTTGGTGCTCTTTAGATTTTAAAATTTTAGACATAGTGGTATTTCTGTTCGGTTAAATTTATCGAAATATCCATTCTGTAGAAGAGTATATAATTTATTCATGGTCTAAAGTTCTGGAAGAGTTAATTAAAGTACCTTCGACTTCTGTTGGTTGCTTGTTCAACATGAAAGCATATTTTAATGGTTTATCTTCTGTGTATAATTTTTTTATTTTTCACCATACTCACCATGAAGTTAGCAAATGAAGTATGCACTGTGTAAATTAATTTGTTTTTACAAAGAATGAATCTTAGAATATAAATTGACCACTATATTTGCAGTATCCAAATATTTTACACACAGCAACATCAACCGGGATAATCAACATTTTTACTGTCTTAGGCGATTCCTATTTTCACTATTCGTTACGTGGAAAATCTCAAAAATTAATTAGATACCTCTGCTGTAGATTGTCAATAGTGTATTATTATTTTTCATTCCGATATCAACTTACACATTCCTCGGGAAGTTCAAGGCAATTGTACTCTGTCGTGCGTCCGGGAAGAACTTAAATATTTACAGTGAATTCTCCAAGTTCCTGAACGAAGCCTGCTCTAAGTTTGGTTGCTCACGATGTTTCTCGTCCCTTATATAATAAAAGCAACCAAAAGTTGACGGTGTAGATTCCTATGTTTCTGTGTTTTATTTTTTGAGTTGCGTAAGATGTATCTGCCCAATAAACGCAGAGCGAACAACACGCTGAAACGGGACTATTCTCGTGGAAGAACCGATGGGGAAACAGGAATGACCGGTAATTATATAAAAGCCCGGTTCCAGCTCTGCTTATGTAAACGGCAGTGTTACACAACCTGTCCTCTGTGATTTTGACTCTTCAGATTCTTTGAGAATCATCTTCCTCGAAAATGCATACTTCATCTTAATTAATAATCAATTATTAACATTAAACGTTTGGCAGTTGTAAGCGGTGAAGCAAAAAATATTTCTTTGAGTTAGTAGACTGAAAACTCACTTTAGAATTTAATCAGAATTTAAAATAATTCAGATTTAATAAATACTTAATATTGACATTTGCTGATTATTTGTTAAAATACCTTCATCGGCTGGCTTTCGTCATTGATATTACTTTAATAAATCTCCTTAAAATGTCATTATGTAGTCAGGTGCCAAAAGACCTATATACAGTAAGTTAACTAATTGAAATCTAAATTCTGTTATCAGTGACATATGTGAATAGAGAGTGTTCATAAAAGAATGTCCAGTTATAAACTTTAATAATATCAACTGTAAGCTTTGTAGAGAGTGGTTGCAAGATAGCAATTAAAGAGTTAAATTAGAGAGTTTTAGATAAGGACAAGGGCGGGTACTACTTTGTTGTTTCCCCGCTTATAACGGCCCTCGTTTTGTATTCTACAGTTTGCTAAGAGTGAATCTGTAATATCAGAGCTACTGGCGTTTTTCTTACAGTTTAATTGTGACCCGCCATGTGACAATCGTATAAACAACTCGAAACGACCGGATGTGTGTGTAAAAGGAAGAGCACGTGACGACCGAAAGCGTCTGAAGAGGACGTTGACCGCGTCGGAACATCTTACCTTCTTAGTCCTAAGAAGCCTATTCGGAAAGCTAAAGACAGTGTGAAAGGTTTTGCACATTCGTCTATACTTAATACCATTTGACTGCTAGAAGATAACTTTTCTCTCCGTGACGAGTCAACGTTACATAAGTGGGAAGGAAACTGCTCACAATTTTCGAATCTGAGGATCACGACATCCTCACGAACGTGTAAAATATGAAAGGAATTCTCTCAAATTAATTTTTTTTCCATGCTGTGTTGCGACATCAAGCTTACAGCCATTTTTTTTTATCGCTAATGCTACCGTAACAGGGAGGCTTACCTGGATTTGTTGCAAGAACGGCCCCTTTCCTAATTAGGTGAACCTTAAATATTTATTTGGCAACAAAATGGAGCAACACCCCACTGCGATCACTTTGTGTGATAATGGTTGAATGTTGAACACCCTGACCGTTGGATTGATCGTGAAGGTAAAAATTTCAGAGCTCTATTCCGCTGTCCTCCACGTTCACCTAACATCATGCGGTTTATTTCTTTTGGGCTTTATAAAACATCGTGTCATCGTCCCCAATACCTAATTATTTGCCATAGTTGAGGCGCACAATTGAAGAGTATGTAGCTTCTATTATTTCGGACTTGTTAATCAAATTGTGAAAAGATTTAGATTTTTATGACGTATTTCTGACTTTATTTTTTAATGCAATTTAAAAAGAACAGAGTTTCGCTACGTATTCGTACCTTCTTCAGGTTTTTATCCTGTTGTTGTGGTATTCAGTCCTTAGACTGGTCTGATGCAACCCTCCATGCTAACATATCTTGCGTAAGCCTTTACATTTCCTCATAACTTGCACATCCCTCATCCTCCCTAATCTGCCTGGCGTTTTCCATCATTGGCCTCCCTCTTCTGTTCTTACCCGACACACTTCCGTCTAATACTAATTTTACAAGACTCTCGTGTCTTAAAACGTGGCCTATTAATCTATTCCTTCTCTTGGTCAACGTCCTAAATATTGTTCGGTCTTCCCCTTTTCTGGATAGAACTTCCCCGTTTGTGATTCTGTCCAACCATCTGATTTTCAGCATTCACCTGTAGCACCACATTTCAAAGGCTCATATTCTTTTCCTTTCCCCAATTCTTATCATCTACGTTTCACACCTATATAACTCATGCTCAATACGAAATTTTTAGCAACGATTTCCTAATATTCACACTTATATTACCCGTAAGGAAATTCCTCTTTTTCGCGAAAGCCTTCCTTGCCTGTGCTATCCTACTATACTTGTACAGTCCATAGTAAATACGTTTCCCAAGTAGCAGAATTCCTTAACTTCCGTCAAAATATCCCTTCCCAATCTGACACCCTTTGTTATTCCACTGTTTCCCAAACTACACTCCATTACCTTCGTTTTCCCTCCTATGGAGAAATAATGCACATAAAGTTAATTATGAAAACATCATGTTACAAAATTTACTTATGAGGAAAATATCACCAAGCAAAACTTACACGACTGAGAAACGCCTAATTATCACTGTATCTTCAGAAGTAAAACTAAACCGTACTGAATTTAAGTTGGGTGTGAGCCGTACAACTTAATATGAACGTTTGTAAGAAAAGTTGGGTTAGTTTACCTCCAATTTGATGTATGATTGTTGTAAATAGTACAAATTAAACTGGTATACTATACCATTAAAACTGGGACATTATTTTACGGACACTATGTGACTCGGCGTCTTAGAAAAGTAGTACATAAAAATGGCCTTCCAATTGTATCGACAAAAAATTTTAGTTATAATATTCTCTCTACGATCTGGACAAAACTAAAATAACAGCGTTAAGGAATGTTTCAATCGAAGAAATAATAAGAGGTCCTCAGAAGGTGGCAATCTTGGAGGATCTTGCAAACGACGTATCAGAAATAGAGAAACAAAAATTTAGAAAGAAATAGGAATAGAGGAACATATAGCATGCTCAGATAAGCTCGTAAAACGTCATGGAAACTAAGTTCTCCAATGGGTTACGCAAGCTGGACGCTCCAAAAAAATAATAAAAATAATTAATATCCCTGGAAGGGTATAAAGCTGGATCCAGGTGTATGAAGTTGCTTAAAGAGGGAGACCCACAGTTTTTTTTCTCCATGGCTCTACAGCCCATTGAGGGCCTGGGCCTACCGAGTCGACTGCGACTGTCATCTTGCATGACACATTCCGAATTTGGAGTGACACGTGACCCACAGTTTAACAACACTAAAAAAATGGTATTCCTGCAAACGTCCCAGAAAGAGCAATGAAGGGAAAGCCAGATGTAAGAAGGCTTAACAAATTTAGCATCTGCTACTTCCGAGCTATGGCGGAATCCGTTATGCTCGGTATTTCTGGAGCTCCAAAGTGGGAAGAATTGACTAGGAAAAGTGGAGGAGCGTGTAGGAAAATCGCATGCCTCCTGCCTTTTGAAGAAAGAGCAGGAAACAGGATGGCGAGAAGGAGGTTCCTCGCGCTTTTCCGCGCACAAACTATCAGCCACGAAACTACTCGAACGGCGTCTGATAGATACGTGCTATTCGACGAAATTATAATAACACTAATATATAAATTAATGTAACACAAGGCTGGAAATGGAATACCATGAAAGGGTATAATATAGTCTTGTCACAAAGACTCACGACGAATAAGTAGTTTGTAGATTAGATTAGATATTTGTAGAAACCTTTGCTTAGTAATTGTTTATCTATGAGTTATTGTAAAACATTGTAAAAATTATTATAATATGTGTAAAAAAGGCCTACTTTGGACTTTAGGTAGTAGGTCGTTGGTTAAATAAAATTTAAAAAAAAGGTTATAATATTAATTTTAAACGTACTGTATCGCCAAATACCACGTACCCAGGATACGATCCAAAGGCCTATCCAACCATCTTGGGAGATGTGACAGCTACAGAGGCTCCAAATAAGTGTCAGAATATTAAGTTTTACTTTCATGAAAACTAGCAACTTAAGTGCAATTACAAATTTTAAAGCTCTTCCGAATATAAATTTTTCCTGTGTTTTTCCCCAGATCATCATAACAACACTTAGGTCGAATGTTTTCGAATTGAAACTGAATTCATGAATAGAAAGGAAAAGACACGAAGATGAGACCGAGAACAGAGTTTTCTCGCCCCGTATGAAAGAAGTAATACAGAAAACTAATCAAAACAAATATTGAACTTTCAAATCAGACACAGGCACAGGTACTATCGAATATACTGACAAATTTAATAATTATTTTGCAACAATTGTAGAGAAAGTTGAGATAAATACAAATAAGTCTCATACAAATTCTAAGAGAAAAATATTCGAACCGCGAAAACAGTCTTAACTTATATATGGCATTACCAACTAAATAAAATAAATTTCTCTCTTGAACACAACTTCATTAGAGTATATTGCTATTTCTAGCATCATTCTAAAACAAACTACAGACACGTGTTAGTCCTTAACTTTAGTTACATTTGTTATAACTCTTTACTTTTGGAGTCTCCTCAAACAAGCTAAAATGTGTTCTTGTATCACCACTTTTCAAGAACTGGAATGAAGAAGACATTGAAAAGTATCGCACAATATCACTGTCTCCAGTACTTAAAAAGAGTCTTTCAATATAACAGAGAGACGTGTCTCAAAAAAATAATTTACACACTAACACAAATATTGGCTTAAGGAAAACATATTCAGCCAAGAAAGCGATCTTTAAGATGATATCCTAGAAGAGTTAATTAAAAATTGACATATTTTGTGACAGGAGTAATTCAATTGATATTAAAAGTTTCCTTTTTAGGTAAAATCTGTGAAACATTTTATTTAAGACAGGAATCCATAGGGTTCAGTATTATGGATCTAACTGTTTATACAAATGCTATAAATGATGTTCGAAATACTGCGTCGCGACGCGAAAACAAATACTTTAGCTCTAAGACATGATTAAAATTTTAAAACAGTAGATATTTGCATCTAATTAATTTTTTTGGGGCTTTAATGAAATTTGATAATGTTCCTCACCTCCTCTTGATTGCTTTTAAGGGTTGAAATTTGTAATTGAGGGAATGGGACAATCAAACTCAACGTCCAGGAATACTCTTGTAATTGCTGCATCATAATTTTCTGTAAATTACGTCCCTTCCACCACCATTCTTATCCATTCATTGTTTGTAGGTAACTTGTGTTCAAAGTTTGGTCGAAATGACTCCACCCATTTGATATTTTATGTGTAGATTTATTTCATCTCCTTTCAACTTCAGGGCTGCTTACTGCTGAAAGTCTAAATAAAGCTCAATTACTTTCATAAAACTTGGTCCAACCTGGATTGCTTTCGCGTTATATTTATGTAGCGTCACTCCACCCCCATTCTCAACGTTCTCCACTCCCATGCCAAAATGGGTTGAAATTGTACACAAAACGCGCCGAGAGAAAAACATCGAACCCTCATTGACTAACCTTTGAATGATGGAATGTAGAACAAAGGGAAATTATAATTACAGAAGACAGATGTGACATTTACGAGCTTGTCACAAAAAGAAAGTAATCCCACAAGATGTAATGTCGTCCATATCTGTAAAGACTGCAATACACGGCCTTGATTAATGAGATTTCAAACCTGTATTGGTGGTCCCTTTTTGTCTCCGCACAACGATCCCCTGTGGATCTCAGACGCTCCTTGGTTTTGCTGTATGAAAATTATCCTCCACTGATCCTACCATAAAGGGACAAATGAAAATCTATGGGTCTCAGCCACAATCGTTAGTTAATCAGCCACGTAGTAGTTTTTCTTCATTTCTCCGCATTTATAGTTTCCTTTATCGTACAAAAGATTTATTCCCATGTCTATATATAATCTAGCCGACCTCCTGTGGTCTAGTGGCTAGCGTCTCACAACCCAGAGGTCCCGGGTTCGAATCCTGGCATGGGCTTGGATGTTTGTGTTGTCATGGTCGAGAATACCGGGATTAAGACTGTTGGAGGATCGATACGCTGACCACGTGTCACTCCAAATTCGGAATGTGTCATGCAAGATGACAGTCCGCAGGCGACTCGGTAGGCCCAGGCCCTCAATGGGCAGTAGAGCCACGGAGAAAGAAAAAAAATCTATACGAGTATGCTTTGGAAAGTAGAAGATACAATCAGCTTTGCACTCACTGCATATTTAGATAGAATTATTTCGTCAGAGTAGGGTGAGCCCGCTAGCAACATGCATTTAATATTACAATAAAGGAATATAAGTTAAAAAAATAATACTACTATAAATATTGAAAACACAAATACGTTGACACTAATTTTAAGATTAAATATATTAAGTGAAACCATGTCCCTAATTCGGTCCGTAAATGATTTTACACTATTCGGAAAAGTCGCTAGTAGACTTGCAGGCAAATCATTCCATTCTTTTACGATCCGATTTACGAAAGAGTATTTACCCACGTCAGTTCGTTGTCTTCTCTGCTTAATTTTGAATGAGTGATCATTTCTCGCTTCATAGGACGGTAAATGAATACGAGTTTCGATATGACTCCAGGCCGGTTCGTCTGTATATACTTTGTACAGTGCTCAAAGCCTGGCCCTCTTTCTCCTCCAGATTACCATACACGTGCCTCTAGAAATATTTGCTTTTCCACCCGGTTTTGAACCCTGTCCAACACGTGTTACAATGAAAATCGGTGTGTATGTGTGTGAGGGGGGTGATATATTTTAATTAAATAATAAGATAAAAATGGAATTTAATTAAGTTAAAACAAATTATATTTATTCACAAAATAAAAATAAATACCAACAATTATTAAATTTTCAAGACTCAAATCTCGACAAGCTCAACTTATCTCATATGTTTTTTTAATGGGCTTGTCTTTGCAGCAGCACGATAGCACAGACACGCACCTGCCTTTCTTCTCTTCCTCCTTCCTGGCGGCTTTCTTCCAGCGCTGGTTTCTGGCGTCACCGGGAGTCCCTTCTTAGAATCCTGGTCCGGATTACGAAGGATGGGCAGCCTCTTGCTCGTAGCCGTCTTTTTCCTTACAGTTTGTCCCAAGTTGTATCAGAAACAAAATTAGCTGTGTCCCACGCCACCTCCAGAAATCTTCCTGCTTGCCAATTCTGTTTCCTACTGGCTTCGTATTTGGCCCCATCCTCCCAGGTAATTTTTCTTAAATCCCCCACCATGAGTTGCATGGTGGGTCAGCTGATCTGAGCCTCCAATCAGCATTTTCCTTTGCCCGCGGTTTTTCATCCCAATATTCTGGCCTTCCAAAATTCCCGGGGTCAAAGAACTGAAGCCAGGTATCACAACTGTAAGTCGCTCGGTGGCGTTTTTGGCACGAAATCGTCCGTTGGTCCCGCCTGTCTGGCGCCTTGCTATTTCTACTACACTGAGAATTCTTCACCCAGATGGCGGTTGCCATGTCCACTCATTACAGTCTATCTGATCGGTTCTGTAGGGATCCCAACACACCTCCCCATACTCAAGAATAGGCCGAAAGACCTGTCTTTGGTCTTTCGGGTACTTTTCCGCAGTATTCTATTGACTTAGTGAAGCTCCCTCCACCCTTTCCCAGTTAATGAATTTATGTGTTCTCCTTAATTTAAGTCTTTGCTCAAAGTTACGCCCAGGTATTCACAAGTGTTTACTTGTAATATATTCCCATCTCCTAATTTATATTGAACTTGAAAAACGATTTTCGACCGACCAACGTTGAGTTCTGTTTAGATCAGATTAAAGAATATTTGCATCATGGACGCTTCCAATTTTAGTGAAAATGATACAGTCTTCGACAAATAATCTTATCTCAATACCTATCGCCAAATAATTTATAAATGCTAAAAACATTATTGGTGTGATAACGCTTCCCTGGGGCACCCCTGACGTAACTTCAACTGGCTCAGATAATTCTCCGTTTATCCGTACACTGTGTAATGATCACTTATGTAACCAGCGAAATTACGTTAGAATTATGTATTAAAATCAATTTAACGCAACATAGCAAAATCAAGGTGGTCGCGTTATTTTGTGTATAGTAATTTTTTTTAAGTTCGTTTGGGTACGAAGGATTGCGATTTCCACACTGACCACCTGGACGTTGCTGTCAGGGCTGGAAATATGGCCCTAGGACAATGCCGGAATTACCGGTACTCCTAGGGGCTGTAGAGGCTAGCGACAGCAAGCCAGGGCACTACGAGTCTGGAGATGAGATGAGCAGTATCGCTTATCAGCATGCATCAATAAGCGACAAGACTCGTACGTCGAAAATAACAATGTCCTACCGACTGCGTCAACAATAACAACGTTCTTACGAGGTCGCTAGCCATCAACAGAGGTGATATCGGAGCCGTTCTACAGCTACGCTAATTAAAACGACGGGGTCCAGGACGGGTCCAGTTTTGCTCACCGCAGCTAAAACCTGCCTCATGCGGAAACATTGGTAATTAGCACTCCTTCATACCCAGGCCATTTGTAAAATCCGTTAGAAATTTTCGTGTATGATTAAACTCACGGGCAACCAGAGATTCCGAGGCTAGGGCAATACTTGATTTTGATGGAATGGAGCTAACAATTGTAGATATGTAAATTTGTTAATATTGACATTAGTTAATAACTTGTAAATAGTATTTGATTAGTTTCTTTCAAAATAAAACCATAAAAATCAAAAGAATTATCAATTTCAAAATATAATAATGGAGCCCTCTTTAATAATAGAATTAAGAATAATTAATAATATCCCCCCCCCTCATCACAACTCAACTGATCTTTCTGTTACCCAGAAACTTGCGAATGTCCGATTTTTTCAATTGTACTAAAAGAATATTATGCGGTACTACGTCAAAAGCCTTTAAAAAGTAAATTACAGTAGCATCAATTGTTTCCCCCTCATTTATCATATCAGATATCTTTGACATACTGTCACTAACTGACTCTCGCAAGAATATCCTGGCCTTAAACTGTACCGCCCACTGTGTAACCACCCCATTTCGTCCCTATGTCTACGTAAATACTCCGCTAATAATCTCTCCGACAGTTTGCATACCACTGAATTCAGATTAACCGGCTTTTAGTTACTAGTTTCAGACCGCGAACCGTTTTGTGTAATATAGGTATCAGTATCGAATTTCTCTAATCGTACCGGACTTCATTATTGTTAATTAACATTTCAAATAACCGCATGAGGTCCTTTATCATTTGAGTACTTCTCCTGAGATTTCATCTGGTCCAACCGATTTCAGACTTAATGCTTTTAATGTGTTTGCGTAGTGACCCCGGTATGATTTCGAAAACTGCCCTACTCTCCTATAAACGTTGGCAAATGTTTTTTTTTCAGAATACTGATCAAAATTATTTTTCAATTTTTTTTACTTTTCACTATTACTGTATGTTTATGAAGTTGAGGAATGTTTTAATTACCTTTGATAAAATAGAGCAAAGTAGATTTAAGTAATAAGTCTGTTAATATTTTATAATTTAATTGACAACTACAAAAGAAAAGGTCTTATCTTCTTGCTCTGACAAAAGAATGTATATTGAATGTACAAGTGATAATATGAAAAAAGAAACTAACTTTTTTCTAAGGGCCTGGTGTGCTGAAATACCTTGGTCATAATATTCATGAATAAGAATTGTTGGCGAAGGCAACTGTGGCGTTATATCTGACGGCTTTGAAGAATATTTTGTTTAGCAGTACATTTGTTACTGTAGATCTGCAAAACTAGCTGCTCACGTAGATGAGTTGAAGTGCATTTTCCCTTGGACGGTCAGAAACGCGGGTGGGAAACGGCATGTGGCCTGTAGCAACCTATTCTGAGCACTTTCGATGAGGGATTCTTTGAATATAAGTCATCACTTTAAAGGATTTGATGTCCCGTAAAGGTTAATAAATCTTGTTCTGGAAGATGGTAGTTGCACCACTGGAGGTGTCTCTTAGTTGTTCTAGCCGTCTCTTTCATTAATAGTGTTGGTTGTTTTGACTTTTCCCTTATTTTCCCAATTCGTAAGACTCCTTGGCTTCTCTAATCACCTTCTTATACAAGTCTCTTCTTTACGTCCTCTCTATAACCCAGTATCTCACGTCTCGTCTATCACTAATTCATCTCAATAACACCTCTATCATGTCCCTTCCATAAGTAATTGTCTGACGTCTCGTCTATAACTAACTCTACTCACATTTTTCTGTCTATCTCAGTACCTCGGCTCGCCGTTCTCTCCTCCAGATCTAAAAATTATTCAATTACAAGGAATTTCTTATCCCTGTAGCTTTTAATAGGGGCAACAAGTCTTCTTCCAGAAATGTGAAATATTCGCACTTCCTGAGGAATATACCCGTACGTCCCAATATTATGGAAGCCGAGATTTGCCCCTTGAAGAAATTTATAATAGTGGCTAGGTCAGTTCCTGCGGGAATCTCTCATAGGTGGTCGATCGATGAATGAAGATTGGCTTTTCATGGACCCTCATACCTGACTGTCAATGACCGCGCAATTCGATCGCTAAGTTATTGAAATTAAAATGAAATAAAGTGTTAATTAATTTTTAAGCCTATATGTGACGTTATATGGGTGCGAAACATGGACTATAGGAGAATGCTGAAAATCAAATGGGTGGATAGAGTAACTAACCATGAATTTCTAGCAGAATAGGGGAAGAGAGAACAATTTGGAGGACTTTGAGTGAAGGGATAGGCCACGTTTTGAGACATTTAGGTCTTGTAAAATTATCATTAGAGGGAAGTATGTAGGGGTAAGATTAGAAGAGGAATACGCTAAGCTGGTTATGAAGGATGTGGTGGCTATGTAGAATGAAAGGCTTGCATAGGATAGGTTAGCATGGTGGGTTGCATCAGACCAGTCTTAGGCCTGATACCAAAACAATAAACACCGCAGTACAACCATTAAAGCGGACATTAGTTGCGATCTAGAAACTGAGCATTTTCTTCGAGAGGGAGTAATGAGGTTGGCAACCTCTAAAATTTGTAATTATATTTAATTGTGACCCCGAATCGTGAATCTTATATTTGCAATTTTTTTGCGATTGGTTTAATAACCAAACATAGCAAAATGTACCCTATAATTTAAGTCACTTTTTTACTTTCAGTAAACAACTAATATTTTCCTACCTTCACGATAAATGCTTTGTAAGGAATAAAAAATAAAAGTGGAAAATTAGTTCCGGGTGATTTTAACGTGAACAACTTGCATCACACGAGGAAAGTCTTTGACTACGCAATCTTCTTTTCTTCGCTACCTACAAAGTTTCTGTCCGAGAATGGAACAGGCTTTGTAATTCAGAATAGGATTCGTCCCTGAAAGGACAACCGAAATTGTAGTTTTGGAGTACAGAGGCCAGTTAATGCAGATTCTAGTTCTATTTATATGGTATGCCTTTTCTCTATTACCTTTCGGAGTAGCCGTGCGGCTATTTATGATTTTGGAGATATTCGGAATTACCCATATTTCTGACATTAATATTTGCTATATTTTCGTAAACATACACAATAGAGTAAGATCAACGCGTTCTACACGATTTGCAAAAAAGTATTAAAATACTAATATTAATATCTGTGTTTTTATTAAATGTAGCATATCTATTTAAATATATATTATTTCCAATAAGGCAGAACTCCTTTAAAGCCCAATATCCACTGTAATGGCTAAATTGACATTGGCCGCATATTTCATATTCTTTTGTTTGGCTGTATTAACGTCGAAATCTATACAAATAGAAAAATGTTTTAAGTAAGGAACTAAACGTAGTATTGTTCTGGTTGTATTGGTTTTAATGTCAATGCAGTCATCGAAGTGACATTTAGCATTAAAATTGTTCTGACTTATTGGCCGTTATTTTTATTTTGTTATTATACGTATATATAAAAGATCAATTTTAAGTATCACTTTTTAACTGCTTAAAATCTAAAAAAAATTAGATGAGTTACGGTTTCATGTATTACGGCATCTAAATTTTTTCTTGGAGAATTCTTGGAGAATTCATGTTTGTCTTCGTCTTCTATTCTTACCCCACACACTTCCATCTCATACTTATCTAACGCCAATTCTGTATATATGTTAAACATCATGGGCGACACAATGTATCTTTTCTTACTCCTTTCTTGATTGCTGCTTACTTTTCTTGATCGATTAAATGCTGCTGACTGCCTTATGTATAAGCCTCCGTTCTCGATATTTTATTCCTTTGCTCTTCAAAATTCTTAATAGTGTGTTCCAATACACATTATCCTGTTTTCTAAAATTAGATGCATAGTCAATACTGTTTCTCTTCTCCCTACAAATGTAACGGTGCATACACAGTAACAAAATGTGACTCCGAAACCGAAAACTTCCATATCGCGGCAAAAAAGGAGGAGAATTAGTAAATTAAAAAACAAAAAATCGCGCGCTCCAGATGACATCTCCACAGAAATAATTAAACTGGGTGGGGAGGCAATTATTACGTATTTAATAAGGCTATTTAATATATCCATAAATAAGTCAACTCTGCCAGCAGACTGGAAAACCTGTATTTAAATCTGGAAATAAAACGGACATACGAAATTATAGACCTATTAGTCTAACCTCAGTAGTATGCAAAATCATGGAGCACTTAATAACTACGTACATTCGGGATGCTCTTGAATCTAAAGGGTGGTTCTTTGAAAACCAACATGGATTTCGATCGGAGTTTTCGTGTGAAAATCAGATAATCAATTTGTTTCAAGATTTAGCTGACGAAGTCGATCGTGGTGGTAGAATAGACGCCATTGTTATTGATTTTGCAAAGGCTTTCGTTGTAGTTCCTCACGACATCTTGATCCAGAAGTTAGATGGAACACGTATTGACAAAAGAGTAGTCAAACATTCTTAAAAAATAGGCTACAAAAAGTCAAAGTTGGGAAAGAACTTCAGAACTCGGGTCTGTAACATCGGGAGTCCCCCAGGGATCAGTTATTGCTCCATTATTGTTTCTCATTTTTATTAATGATTTGCCTAATATTATAAATTCTAAGGTCCGACTTTTTGCAGATGACTGTGTAATGTACAGGAAAATAAATGGGGAACAAGACTCAGCTTCTCTCCAAACTGACTTAGATACTCTAAGTACATGGGCTAAGCGAAATAAAATCAAAATCAACAATAGTAAAGTAAGGCGATTAGTTTTACTAAAATGCGCGTTCAATATGTCTTGATATATAAAATAGATGGGGAAACAGTGATCGAGGAGACAAACTGTAAATACCTAGGCATGTATTTCAACAGTAAGCTGAGGCAGGTAAACTATGCTACAAGGAAAGCGTGGAACACCTTGCACTTTGTCATGAGAACACTCAACAAGCGGAATGCGAAATCTAAAGAGTTGGCATATTTGTCATTAGTACGCCCACTTATGGAATATGGTGCAGCATGGTGGAATCCGTACAGGATAGGTCAAATAGAATCCTTAGAAAGGGTGCAAAGAAGGGCCGCAAAATTCGTAAAAATAGGACCTGGGCATGGGAACGAAAAGGGTGGGATACGCTACAGACAAGAAGGAAAAGAGCTAGGCTACACATTTTCTACAGAGCTTTTGCAGGTCAAAAACCTTGGCAGGGAATCCGAGATAGAATGAAAGAATCGACTCGGAACGGGAGGGGAGGAGAGGGGAGATCACTTGTAAATACAAGAATTATCTATGGCAAACCTATAGAAGTATGCCCTGAAGCAGCCGTGACCGGTCAAGAGTTGAGTAAGATAATAATTCACTTCTCCGTGTTTCCGATCAATCCAATCTTTAATTGATCTTATTAACCTATGGGTCCATCGGCCTTTATTGGACTCATCCCAACGGCGTTGCCATTCTTCATATGTTTTGTGCCTCTCAACCCTCTTGCCTTCCAGACCTCTGTTTGTTTGTAGTCTGCGGCACTCATCGGCCAGAATGTCTACCGGAGGCATTCCTGCCACCACACAGACAGCATCGTCCGATACTGTCCTGTAGGCACAGGTAACGCGTAGTGCACACAGCCTGTGGACGGAACTAACCTTTCTCCTGTTTGATTTTACTGTCAAAGCAGTACACCATATCGAGGCACCATACAAGATCACTGATCGCACAACATTCGCGAAAAGAAGTCGCCGGTATTGTCTTGGACCTGCAACATTTGGCATAATTCGTGACAGTGCAGATACTGTCCCGGATACTTTACGTCTTACATAATCAAGGTGGTGTTTAAAAGACATCCTATCATCTATCATTATACCAAGATATCTGATAGACGATTTCGAATAGATTTCGCATTTTCCGACCGTAAGGGTGATGGATTCTCTAGATTTTCTCCCAGTGACAAGAACTGCCTCTGTTTTTTCTTCCGCCAGTTGCAGTCCCATTGTCCGTAGCCATTGCCCAATCACATAAATAGCCTCATTTGCTATCTGAACTATTTGTTCCCGGTGCTTAGCGACGACGACAATTGCTATGTCGTCTGCGAAGCCAATAATTTTGCTTTCCGTGGGAATCTCAAGTCTTAATACATCATCATACATAATGTTCCACAATAGGGGTCCTAGTACCGATCCTTGTGGGACGCCTCCTGTGATGACGTACTTTTCCACGCCGGTTTCCGTATCGTAGATTAGAGTTCTGTTGGAGAGATAATTCGTCACAATTCTCCTTATGTATGATGGCACCTGTAACCTGCGCAATTTCTCGAGGATACAACTCCATCTTGCCGAGTTGAAAGCGTTTCTGATGTCCAAGGTGATTATGGCGCAGTATTTTTTAGGGCCTCTTTTCCATGTATCTATGTATCTGCCAGCGGGCATCTGCCCATTTGTAGATTTAATAATACACATTCTTCCTAAAATCAAACTGATCTACTTACATTCTATTTTATGTTCCATCCTCTGTTAATATTTTGCATGCATAAGATACTAAACTAATTCTCCTGTGCTGTTCGCATCTATCAACCTCAGTCCTCTTAGGTATGGGTAAAATTATGTTTTTACTAAAATCTTCTGGTATTCTTCCTGTTTCGTAGATTTCGCAAACTAACCTGAAGAGACACTATATTGCTTCTTCGACTGATGATCTTGTCAACTCCGCTGCAATGCTATCAATTCCTGGTTCTTTACAATTGCTCAGCTCTGTCAGCGTCCTATCAAACTTCTACCTTAAAATTTTGTCCTCCAACTCTTCATCATCCACCTCCTCTTCTTCTTCTATTACTGATGATCAAGATTTCCACTCTTCTAGATATTCCTTCCATCTTTCTGTCGTTTCTTCTTTATCCAGAATTGGCTTCCCATCCGCTCTCATGATGTTGTTGCTAATATTTTTCCTCTCTCCGAATTTTTCTTTGATCTTCCTATAAGTTTCGTCTATTTTCCCTTTCACCATGAAATCGTCAACCGCTTTGCATTTATCTTGTAGCTAAATTATGTCTTGTTTTATCAATGCTTTCCTATTGGTCTGAGAAATTCTTCCTATTTTTCCTTTTGCTGCTCTAGTTTTTTCTTCCTTCAAGAGTGTCCATTTCTCTTCTATATTGTTTCTTTCTACATTAATCTACTCTTGATATCTTCTTTGAAACTCTGAACCACTTCCTGTTGTTACAGTTTTTTAGTTCCCATGGTTTTGTTTTAATTCCTTTCTTTAGTTTCTTCATTTTCAGACTACATTTCATAATCAGCAAATTGTGGTCGGAATTTATATCTGCTCATGGGTACTTTTTGAGTCCAGTAACTGATTCCTATATCTCTGTCTCACCATTATATAGTCTATTTGGTACCTGTCCGTGCCCTCCTAAACCAGGTATTCGTCACTGATAATTTATGCTTAATGAAAAATTCTATTGCTTATAGTATCCAACTTATTATATTTACTTTGTTTCTTACATAAGCGATTATTCTAAGTAATATTTATCTAGTTCAATCAAAGTATAATTTTATATTCTTTCCATCGCCATTGCTTTATTGTATTCAATTATATTTTAAATTATATGTTGTTGTCACGATGCTGTTAATTATATTTAACAAGAATTCAAAATCTTCTACCGACACTGATAAATCTCAAGAATGCCAGCAATTTTAATTCCTTTAACCAATTTCTCTTCAAATTGCTTCATCTATTGATTATTACACAGGTTAAATAGCATAGGTGACAGACTGCAACCCAGTCTTACTACCTTCTTTACTTTGCCTTCTTTTCATGTCTATCAATTCTAATTACTGCTGTCCAACTTCTATATCTCTCTGTACTTTACCCCAATCACTTTTAAAATCGTTCCATTCGATATTATGGATGTCTGTGTACAAAAACAGTCCATCAAGGTTAATGTAATTCGCAAGTACAACATAAATAGCAAAAATCCGTTCTCGAACCGATCATGTAGAACCCAACAGGTTGTCGAAGAAATATTTTTGCCATCAGTAATATTTATTTATGGAAATTTTTGGCTTTCTATGCCAAAGGTGCGTTATAAGTCGTGACAATGTATTTAATTAAATTACGTAAAACTCAAGTTCATCCAACAATATTTTGTGAACCAGTAAATCAAATGTATTGTATTAACGGCAAATATTGTCATCTAGAGACTCCTCGATGGGCTCTAGACTTATCTTTTAGGAAGCCATGCTATTTGGGAATTTGATATTATGTTTTTCTGAGCAATATTCAGCTCTCAAATGTACAGTTTTATAATATTTTGGAGAAAAGTGGAAGAAGATAAATAGGTCAATAATCGTCAATATCTGTTTATAAACAGAGTGCTTATTTTAGCTAGGATTTATATTTATTTTATTTTGTCTAATGGTTTAGGGTTAACCCGTTGGCAGCATTACATATTTCCATCAACTTTTACAGAAATTATTAAAAGAAATAATAAACATTACAATGTGTTTTACATCATGAAAATATAATTATTTTTTAATTGGTTTAAAAAATATATCTATGCCTACTCTTATAGGGTCGGTCTTCAGTAGCTGCGAATATAAACTTTTTAATTGTTCTATATGCGGATTAAAATTTATCAACTTGTTATGTTTGTTTGTTACAACGTTTTTTTATCGTATTCATTTCTTCCGTAGCAGGTAGATTCAGTAATCTGCTATTTATTTCCCTTCAATCCCAGGTCATGCCATTACATAGTAAAAACGCCTGTATTCAACACAGTAATTACAATGACGATGGTATTATTAATATAGAACCGTCCTCGGACAAAGGCTGTGTAGGTAAGAAATTGCCACGCGTCAATGTTATCGTATTAGGAAGGCCAAGCAAATTAGTGAAAAATATATTTGGCTTCTTAATTGTTCCAAAGTTTTTTCCTGCGGCCTCGATTAAAACGATTAAACCTGAACTCCAACCACAGCTTCCCCCCCGTTCTGTGATGCTTTTCGTCACAGTAACCTCCTGCATACAATTTCCTGCAAGTAAAAACGCAATAAACATGTCGTTGTTTCTGTCTTGAGAATAAAAATGAATACATCATTGATGAAATTAGAGCCAAAAGTTATTTGAAATTGTCTCATTCTGTAATCACGTAAGGTTTGATTCCGAGAGTGATCAAGAAAGAAATTGTACATTATTAATATAGTTTTTATCACAATTATAAACTATTATTTGCTCGTCTAAAGTATGTTAGTTTTCTTAGCTATCAAATAATAGTATTTAATATGTTTATTTTAAAATACTTTTATGGGCCATTACAAATTATATTGAACTGAATGTGAAGATATATTACGTAACGGTGGTGCTATAACATGTCTTCAAGGTGCCTACTGCACCTGACATTCGTCAAAAGAAACGTGTAGTTATAGAATTCCAGTGCTATGTGGACGAGAAGGTGGGAAATATGCACAAGAGGTAACAATAGCTGCATGTAGATGTTTCTGTCGATCGCAGTACAGTTAGTTGGTCTCTATCTTAGGTCAGCAGCCTTAAGGCTGGTTGGCAGCAGCTTTCCACTCTTCCAGTCTCTTCCTTTTTAGGTTGTAATATGAATTAAACTCATGTCCTCTAATATTTGTGTGCAGTTAGTTGATAGACAAGCAGATTACCTAGTGAAAGAGGGCACGCCCATATTCCGGATACTCCTCGAAACAGACTGCACTAACTCCTGACAATGTACAGAGTTAACTACATGGTTTCATATTATTAACGTATCACATTGTTGATCAAGTTGGAATAGGACAAACAAGTGTTTTCAGAATATTGAAGCAGTTGAATTGAAAAAGATTTGTGCTAGGTTGGTTCCAAGGATGTTGACAGTACAGGAACAGTGGAGATGACTTTCTTGCAGGAATTTTGACAGACCAAGTAACGTGGTTCCACCATTTTGATCTAGAAACGAGAAGCATCAGGCAAATACGCCAAAGAAAAAAAATCTCTGCTGCATTGTCACCTGGGAAATTTAGGACTATGGTGTTTTTCGATTCCAAAGGACTTTGCTTATGAGCATCATACCACGTGGAACCATAATTAATTCTGACGCATATATGGCAAATCTGAAGGAACTTCAAGCTCGACTGAGACTTGTCCGATCACATTGCAAAAAGCAGGATTTGTGCTGTAGCACGACAGAACACGGTCACATGTCATTCAATAAATCAAGGACGAGATAAGAAAACTTGATTGAACAAAATTGAAAAACCCACCTTACAGTCCTGATCTGGTTCCATGTGATTATCATCTCTTTGGTAAAATGAAGGAATTCTGTAATGGAACGAGGTTTGAAATGAATGCTGCCAAACATTGGATCAAACGCTTTGTTACAGACTTTTACTGTGCAGGTATTTAGGTCATAGTTCCAAAGTGGCGTAAGGCACATGATAGGGACATTGATTATTTGGAAAAGTGAAATTTTGTTACTAAGAGATGCATCTATACACTGTAAAAATAAAGCTCTAGGATCGAAATGTGATTTTCGTATAAATGATGTGTATTGCTTTTGTAGTGATCCTCGTAACATACCAAACATATGAAATGATTTGCTTTTTCAAACCAAGCAAGTGTCAGTAGCGACACATACAATGCGAGTAAAGAAGACACAGTTGGTTTCCTCAGGCAGAAGTTGCATTCGAGCGTTGTTTTCAAGTACGTACGTTCACTCATATGCCCCCATATAAGGTAAGAAATACCTATCAGCACGTGTGGCCTATCGGGATTGCAGTGAATCGTTAATTCAGTTCGCATTGTTGGTCGAGATCAGATTACTGAGCAGTACGTGTCATTAATGTGTTCAGGGCAATCATATGAAACTCTGTGCAGGATCTCAGTGGTTCTCCACATTACTAACAGCCGATGATACAGGCATCTTATGTGCTTATCCAAAAGGGATCTTGAAATCTTATCACGAGAGCCGATTCAAGAAATAGGCCTGTTAACAACACAATAAGTATATAGACGAACAATTCGACAAAGTTTGCAACAGCATGGACTATCAGCTCGTCGACCATGGAATGGGCTACCATTGATGCTTGACAGGATGCCTCCAATAGTATGATCAACGACGAAACTGGACGCAGTAATGGAGTCACATCGTCTGCTCAGACGTATCCCGGTTACGTATAAAGCATCATAATTGTCATGATCGTGTTTTGTGGCAACGTGGAATACCCACATTGCCAGCTTGCATTTGATAAACCCACATTCTGGTCCTCCATCTGGAGTGGCATTGGATACATATCTGGATTGTCTCTTGTTTGCATTTCCGTCACTATGAAAGACAACCGTTACATTTCTAATGTGTTACAAACTCCGTATCGCTGGGATTAAGCAGGACAATGCACGCCCTCATGTTGCCCGCACTGCCGTGACCTTCCTTTCTACCGAAAATGTCCGTCTATTTCCCTGGCCAGCACGTTCTGCAGATAACTCATTATCTGAAACGATCTAGTCAATGGTTGACTTGCGACTGACATAGATTTCCGTACCCGTACATGCAATCTAATCTCTGTTCGACTGAATCATCGGGCAGATAATTTCAGTTATTTCTGACAGAGGTAGCAGCTCTGATACTGTTTTCTCAGGATCTGTAGGTCCAAATTTTCTGAAACTATAATTACTTGTTCCTGCCACTGTAAGGCAAGTGTCCTACAAATGTAATTCCGTTCTTTGCAATCCTCCCTGGTGTATCAATTTGAATGAACATTAATGTAGTTGACGTTAAGTGGTATAGAATGAAGAATTGCCATACGTAAGTTTTTTATTCTTTAATCTGAGCACTAAGACTTATTTAGGCGCCAAATAAGCCAATGACAAATAGCGCCACGATGGACTTGAACTTGTCCGTGAATGGTAAAAAAGCACTTTCAACATGGCAATTACAATTAAAGTAAAACCTTTCTGGGAGAAAGATAGTTGGGAAGAAAGGCTGCCACGTGTCAATGTGGAACACCGGTCAATGCTATAGTATCATGAAGGGCAAGAAAATTAATGAAAACTATATTTGGGAACTCTTCGGGTTCTTAAATATTCCGGAGTTTTTTCTTCGGCCTCGTTTATGGTAATGAAACCTGAACACCAACAGCCTAACAGCCTCCTGCCAGCCCAGTGATTCTTTTCCTCGTCGCAGCAACCTCCTGCATTAAGTCACGTGGAAGGTCAGACACTCCTCAATACCATACAATATTCCACAAATTGGACACCAAATTATTCATAAAAATTGAAGTCAGAATAAAACTGCACACATTATTTTTACAGAAATTGGAGCAGGCATTATTTTAATCATATTAAGATTATTTTAAAGAGCCTCGCACTATATTCACGTTAACTTATTATTAATATAGTTTTATCTTAATTTTAAATTTTATTGATTAATTTAAACTATGTAAATTTTCTTGTCTGTTAAATAATGCTAATTTACTATTTAATACGTACATATTGTATTTTACAAATATATTTTGTTGGATTATTTCTGCTATCTAAATTGTATTGAAATGAATGTTAAAAAAAATAACGGATCATAAATTGTTTTCGACTCCAAGACGGAAAAGAAGAAGATACCAATAATTGTGTGTCAACAATATTTTTATTGAGATGGCTGTAATGAACTGCCGTAAAATCTTGCTATCTGATAATAAACTAAGTTAAATGTTTTTTATAGTATGTGCTGTTGGCAAATGTTTTTACAGTTCCCTGGACTATAGTTTACCCGGTGCTTCACCTAAAGGGATGTAGGGAAAATGGGTTATAGTTCAAGGATCGTACCCGATATTCACCAGAAAGAGACAACCTGTATCAGGTAAGTCAGGTTATAGAGTACTTGTCTCACGGGAGAGGAGTTTCCAACGACGTAGCAGCAATCCCTTCTCCATGCCTCGACCAAATTAAGATGCACCAGCAATAACTCTTACCGTATGCCGAAGGTCTTCGACCGCGGAACATACATCTCTCAAAACAAGAAAGGCTATCTTGCTATGTGAGAATTTCAGAAATCCAGAGAGAGATCGAGGCATCCCTTTTTTGCTTAACACGCTACATGGGGTTATCCTGAAACAGGCAACTCTCCTTTAATAAAATAGGAAATTAATTGAAATTGGCGTGGGATGTGATGCTATGACGGAGTTGCTATGACAAAACATGTTCTTTAGAGATTCATACATTTGTCAAATGGTTGTTTGCATCTGATGGTATGCCCATGTCAAGTAAAGTAGAGCTTCTGACGTGCCAGTGTGCGCCAGTCATGAGACGCTTAACTCTGTTTTGTGTCACCTGTATGCGCCTGATGTGACACTCTGAGGCAGGACCCCTCAAAGCACCCTAGCAGTACCAAATTGGCCTTATTAACGATAAATATATCAGTACTTTTGTTTCTAAAGACAAGGAAGATTTATCCTCCAGAAGGTGTTTGAGTTCTCTGTCTTATCCTTCCAAAGCGATATTTGATATGAGATGCCCATGTTAGGAGATGATCAAAGTGGAGACACTAATATCTAACTGTTGTATCACTTAGTATGTTCTGCTTATCGACCTTTTGAATCTGGTTGTAAATTTGTCACCTCAGAGTGAATGGAACTACTGTTGATTTTCGAGTTTTGACTTTTCAGAAACCGTACGACTTCGCCGGCGGATAAACATCTTTCACATTTTGGAAAAGGAATACACTACACAGGTATAAAGTTATTCAATTGCCTTCCTCTAAGCATAAAAAGTATAAAACCTGCAAAACTCTACTTATTAACGGCGCGTATTACTCTGTTAATGAATTTGTAAATCTATCTGAGCCTAACGCAGATTAGTTCCGTAGAAAATACTCATTAGTTTATGGAGTGCCAAAATAAATTTATACTCTTTTCTTTTTCATCCAACTGATACTGAGCAATTGTCTGAACTGCCAGATAGATACTGGTGAAGTGATGTACATATGACATATAATAAATCTTTCTTATATTATTTATTTTTTGTAATGTGTTCGAATTACTATATTAATGTCCTTATTATATTTGTAACTGTATCATTTTGACTTGTCCTATTTCCTCATCTGAGGACTAACGGAACTAATAAATCTAATATCATTTTTAATCGTGTAGGTTATCTTGTAATTTGTTGTGTGCTGCTGCGAAAATATAATCGACTTGGAGAATGGCCATATCATCTGCATAAAGTGCCATTGTAGATTGATCAGACAGTGGAATGTCGTGGTAATATATGAGGTAAACAGGTTCAATCACGCTGCCCTGAAGTGCACCTTATACATCATCGTTTATGTATTTGACAGAGAACGTTCGTCCACTCATATAGGATTGTATCATCCTGTAGTAGGTGTCCGGTAGATGATACTTTAATTTACTCAGGAGGTCTTGATGTCAAATGCTTTTTCAGTATCCAAGTACGCTCTTAGCAGACCTTCTTTTGTTCAAAGCATTCCAAGATAGTGTCGATTACACGGTGGAGCTGCTGAGGGCATCGGGAATGAGGTGTGGCATCATTTTCATGAGTTTTGGTAAAATTAGTCGTTCTAGTATTTTGAGAAGAGTTGTAGCATGCTGATGGGCCTGTAACTGCTTGGATCGTCCTTCCACTTATGTGTTTTCTGAATCATTATAATGCAGGCTTGCTTCTATTTGTGGGGAAAGTGGGTAGTGCGTTGAATTGAATTGTATATGTCAACTTAAAGATAACTTTCCGAGATAAGGATTTCAGTAATAAAGCCTGGTGCTAACTAGACTTTTAGATTATTTATTCGTTTCTTCACTTGTCCAGGAGAGAATAATTCTGAGAAGGGCATAAGATGAAATGGTTCAGTAGCAATATTCAAAATGCGTAATTTATCTGCTGCAAAGTAAATTTGTCGTCGTAGAGTGAATGGACCTAATGTTGATTTTTGAAGGTTGAAAAGTATGCCTGAAAAGAGATCCACTTTTTCCTTCATGGTATTGTGCTAGATAAGATAAGATTTATTGGATCCATTAGTCCTCTATTGAGGAAATAGGACAAGTCAAAGAATATGTTACATATCACACTAAGAATACGAATATAGGAAACAAAATATGGATACAACATATGAGTAAAGAAAATTATGTATACAATGATGAATAAATAAACAAACTGCAGAGAAACAAAATATGTATTACTGCATATCAAGAATTATGAGTTACAAAACATAAGAGGATAGTAAAAGAAAACTATGTATACAATGATAGACAAAATAAAGAAAGTAAAAATACAACATATACAAAAAAGATATAATTTCTAGAGAAAACAATGTCAATTATGGAACACTATAGCGGTATAATAGAGATCCTCGCACTTCCACTTCACATATCTACATATACAATTTGAAATACTCTCTTGTTGTAGTCCGTGGGAAATCAGGCTCCAGCAGATCCGTCAATTTAGGTTCATGAAACAAAGAAGAAAAGGACCGTTAATGAAAGGTTTTTAACGTCTATAATATACACCTGATATAGTTTGCATATGATTACCTCTGATTCAGCACTTTTGCCCATAAAATAGACTTTTAATTACTTTCAGGACCGATTGATAAATTCAGGAATAGATAATAATACATCCTTCTAGCAGGAGTCTTGCATGCTTTAGTGAACTGATTAGTACTGTTTAAATTTTTATTGTTGTCGAAGGGCTGTGTAGAGTTTTATTCCGGAAGCAGTGGATACTGTTCACGTATAGGTGAAGGGTGTTTATTCAGCTGCTGAGGATTTCTGATCGTGTTTCTAGTACCGTGTTTAATGATAATGAACAGGTGCTTTGGTTATAGGCTTGAAATTCGTTTTACAAATATTATTAGAATGTCTAGTATGTAGACGCCACGGGACTGTTATGGATTCCTATCGCTTTTAAATAGAGGTTGGTTTTCTACAATTTCCCTAAATCTTTCGAGCATAGTATTCTTATATCTTTTTTGTAACTCTGAAAACGTCAGAACTTCGAGGGCAAATTACCTCAACTCGTTATTCCGTAGCCACATATTGGGAGTGGAAATAGGCATAATAGACATAATCGGGTTTTAGGATCAACTGCTGCATTATTTAATTTTATTGAGTAGCACGCGGAACTAAGTTTGCCTGTGAGTATTTCGACATGACGATTCCACCGTAGGTTATCGTCAACTTGAAGGCCAAGAAACGACGCGTCATTAGCGAATCTCTTGTCTTCCACAGAAAAATTAACAGTTGACGAAAACTGTAGTAGTTTAGTCTTTTCGGTATTAAGAGTTAACTTATTTGCAGTGAACCATTGCTTTAACATTCCTAAAGTGTTTTCAACTTTGACATTGAGAGCGTTTATATCACTATCGGAAACAATTACGTTAGTGTCATACAACAATGTTTTTAAAGGATGAATGTTTCGAGGAAGGTCATTAATATACAAAATAAACAAAAGCGGCCCTAGTATTGATCCTTGTGGTACACCACAAGATATTTCCTTCCAGTCTGAAAGAGTAATTCTACCGTTTTGGTTCTGGATAGCCACTACCTGCTTTCTATTATTCAAGTATGAATGGATGAGTGAAAATGCGTTTCCTCTGATACCGTAATATTTGAGTTTATTGAGTAATATATTGTGATCGACTAAGTCAAACGCTTTAGATAGATCTGCGAATATACCTGTCACTTTTAATTTTTGATCAATTGAATTCTGGACGTCTTGTACAAATTCGTACATGGCGGTACTAGTGGATTTGCCTTTGAGAAATCCATGTTGAGCCGGGTCTATAATAGAATGTTTTTCCATAAAATTTACTATTCGCGATTGTACAGCTTTTTCTATTATTTTAGAGAAGATGGGGAGTAATGAAATGGGTCTGTAGTTCGATACATCTGAGCGTGACCCTTTCTTATAGATTGGAATAACTTTCGCTAGTTTAAGAGAATCGGGAAATTCTCCCATGGAAAAACATGCATTAATAATTATTTGCATTGGGAAGGCAATTGCCTCGGAGCATTGCTTTATCAATATGCTGCTGATGCCGTATATATCAACTGCAGCAGATGATTTCATGTTATTTATTATAGTTTTCAGTTCCTTTAAGGTAATTGGTTCTAGGAAAATAGAATTAGGAGTTTTAGTAGTTACGTTACGTAAGAGGTCGTGGTAGTCACAATCTAATAGATTACTGTTATTGAATTGGTTGTGAATATTTACGAAATGTGAATTAAATTTTGAAGCAGCTTCCCTATCGGTAAGAACTTGTCCTTCATGGAAGAGTGAAGTTTGAGGATTATTCTTCTTCAATTTACCGGTAGCATCGTTTATGATTTTCCACGTAGCTTTGATTTTATTATTTGAATTTATTATTATTTTTGACGTGTTAAGTTTTTTTTGCAGCTATGACAACATTTTTATATATTCTCTTATATTTTGCAAAGTACTCTAAGAACTGGGGTGATGAGTTCAAATGCTTCATTTTATGGAGATAGCAAAGTTTATCGCGTGATTTGATTATTCCTGTGGTGATCCAAGAAGTACGCTTTTGAATTTGAATTTGTTTAGTGATTTTTCTTTCTGGAGCAATTTTGTTTATTATGGAGAGAAATATCTTTAGAAATGCCTGGAACATGCTGTCAGCATTTTTGAAATTATTTATATTTAAAATATTATCCCACGGTAACGCTTGTAATTTTTGGGAGATACACATTACATTTGTTAAACAGAGTTTTCTTGTGTATATTGAGCTTGGTCTCTGCTCAATTTCGCCTACTATTTGTTTGTTGATGTACATTATTTGGCCCCTGTGGTCGCTTAATCCAGTTTCAATTATATGTAATTCATAAAAATTTTCATGGAAATTACATAAGACGTAGTCTATGCAGGTATTTAGTCGCGTTGGCTCATCGCTCGTAACGGAAAACCCGTAGGAATGTAGCAATGTTTTCAGGTGGCGTGTTTTCCTTATATCCCGTAAATAGTCTAGATTAAAGTCTCCGGAAATTATTGCGAGCTTATTTTCCTGGTTTACTTTACTTAAGACGCGTTCTAGAATATAGAGAAATGTGTCAATTTCACTATCAGGTTGTCTATAAATTGATAAGATTATAATATTTTTCGAGTTATTCTTTATGGTTAATTCACCCGCACTACATTCAAATACCCTGTCTTTACCGAGGGACCTAATGTCGGGTCTATCTTTGCAGAGATCAGCAAGTCTATGATTAACAAAAATGCAGGATCCACCGTTCCTGAGTGTGTTTCTACTAAAGTTAGAGATCCTAATGTACCCATCCAGATTAAAACAATTTGCTTCTAGTTGACTTTGCCAATGTTCCGTCAGTGAAATTATATCTACACCGTTTTTAAGAGCAGAAAGGCACGTTTCCAATTCGAGTCGTTTGTTTCTGAGGCTTTGTATGTTCTGATTTAATAGCGAGAAATGAATATTATTTTTAGTTACATTGGCATATTGTTCAGAGGAGTTAATCAGCGGTAAAGTAAATTTAGTGCAAGAGTGCTGAATAGCTGTAGGGTTAAAGACATGAAATATGAGAAGAAATATTTTTTACAAATTGCTTCTTCCCGGAGTGGTTCATATGTAGACCATGACCTGTAAAATTACTGCGTTTTAAGTTATAAAATAAATTAGTCACACTTACGTTTTCAAATCTGTTGAAGTTCTGCTGCTGAAGACGCCGGTTTTCGCAGCTGGTCCTGTAGTTGGCTACCGGGTCGTCGAATCTCGGCGGCAGCTCACTCACGATCACTTTCTCGTTCTTAAGTTCAGGTAACACTTCGTCGAGTTTGGACCAGTTGACTAGGCATCCAGAGCTAATATCATTTGTCCCACCAACGATAATTACAACATCAGCGTCCTTCGTTACCCCAGAAGCATCCCTCACTACTTCGCGCAATGGTGCGCCTGGCTTGACGACACCACACACTTCGAAGTCCTGCCCTAGTTCGCTTTTCAGTAGATCACTACAGCCCCTACCGTGACTGGACATTAGTAGAACAATCTTCTTCTTCATCACTTTGTCCCTTCTCCTCGGTGGTAGTGAAACCGCGGCGACCTCTTCTTCTTCCTGGACACTTAAAACAGAAAATCTGTTCGAGGTCTCCACCGGCGGCAACTCAGGCATAATGACTGTCGTCTTCTCCTCAGTCACTTCAGTCTGTACGTGAATATTGACTGATTCACGCTTGCGTAGACTTTCGACGAGTTTTTCCAATTCCTCGATTTTCTTTTGAAAAGATTTACACTTTTTACAGTTACTGCATTTATTAAAATCTTCGAGTCTTTTCAAAAGTGTCTGCTTTTTGCCTGTAGTCGACAAACCACACGACTTCAGGCGCTGCTTTAGTTCCTCAACGGAAACGGTACCAGCGGACAAGGGCATCACTAAACTTTCCGGGAGCAGCTTCTCAAGACGTCCTACCTGCACGGCTACCTACAACTGACTCTAACTTTGACCAAGAGAAGAGATAGATTTATAGGTCACGTTTTGAGATATCTTCTAAAATTAACATTAGAGGGAAATGTGTGGGTATAGAACAATAGAGGGAAGACAAGGATTGAATACGCAAGCACATTAGGAAGGATGTGGGGTGTAAAGTTATGTAAAAATTAAACGGCTTGCATGGTTAGCATGGAGGTTGCATCATATCAGTCTAAAGACTGATTACTTCAACAAACAACAACGGTGTACCAACGACCACCTTCTTTAAGAGGAGGAATATTATTTCACTGTTTTATGAAGGACTCTCGTTCAGCTAGTATCGTCAGCTTGAGATCCATGGTTGTCCGAATGTAAGCCACTTTAACATGACGGTCACTCATAGCTTGCCATCTTCTTCGATATTGATTCTTTGCTCGAAGGCTGTTGGTGACGAATGGGAATCTGGAAGGTGTGTGGGGATTTACTTCTTTAATGTGTGAGTAGGCTGTCCCAGCTACTATTTGAATAATTCTGGTGAAGTTTGTCAGAGCAAAATCAATATCAGGAGGAGTTTTCAATGATAGCTTTAGGTCTAAATTTCATGTAATGTTGATTAATGTAATTTGCAGTCAAATGGATAGTTGACGAGTCTGAGTTGGAACTGTAGGAGAGTAGAAGAGAAATATATATCAACAATGGCTGGACAATGGCCTGAGCTTAGTTCGTGCGTGACTTTTGCCTAGCTGATTAAATGAGAGGTTCCTTTGCAAATGAAAAAGTTCAATATAACAGGGTAGTTGCGTCGTCCCGGTTGTATGTTGGGTCGATGAGACGGATCACATCCATTGAGTTTTGTAGTAGCAAGCCATTTAGTAATCCACCAAGAATTAGTTATTCTGCTGCCGAATTTAGGATATTTTGCATTAAAATCACCACCAAAAAGGAAACAAGACCGGAATTCGTGGAACGACGATAATGTCCACTATGGACTGATCCTCCCTTCGTTGATCAGAAGGATGTTGTGAGCGGAGTACTTAGTATCCAGGAATGAAGAATGTAAGCTGCAGAAGCAAGTTTAGTTTCCGATAACAGTAGTATGAATACCCCTAAAGCCTTAAGTGCTCACTTTTAGTGTTGATGTGTTAAAAGAGGTCATTTATTATTTTTTAATAGCATTGGTAACATTTAAGCGAGCATTTCAATAAGTGATAATCAGACAGAGGTCCGGGGTTTGAGTCGCTGGTCCGGTCAACGTTTTTCCATTCTTGTCTTTCTTCCAAATTAGCTATACGCTCCTACCTGAGCTACAATTGAAGCATTTCTACTTCTATTGACTAGAAACCCCATACTTCGCAACAATGCCGATGTGTCGTAAACAATACTGGATGGCCGACTCTGTGGTCTAGTGGTTAACGTCACAGACTCACATTACAGAGGCCCGGGTTCGATTCCTGGCTAGGGCCTGGGTGTTTGTACCCTTATATAATTTACCCGACAGGGAAAATGTAAATTAGATACCCAAAGAGCAAGTCGCTAATGACCTCGTTGGTTGGTGCGACTATAAACTGAATTAAAAAAAATACAGGACCCCAGGCGAAGAATTCGCCATTTTATTCTTTGCCCAAAATTACTGTAGGAACCTAATTTATTAATTATCTGTAAATTGATTCAATGAATTCAATATAAATTATAAAAAATTGAAGAAATATCTTACGCGATAAAGTAGCTAATGTTTCAAATGCAGCAGAGGATAAACCTGGAAAATAAAATATTCGAGGATGTCCACCACTAATGAATTTCCAAAATTTAATAAGATTCGTTTTTATTACGAAATGAATAAATGTAAAGAGTTAGCGTTCGAAGTCCAAGCTTTTGTCGGTCGGTACAAGGCAACATGGAAGATTGTAATGAAGTACGGAATGAAATCTTAGGTAATGGGTGGTGAAAAAAATTGATCTTCATAACAAGAGGGCTCAGGCAAGTGGGATTATGATCCCAGAAATATAATTATATTTTTAAAAAATACTGCGTGGGAGAGACAGTGTTTACAAGCTAAATAAGTAGAGGTGCTTAATATGAAGAGCAGGTCTAATAAATTATATGACTATAACAAAATAATATTAAAATATTATCTACTATCTGTGTTCTTCAAAATTAAAGAAAACTATGATAGTTCTGTGATTCAAAAGTATTATTTATGAATAAGTTTGGAAGTTCCAACGAAACCTTCGCCTTGTGTGATCTATACTGTGTGTAAAACAGACTACTCACGAAAACTTGTTATGTAAATGAGAAGTCAATCTTACAGAAAACTACCGCAATAAACATAAACCTGTTAAATTGCTCTCCATATCGCTTTACTAGATCAGGCCAGAAAATTTATTATATAAAGTGTACGCTATTTCGGCCTTGTTAAATTTGGCTAAAACGTGATATTCCAGTTTTTTTACTACAGTAATACCAGACGTAGTTTATAAATTCGGAGCTTCTACGTCAACTGTTTCCAACAATCTGAACTCAGTAGTCCCAAAATATATTTCAGCACTTTATTAATTCGTTTTTGAACCTGTTCTATGAAATTGTTTCAAACGAAACTTGAAAGCTTTACAATTATGTGGGAAGCGGAAAAATCTGTTGATTATGTTAAATCACCTTAATTTTACAAATCAATATGAATGCGGCCGTGTACGTGTAATAATAGCATATTATTAATTTATTTAGCCATAGAACTTTTTATTACCACGTTTACACAAACGTGTATGTTCCATGTACAAATTTACACGCGTGTAGATATTTCAACCAAACTTTGTACACAAGTTTCATACAATCCGGAAACAAATACTGAAGGGATAAGACGCACCCTATAAAATTATTCAATGCTAAAAATTCCATTTCTATCACTTCGTCAACTTTATCGCACTGAGTAATAAAAGTGTGTACGCCGTAAGTCTATACACCGAACAATGCTAATCGTATTTGTTGATATAAAAATAACTACATATATACGTGAAAGTTTGCATTGCCATTATTAATAATAACGATTCTTTTAGAGAAAAGGATATTATGGAAGATCCCGTTAAACCTACCTATCCTGTAAAGTGAACCAAAACATTTATTAGAGTTATATATAAGAGTAAAAAAAAGTTAAACACATTTTAGAACAAGTTATATTCATACTTTGGTTTTTCTAATTACTATAAGACGTATGTAATATAACAGCATTAATCATAATCTTAATATAACAAATGTTCCCAATAAAAAGTATATCTAAATTGCATTATTTTTCTACGTAGTGCTTTTATTTTTGTAGTGAAACGTTGTATATATATATATATATAATATCCTTGCATAATATTATATATATGCAAATATTTTGCCATATTCATCTTCAACATTTTAAATAAGTCTTGCATAAACAATGAATATTAGAATATTTACATTACATTCCAAAATAATGTCGCGATATCACGTTATGTAGATCGACAAGTGAGAATTGTGTAAGTGAAATTACAGACACTAATAGTAAAAAAGGCATAAACATGAGGTACGAATAAAGTGAATCCCTAGGAAGGAAATACTGTTTGAAGAAAAAAATAAAGTACTTTAGGTATTCTGATTATTTTTATAGGACTGTCTTCATTTAATTTACATAAATCTTTCATTCCTGGTTTATCAGTCGAAAATTAAACATGTACACTAAATATTTCAACAAGTTTTCAAAATTAAGCAATTCAGGGAGATTTAGAATAAATTTCTCCAGAACTTAAAAATATATAGGTGAAAATAAAATTAAAAGTAGACAAATGTTAAAATTATTAAACATTATATTGAAATATAATTCTTCAGATTTACATTTAACACCACAGGATATAAAATAATCCTATTATTCATTATGCTATAATTTTGATAAACGAATAAAAAAATTGACTCAGTTTTTATTTATCGAAATTCCTCGTAGTGTCTGATTCCAAACTCATTCGGAGATCTTGAATATGTTGGTAACGACTAGTCTGCTCTTGAATATAATTTGCTTTGTTCTGAAGAATAAATTTTTGTTGAATAAGTAAGTAATTAGATTTTAACTGATAGACAAGGATGAAACAGCTTTAGTAAATTAAATAAAAACTTAAGACTAACATAATATGACTTTCTGAGTATATCAAATTTAGATTCGTTGAAATGAGAGAATACTGTTCAAAAATCTATACTAATTTTGTAAGCTGACGTGTATGTAATCTGCTGGGATAGTATGAATAAGATTAATAATTTATTATTAAGTTATAGCGGAAATGTAATTTTGTTAATAATCTATAAACATTTTTTACTCTTTCCAATAATGCTAAGTAAAAATATCATCGTAATTTCTGATATCTATCTTTATACAAATAAAGGGCAATGTAAGCAGCCATCTCGACAGTATATACACCGGATCTACCTCAGCCAAAAATCGTCCCATGTGAATTATCTACTATCAATATTTTACAGCTTTAGCTTTATTCACTTCCCCCTTTCAGGCCAAAAGAGGTCCAACGCCAGTTTCTGCTCTAAAAATTTATTTGTCCGTTATCATTTCCTATACAATTCAATGTTCCTGCCTAAAGACGTATAGAGCTTACAACAGTATACATTATGCTTTCATGAATCCAGCCATGCGAAATGTCTATCCGTTGCGTGCGTACGTGCAGCGGCGACGACGACGACGTTCGCAAAAAGCAATTGAAAAGTATCATAGCTTAAATAAAATATCAGATATATTTAAGCATTATATCACGTTTGATAACCTACGTCAGGATAAGCATAATTACAAGGTAATCGTACCAATAAATCTGTCAGGCGTGATATAATACTACAATTAAACTAACATTTTATTTAAGTAGTGATAATAAATAAGCACAGGGCAGATGATTGAGATACGTAAATATAAAGACCAGGGCCGCGCACGCCAAATTTTATTTTTTGAAGACGTACATATGTATCCGCGCACATTAATTCACACTAATCTGATCGAAGAAATGGTTCAAATATCTTCTCTTTACAAATATAATTGAATTTTTGTGTGTATTTTTCAGCATGTATTTGCTTATTTAAGGTATCAGTAGATTTTTGTCTCGATTCAGATATTGAGTCACCGTGGTGGTTATGACGTTCTAAATTCGAGTACCTGAAAAGGTAAATTTTCAAAAATGTGACGCTCTTGGTGATAATTTAATTGCGTGTTGACAACAGATGCTATTGTTGTGGGTAACCGCCACCACCGGGCACCAAGATAGTATATGGGTTAGTTCACAATTGTTGTGTTCCTATTAATACATCTGTAGTTTATGTAATAATAATTATAACACATGTGAAGTGACAGACATGCCGCTAGATGGCAGCTACACGTGTTCACCAACAGGATTTAGGTTTCAAAAGATTCGTGTAACAACTTTTTTTTTCAGTCAATGTTGTTTTGACGGCTAGACTATCGGTCCTCACATCCAAAACCCGCTTAGTTTCTTTTATATCTGTCTTGAATCCCGGCGTAGCCAAGGAATTCTTTTACATCAGTCCGTATTTAGTTCGACAGCAAGCTCTTTGTCAACATGGATATTAAAACATCATCGACAGCTTCACACTTTTGAAAATTTTCCATTTCACGTCCGTAGCTCTTCGAAAGATCGACAGAAACCTTCTCTGAGCTGATAACTACAAAACACTAAAATTACATGGCTATCCGTTGAATACTGCATAACGGATACACATGAAGTCTCAGAGAAGATGTTTGACGTGGGACCTGAACGTTCCAAAGAACAACATAAACCTTCTTTTGCCTGAACAGCGCTAAACAAAATTGTAAGGCCATCGGATGAATGGTATAGGAACGCTAAAGGGCAAAGCTTAACTCGTAGGTTGTTCGAACGACGGCGGTTTATAATGCTATTACTATTTAACTGATTGTGTAGACCATAGCATATTGCTAGAAAAACTGAGGTACTATGGAATAACAGGAACTTCATTTTCTTGGTTTAATTCATACTTACAAAATAGAATGCAAAGAGTAGTATTAAAAGACTCGTGCACAGGTGAAATACATAAATCAGATTGGGGAATTATTAAAACTGGGGTCCCACAGGGATCAGTATTAGGGCCATTATTATTCCTTATATATATAAATGATCTTCCTAATACCATAGATTCAACTTCTAAAGCTATCCTCTTTGCAGATGATACTAGTGTAATAGTAAAAAGTAACAAAGACACACTAGAAGAGGCAAGTAACAATAATTTAACTAACCTGCTAACATGGTTTAATGCGAACGGACTAACAAATAACTGTGACAAAACACATTTCATGCAATGTCACACACTCAACACAACTTTACAATCTATAACACTTAAATACGACAGCAAAAATGTAAATGAAACTTCCTCTGTTAAATTCTTAGGTCTCTTAGTAAATAATAAATTAAATTGGACTGATCAGATTAATCAATTACTTAAGAAACTCAGCTCAGCTACATATGCTGTCAGAGCAATGTCCACCTTCAGTGATTTAAAAACAAGAAAATTAGTATACTTTGTATATTTTCATTCTATTTTATCATATGGTATTATATTTTGGGGCAACTCAGTAGGCGTAGATAATATTTTTATTAGTCAAAAACGTGTTATTAGAGCAATATGTCAGGTTTCCTCACGAACTTCTTGCAGAACTCTGTTCAAAAAGTTAGGTATTTTCACTTTGACGTGCCAATACATTTATTCATTGATGTTATTTTTAATTACAAATAGGCACTTATTTTTGAATAATTCTGATATTCATCCCTTCAATACAAGGAACAAAAATAATCTGTATAAAAAATGTAAAACATTGTCAATTGCACAGAAAGGTGTGCATTATTCAGGGATATCCATCTTCAACAGACTGCCGCACAGAATTAAACAGTTGTCCGATAATCAAGGTAAATTTAAGAATGAATTATGCTCATTTTTGCTTAGCCACTCCTTCTATTCAATAAAGGAATTTATAGAAGAATCGGAGAAGTGTAATTTATAATAGTTTATAATACAAAAATTTGTTATAAGTATATTTTTTTATACAATAAAATAATGTAATAAATGTACACCCTGACCCATTCCACATCCTTGAAGCTTAGCTTCTTTACAGGATCTACGGAATATGTATTATTATTATTATTATTATTATTATACAAGCTTTATAAGGTTTTCCCTGCATCGCCTTTAGGTGAAACACCTGGTAGGTCCCTAGTCAACCCTTGGCTTCCTTGCTCTACCTTCCGCATCCCCCCTTTTCAATTCCCTCCCTATGCTTTTAAAGACGAGTTGCCTGTTTCAGTATCATCCTCGTGTAGCCTGTTAAAGGGAGTTGCCAGGAAGAGATGCCTGTGGAAGTTTCCTCTCGCAGGTATTTCTCACCAGATTGACTGCGGGGTTCATCTGACTTCGTTGGGAATGCCTCGTACTCTTTCTGTCTTTTTCCAGGTTCTCACATGCCGAGGCACATTAATCTATTTTAGATGTATGTACTGGGGTCGAAAACCTTGAGTATACGGTAAGAATTGTCCGCTGATCCCATTGGTTCAGGGGGCAAACTACCGTCTAAAATTGCGGAGACAGGGAGAAGGGAATGCTGCGAGCGCACAAGAAACTCGTCTCCCGTCATTCGGAAGGGCGTGAGAATATTACCCGAAAGCCCGGCCTACCTGATGCAGGTTTTCTAGGGTTTTTCCTGCATCTCTTTTAGGTGTATCACCGGGTAGGATCCTTAAACTATATCCCGGGGGACCTTAGTCAACCCTTGGCTACCTTACTTTACCTTCCACATCCACCGTTTTCAATTCCCTTCCTATGCTGTTAAGGGGAAGTTGCCATTTTCGGTATAACCCTCATGTAGCCTGTTACCATAAAAAATGCATACATAGATAACATTCAGAATACCGTATTGGAAACAATTTCATGAAAACAGAAAATGTCCCTATATCATTTTTTTCAGCAGACATCTTTTGATTATAGATGCACATAAGTAACGAATAAATGCAGAAATTTCCTAAATTACGAAGCAACATAGAAAGATTTTATACACGGTACATGCTGATAAATATCGATTTTTAATGTACTATAAGTAGGTAACGTCATTTCTTGTTGACGAATACTTCTTCATAGCGATAATTCCTTCATATTGCTATTTGATTAGAGTTTATCTAAAGACATTAAGTTCGGGTGCCAGTTTATCGACATCGCGTCAGTGTAAACGTTCGTCGCAGAAATCGTTTAAATTTAATTATTATTTGCATACTTGACATAAATGAGAACGGTTTATCCCTATTTTGGGACTTCTTCAGGTGATACAGCTTTGGAATAAGAAAGGATCTTGAATTAGAAGATCAGAAAGGAGAAATAACGACTGGACCGGGAGTCGGTCTTCCTCTTTCCCGAGGGGCTTTTTTATGATATACACCAACATATTGCAAAATTCCTCAATAGGAATGATTTTTCAATTCCTTCTATTCTTAAAAATCTTAAATGGTTAATTTCTCCTTTTATGTGATCATAACAAGTTTTAAAATATAGTTTCATTAGAATATTTAGAATTCAAAATAAATATTAAAGAATAAATTAACAATTTAAGAAATGTTTCTATTTAGTATCACCTTGAAGGAGTCCCAAAGCAGCCGATGAAACTATGTTTTATGTTTTAAACTAAGAAATAATAAATAAGTATTGTTCGGGAGACTTAGCTAGTCGTGTGTCAAGACGATGCCCAGTAGCAACTTCCCCGATATTGTAGTGGCTCAGTATACCTCGAGTGTTTGTTGAGATAAGTTGGTAGTGTAAAAGCAATTTTGAAAACATTGGCGCTACGAAATATATTGCTGTGAGTTCAGGATAGGTTTACGTCAAGAAACTCATCCGTAAAATATATAGATAATAAGAATAGGGTCTGTTAAAAACACGTTGTCGCATTCTCCATGCCCCGTTTGTATTAATACAATTAATGTTTTTAACAATGATAGTAGCGTTCCGGCAGGTTTTCTTATTTTTATTTTATTTAGAAATTTACAAGCTGTTTATTTTTGACATAAGGAAATTAGATCAATATAATTACAATGAGAGGAGAAGTGGACCAAGCTGCGAATGAAACAAAATGATATTAAACTTCACAGATCTGTCGGTCGCGACGTGATGTCAGTTCATTTGCTAGAGGCCGAATCTTCTTATGGTGTTCTGGGAGATTTTGATGATAATTAGTGCTGAGACTGTGTATTTCATCTTCTACTGCAGGTATGGCCAGATCTTCATGTATTCTATTGTTGCTCACAAAGGAAGGTACGAAGGATTTTTAACTAAAGACGTTGAATAATTTTTGAATTCGAAAGCTTGGGGCACCTCCATAGTTAGATCCCATGTATCCATATGGGGTTGTTAATGCATTTATATATGAGTATTATGTTTTCTGTTTTCAATTTGGTATTTCTGCTAAGTAACCAATTCCTTTGGCGAAGCTTATTCTTGATATGATCCCTTTTGGATGTTAAATGCGGTTTCCATGTCAGTTTGAAGTCCAATAGTAAACCAAGATATTTGACTTCATTGGTGATAGGTAATGGTGTATTATTTATTATGACATTTGGACATTTTTTTAAATTGATAATAAATTACTTGACCTATTTTCTAGATTCATAACAGGTCCTTTTTAACAATGTTTTTCTTTTGTTGATTCATTAAAAAATTTACATATATATATATATATATATATGTAAATTTTTTAATGAATCAACAAAAGATTACAATGATTAAAATATATTTGCATATTTTGTATAAGGGAGAGGAGTTAAATAATTCTTATTTAAGGCGTAAAAAATTATTATTAACAAATTTTTGCGGACCGATCCTACTCAATATATATTTGTTATGCCACTGGCTACTCAGCTGTGAAATCCAAAACCTCGGGTTGACCGTGGGATAAATTTGGTCGGAAAAATGACGAATTTACGTTGTCTACGTAATCATGAGAATGTTAAGGACTACCATGAGTGGAACTTATCTGGTATTTTCCCCTTTGCGATGTCGTGTAGTCAGCTCTTCTGGACCCTGGCGGCTTCTGTCGTTTGCCATCGAATGATGGCGACTGCTATCTGTAGTATCTTCAATGCCAGCGACTCCCTCCAGTAGTTTCATCGAGTGTCGCCTTCCGAATTTTTCCCTCGACTGTCCTCTTACGAATTTTGCCCTCGACTGTCTTCTTACGAATTTTGCCCTCGACTGTCTTCTTACGAATTTTGCCCTCGACTGCCTTTATCTCCGCTATCATGCCCTTTAAATAGTTTTGGGCAGTCGGGCTTCTTAACGGCACAAAAACTCCAAAACTTTCCCTCGCCAGGGCATCTCCATCAGGGGTAAGTGTCACAGTATGAACATTCGTCACCCTCGTGCGTCAGAAGATTGTGAAGAAGCCCGGCGCCATAGGGGGTCCGCTCCTTTACTCTTTCACTGGCGATTCTGCAGGCCTGTCACTCATTTCCTCCAGATGTTCAACCCCGGGGGTCTGGACGTTCCTTACATTCCACATGGTAGTACCCAACAACTCATCATTACTCACGCGATTCACTGTCTAAATCGCAGTTTAAACTAATTGCGCCTATACTTAATAACGCGCTACAATTTAAAATTGGTTTTACCGTGTAAGATATTTTAGTAATTTATATTCACATTCTGCAAGAGTCATCTGTTTTACTGTTTTTAGTTTTACTTTTTTGGGTTAACAGGCTACATGAGGGTGATACTCAAACAGGCAACTCACCTTTAATTAATATCATATGAAAGGGGATGAGGTGAGGAGAAGAAGGCAGCCAATGGTTGACTAGGGCCTCCGGGCTTTAGTTTAAGGATCCTACCCGATGTTATACGTATTAAAACTCACAGTTGCAATGAAAAGGGGGGATGCGGAAGGTAGAGCAAGTAAGCCGAGGGATGACTAGGGCCCCCGGCTATAGTTTAAGAATCCTACCCGGTGTTTCACCTAAAGAGATGCAGAGAAAACCCTAGAAAACCTGCATCAGGTAGGTCGGGCATTGTGTACTAGTCTTACGCCCTTCCGAATGACGGAAAATGAGTTTGCTGTGGGGTCGCAGCATTCCCTTCTCTGTGTCTTCACCAGTTTTTGTGGGAGTTTTCTCTAGTAGGCGCTTCTCCCCAATATCACTTACGATTTCTATGAGCGTAATAACATACAACACGCAAAAGTATCGTAGATTTTACAGTCTTCCGCTATTCAATCATGGAATGTGAAAAGGAAAACCTATTGAATTACACTTCCCTGAAATATTTAAGTTAATTAATTCGTAAAGTTTGCAGAGCTGCTATTTTTCTTCAGAAAAATGAAAAGAAGGAAGTTATTGGCATTTATGTAGGCTGAAGATTGCGTCGTTCTTCGCGTCACATAAAATACACTTATATAATGAATTCAAATACTAGAGCTCGATTCCCCTCTCAAAATTCATTATTATGTACCACTATAATATACAAATCTTTCTAACGAATCACTTAACTATAAAACAAATTAAAAATCGTATTCCATAGCCACGGAAACACGATAATTGTGTGTCTCCTACTTACTGAAATGTCAACATGGGTTCTAAACCAGTATGGATATAAATTTTCCAGGATTTTGTGCTGAAGATGTTAGCAAACGTATTTTTTTGAGACGTGAAACTGTATTGTTCTGTTCCTAATACTATATTATAGTCTTCAGCGAAAATTTATAACATAACAAACCTGAAAAATAACAAGTAAACATGAAAAGTCTGGATGTAATACTCAATAACTGACCATATTACGAAGAAATTTATTTCTATATCTATAATATTTATAATGCTTGGTTTGTGATGCTCACTGGTGCCACCTTTATCGTTGCCTCAGCGCAGTATAAGGTCAAGTGATGACGTCAAAGTAGGTGTCACTCCAAAAAAAATGCTAGATCTTCGAAATTAAACGTATCCATAAAAAGTTATGGACAGAGTTTACTACACAATGCGTGATATTTACTTGCAGCTGTTTACATAAACAGGATATTTAGTGGCCTTTGTATTTTTATATAAACAAATAATCGCAAATATACAAGTACCTTTAATATTTCCGTTCCTATTACATCAGAATTTTATTTCAAATATGGCAATAATTTTGTTTTCAAAATTAAAACTTGAATATGAAATATGTTGCTTCCTTTTAGCTACCGTCAACTATATAGCTACAGTCAAAAATGGTAGGCTGAGAGTTAAATTTTTAACACTTCAGAACATGTCCAGATAGAAAAGTCTCGTTTTGTTATAATGAACATTAGTTTGGAATTGAAATAGTTCAATGAGTTAAAAAAAAGTGTAATGCGTTAATTAGCGTCTCCTCATAATTTTCTAAATTTTGTTACCATAACTGAAGCTCCTCGGTCCACAACAACAGAATTGTTTGAATGAAATGGAAAGACAAAGCGAATAAAACCCATCTGTGGTCGTGGAGATTTGGGGCATGCAACTTGATACAGACCACAAGTTGCCAGTCAAGAGGCCAACTTTCTCATACTGCTTCAAAAACTCATTAATGACCAATGTCTTATTGTCTGTAAGCAAGGCGCTCGTGATGGTCAACATACGCAGTTCTGAAATAAATAAACCCGCGGAAAAGATTGTAATAGCTACTATCAAGGCTCCTTTAATTTCAATGAAGTTTGATACCCACCACGTAGGCATTCATAAATGTAACTATTAATTTGATTATAATCCCGGGTATTAATGTGATTTGGTATGGACTTGTGAGAGAAAGACAATTCTATTAATCAGGAGTTATTTTGTGCAAGTACAGACAAACTCGTGTACGGGCGGAATATTAGTCCTGACAAAAGGACTTGGGCGGCGTGTTTGTGTTACACAAAGCCGTGGCTCAGTCCACGTTGAAGGGAGGCACACGCTCGTAGAATATTCCAGAATCTGTGTTATTAGGCAAGGTAACTACAGATGTCTCAGTCAAAAGTTTATGCTGTTTGGTGGATTTGTTAGTGGTTGTGAGAGTGGTTCAGATGTCAGAAGGCGGGAGAAGGCTACAGGAGGCTAACTCATAATAATCGCAGAGGAAAGAGCTGTTGAAATATCATTGCAGGTAGGTAAAGTGTTGGTGAACACCAACAAGGAACGACAACACTCTGATCCAGAGAGGAGGGGACAGAACACAGATTAGAACAGTGCATTGGACTGGATTATGTCGGTATTGAAACTTCAAAACTAGTTTAGCTGCCGTGCATAGATTTGATGCTCATTTATAAACTTTAAAAGAAAATGGCTATTTGAGACTAAGTAAACAGTGAATTCACTGAAGCCTTCATATTCATATGATTAAGCAAAGATAACTGTATCAAAGTGATTGTAAATCATAAAATCAATATTGTAATAATTTATGTCGTAAATTTCCAGCCACTCGGTGTCATATTGCGATACTGAAAAATTGCTGTTGGAACAAAATTGGAGTGTCGATATCTATTTAATTATCATAATAGTCATATTTTGTTTTTAACTGAATAAACTTTGAAAGTTTATCAAGATTTGTCTTTAATGATGATGTTGCGTCAGTGAATTTTCTTTTAAATGTAGTCTTTTGTTTTCTTCAAATATAAATCATGCTTTTATCCATTTCCAACGGAGTCCAGAGTCAACCCCCGTTATCAAGAGTCTCATTGCCATTTGAATATTTAATTATTTTATATTTTATTGTGAAGTTTGAGATGATTTAAAAATAAATGTAGATTGTAATTTTTCTTTGAAATTTCAGTTTTAATTTTGAATCCTGTCAATAAATTCCCGACTAGACTTTGATTACAAATGTGACATAAATATTTGGCTTTCATCATGTTTAGTCATGTTACGTGAGGTTATTACTGGAATGTTACACTCGGTCGGTACTGTTGCCAGTCGCGGTGAATCCTTTCATTTTAGTGGAGGGACGCAGTACGGTTTGTCTCAACTGGGAGCTCAAAGCGACCGCATGACTCATTAGTTGATGACAATACCTCAGACAATCTTGCGGGAGCAAGAGTGATAGGAAGAAATGATTTATATTCTTAAGGTCGCTTCAACAGACTTCGCCTCAGAACGGAATTGGTTGTCTCATTGCTCGAGAGAAAATAAAATGTGGTTGATTTTAATTTTGGTAGCTTATGTTTAAATCTTCCTGGCACCTTATAAGATTTCATTCTACCAGATTTTACAGATAGTAAGAGGCTAAGCTAAATAAAGGTGACCTATAAAAGAAAATGGGTGTTTTCTTTACATTTTGGCCATCTATCGTGGGAGCGTGAACGGCTGAGAAGGAGATTTGGCATAGAGCAGCCAACGACGATTTAGGAAGAACCTGAAATTCCTCTCGTAGCTCCGAGGCAACATCACAAGTGTGACATATGAGATCTTCACTAGAGAACTAGTCAAAGGTCGAAAACCTTTGTAAACCGAATGAGAAGTGTTGAAAACAGAGTAGTGTGATAGTGAGAAAAGCATCGAAGTTGCGTGCTTAATTTAGAGTTAAAGTACTTCAGTAAAGGAAATAAACGTATAGAGTTCTTAGTTTTTTATTTGTATTGTGGTAAAAACTTTTCAGAATTTAAGAAAATAAGTATATATTCCATCTTCATGTGGCAGCTATCCTATTTCCCCTGCCCTCCGACATCATCAGGTTTGCTTGAGGAAACAATAATGTTTGAAAGGCAAATTTGACAACTTCAACGTTCGATTTAGGAAATAAAATTGAAGAATAATGATTTAAGCATTCGATTTAATGATTTTTTAACGAAACAGAAAAATTAGATCATTTCAATTTAGCAAAATCACTCTTCAATGTACGACTATAGAGCCCAAGTGGCAGGATAATTATGTAAAGTAATAAGTATAATAGTATTGAAGTAATAATGGAAGTGCGACGTAAAGAAAGTTAGGAAATGTCAAAGAAGTTAAGTATGGAATGTAGTAATAAATATGATGGCCAAATATAAATTAAAAACTGTGGTTAAACATTTGTAAAAATTGTTTTCCATTGTTAACATTAAGTTAGTTTGAGAACAAACTAAGGTCAGATTGACCGATTGTGAAAACATAAATACTTTTGTAATTTGAAGTTGCTAGCACTTTTGTAAAAAGTTAGGTTGGTAGCAATGTGATTGTAGGAGCAGTAGAGATAAAAAAAAAGAGAGCGAACGGGTCGCTAGAATTGTTGGATCTGAATGTTGTGCTGTATGAAAAAAACGTTAAGATGTTTAACCACAGTTTTTAATTTGTACTTCGCCCTCACATTAACATGAACAACAACTGACTACTGACAGGAGGTTGCAGACAATTAACTAAGTATTATCTAATAATGGAAATCTATAGTGAACGGGCGAAAACTTAGAAACGAAAGGGTATCAATCCATTTCAACTGCCATAAGACATTCGCGATCGCAGTTAACCGGGAAATAAATAACTTTGTTTGTTTGTTGTAATGGAAGAAGTGTGGAATATATAGACTGCCAGTATAATATACTTTTTAATGTATTACACACAATTAAAGAGTAACTGAAAAGAAAGGTAGTATTTGAAAATCTGCTTACTGTGTAATATTGTCAGATATATAGTAATGATTATCTGCGGACATCTATCACACCTGACGCTGCATCATTTGCTGTTTCATCCTTCCATAGACGGATCACGTGTTCTGAAGGCTCGGGCTTCAACATCGTCACAAGTGATTTTGTCAAGTAATTTCTTCAAGGTCTCGAATGAAGAGGAACTTCTGCGCGTATTATACGAATACGTTGTGCTTGACAACTCCTACTTGATTTTATTCGTATCGATAGACGGCTACTTTTGTAACAGTAAAACACAGGCATGGGATGAATATTGAAGAAATATTTAAACATCAAGCTTCCACACGATATTGATGTGGTCCCTATGGTTCTTGGACCTCTCAAAAATTTATATTCATATTTGTAAAAATATTCCTCCAAATAGAATGAAACTGAACGTACAAACGATCTGTGTTCATAAAAGTAATCCAGTAAAATGATAAAGCAAAAAAAGGAATATTCGATCTCGTTAACCGCTAATTGGTAAAGTCACCAATCTCTGTAATAAGAGTTGATATATAGCGTGGCTTGTAATGAAACAGATTTTTAATGTGCGCTTAAGGAATAACATTTCAGATTGCTTGCATAAGAAACCAAAATTACTCTGTCCTAATTGCGGGACGAGGATCTCGGGCGAGACTCCGACCAACAAAGTCCCAAATAATCCTCAATCTCCCAAATTTCCCTCTGGCTGTAACTGTCAAACACATATGCTCGGGCTTTTGGCGGTGCAGAATCAAAAGAACGGAGACAGCATTCAAGCCATGTGCAATAAAACCTAGACTCCGCGTCTCAACTTTTGTGAGAGCTGGCGGCATTGTGTGGTTTATTTACCCAATTAAAACCATGAATGTTATTGGTGGATATCCATTCCTGCCACTTTGGTGATAAAAACTTAATTGTGGAGGAGATTTAAAAAAAAGGCTGACAGAGAGAATTTGGGACAGATTGTGCGAGAGCGGTGCGATTGTAGGACAGATCGATTTTAGAAAGAGAGTCAGACAGATTCTTGGAGAGGAGATTATTTTCGGACAGATTTTGCCAGAGTAGTGAGACGGGAGAGATGGCAGGACATATTTGATGCGCAATTCCACTTGGAGCTAGCCTACGCTAAACTTCTCACTCATGAAGGGGGCTCGAATTGTGGCAAGGGAGATTTTTTAATTCTTCCTGAAACAGGAAGAATAGGAGGTCGGCAGCTGTGAGAACGACCCAATTAGGAGGAAGGAGCTGGAACCTGCACTAAGCCCACACGCTAATTACCCCTGTGACTCTGCTGATTTTCTGTTTCTGCCAGGTCCGAGTAGATTTTGTGTTGAACATTCTGTTGTATGAGAAGGCCCATAAATGCGACCTTGAGGTTAGAGATTGAATTGTTTAAGCTTAAGGAATTCTTATGTAACATGTTTGTAAATATATATGTAGTTGTAATTGACGAAAGAAGTGCCGGCATAGAAATATTAAAATGGAAATTAAGATTAATGTAAAATATGTTTATTGTTAAAGTAAATTGTTTTCTTATTTTATTACAAAATCTTATTGACAATATATCAATTTTCCATCTAAAATAAATTAATGCCGACCTCCTGTGGCGTGTGGCTAGCGTTGCTGCCTCACAACCCAGAGGTCCCGGGTTCAAATCCTGGCATGGGCTTGGATGTTTGTGTTGTCATGGTCGAGAAGACCGGGATTAAGAAAGTTGGAGGATCGATACGTTGACCACGTGTCACTCCAAATTCGGAATGTGTCATGCAAGATAACAGTTCGCAGTCGACTCGGTAGGCCCAGGCCCTCAATGGGCTGTAGAGCCAAGGAGAAAAATAATTAATATCCCCATTTATTATTTACATGGCCAAGGAAGAAGTTGTATCTATTGAACAACTTTGAAATAAATCTCCAGGAATGCCTTGAAGGTAGGGATCGACTTTTGATTCGAGCACTTCACTGATGTACTGGTTGCTGTTAAGATCATCCACAGCTGATATCGCCCATGAAACGCTGGGGATTCGTCCACTATGGCGTTGTATAACTCCGGTAGTTGGAGTTCGACGGTGTAGCCCCATTCAAGGGCCTCATACACACTTCAACACAAGTTGAGCAACATAGTTGGGGGAAAACAAGCACACAGTGAACAATACAAACAATAACGGAAATCTCATTAGTATGATTAGTGGTAATTACAGCGAGCACGAGTCGTAAAATGTCTATCCATATTTGAAATTATGAACGTCATCTGGTATATCCATGTACTGTCATGTCCTTAAGTCAATTTTTCCACGTCATAATTAATGCAATTTAAAATTGTCTCACATTAAGTTTTCTGAAACTTCATTCCTTCGAAATTTTGATATTTATCGTAATTCGCAGTGACGTTATGGATAATTAATAAAATATAACCAAAATATTCAAGTTAATCAATTCTAATTCTGCAATTTTGGCACACAATTGCATCATTTCTGCGTTTTTACTTCGTGAAATCATCTAATTATCTATTTGCATAAATTTGAACAGCTTACATTGTCTGTCTGAAACATTTGTATAATATAAATTTAAAGTTTTACATTTTAAATGGTGTCTTAGTTCCAGCTTTAGAATTGTTTTCTACTAAATACTAGATTAAAAAAATTTACTGGTGTCAGAACTATCCAAATCAATTCGAATATCAAGTTTTATTGATCACCTATATACAGAGAGTCTCATCTGAAACAGTACGGCCAAATATCTCCGAAAGGGGACAGACCTATGGAACAATTATCAACACCTAAGCGATCCAAGAATGTTTCAACTGAGTTGTGATTTTTTTCTTCTTCTTTAACGTAAGGGATGCGAAGGAGACTTTGCCTCCGCGATGAGCATCTTGGGTCACGCTATAAAGTCTGAATCTTCAATTTGACCACAGAACTCGTTTTCGTAGCATTTTTCGAGTCTGTTCACCAACCGGAATCATCAAATGTAAATAAACATATAATTTTCAGACCACTTCGAGGATTCGTTTGTTCAAATCAGAGCCAATTCAATTAGAAATGAGTTAGTATCACGACACGATATATTCAACCAGTAAAATTGTCGATATTTTACTAATTTTAGGAGTGTGTAGAAGAGTTATCAAGCCGTATCGCCTACGTCATCCTTAGTTTTTGTGGCATTTATCGAGTAAAATTAGTGGTAATGACGTGAATGATGGCTTATCTGAAATTAACTCATAAAGACGAAAAGGTATCATGGGGGTGAAAAATGTGGTTGCCATTTAAAGACACCCTGTATATCACTTATATTACATGTACATCATTATGTTTAAAATATTAGGCACATTTTAAGTGTTCATTTTTTATTTATGTGAAGGAACTATATTGACACACTATCGTTATTATTTTACTATTTCTGGTTTAATATTATTATTTAATAGCATCAGAGATGTATATATATATATATATATATATATATATACATACGGATTGCATTAAATTGTTTCTCGGTCGACTACAGAAAACAAATTTCAATCTAAAGGCAAAGAAATTCGTTTGAATACAATCTCTGATGCTATTAAATAATAATATTAAACAAAAAATAGCAAAATAATAACGATAGTGTACCGCATCCTCTCCACTTATTGTCTAAGTTATACGTCGACGTTGCGATTTTTATACCGCTGTTCGATTGGGTGGGTTTGTATAATAATAATAATAATAATAATAAATAAAAAGCAAGACTATACTGCTAACAATTACAAATTTATTTTACTTAACTTTTTAATACTATATATGTATTTGTTCCCCGGCATTTGTACAGAGCTCATTCTCTAAATGGTATTTGTGGCTTGGGAGAATAAATGAGTAACATATTAGCAAAATGGTAAGTAAACCCGCTCGTCCCAGGAGTTGACAGTACCTCTGATTGTGTCGACTCTCCGTCTTTGGTGATGACTTCCTTCATCCGGAAACTGTTGACTGAAGGTGGCATCCAGTCCGGTCCTTGCTGTGGCCGAGTCACACCCAAGCCTGATGATTTCAACATGTCGTTGACCCAAAGGAGCACTTGTTGGCTGCTAAGAGCGAAAACTCTCTCTTGCTGTTGGGACGAGAATGCCAAATTCTGCTCCCGTTCGCCATTTCGTCACCTCGGATTCCCTCTTCCAGAGCCGTAATCTACCAATTAGATGGTATTTCTCACGGGAAAATATTTCCACGCCTTGGTCTTTCCCCGGTGCGAAAAATATATTTTTCAGCCGACTCTGCTTCTTTGACTATTGTACTCAGATTATCCTTCTGACTAACCATGAGAGACCCTTTAGCGGCGTTCACTTTCCACTCCAGGGTTAAGCCTCGGAAAAGCCCACTATTTAGGCAATTCTCCATTAAATATCGTTAGAATTTTGAAACATTACAATAATTATAATTCATATTCATTTTTTTGATAATTTACCATAACTTTATTTATTGTAATATCGTTATTGTTTTTATATGTATTAAAATTAGAATTGCATACTTAAATTTATCTATCTTCATTGGGATATATTTTAATTTAATAAAAAATATTATAACAGATGCAATAATGCATACATCAACTTTAAAACATGATACCTACAATACAATTATGTGAGAATTTATTACACATTACTTACAATTTATTTAATGAAATTCAGTGTAGCCAATTTCTAAGTGTTTGCTTTAACTCTCACGTTGCAGCCGAAATAACTGTTATATACACAAGCCTGTTAAGCATATGGTTGATATTCAAATTTTAGTATCGCAAATTAAATTACAAAAATAATTTATAATAAGATATAATAATGAGTTATATTTAAATTATTATTATTATTATTCACATTAATAGCCCAATTATAGATAGTGCAGGACCCAACTAGGATTTGTGTTTAAAAATATAATTAAATAAATAACCCCCCTATTTTCATTGACCGTCAATTCAGCCAGCCAAATAATCGTTTTTATTCAATTCGTGAAACTTTAGAACGTGTTCATTGTAAAGATCCTTACAATAAATATATAATATATAATGGAGCACATTCTATTTCTTTGGGTAATTGGATATACAGACTTACAGAAATGAGTAATTAGTACCTTATTTCTCTTTTTATTAACATTAAGGAGCCTAATGGTAATATATTCGTTAAATATGTGACTTGAATGGAAATTTATTGTTCATAAATATTTATTTTTTACTTCTGCAAATAAAAGAATTTTGTATCCATACAGAATACATCGAATATTTCATCGTATGCGTTATGCACTCCATTGCAAGTGTAATTGCTTTCTCGCTAAGAATAATTTTTCTTTCAGTTGAAGTAAGGCTGTTGAGGTTGTCGTGTGTTCCATAAACATCGTCTGAGAAGCACTTACAGAATTGGGAGAAGAAACAGGGAAGTGAAATGGTAAAGACTCGGATCATTCTTCTAGTGGCTTTAAAAGGCTCTGCGCCATTTCAATACATTATGGGTAAGTACCCGGCGTTGCTCGTGTTCACGTAATAACAAAGCACGGATGTAATTAAGGATAAGTACTTGTGGGTACACTACATTCATAGTTCTACTCTAGGGGGATCACTTTTAGCTAGAGGGCCGTGTTGACACTCGTTCTGTATGTTTCCCAGCAGCCTAAATCTATTTCAATTGTCAAATACGACCTATTTTCAGTCTTAGGTTGTGTAAATGGCGAAAATCGTCAAAAAAGGTAGACTATTTACAGAGGTGTGCTTTTGACTCATTTGCGATGACCTAAGAAAAAAGATCATCCGACTGAAATTGTATAGAATTGAATTTCCAATCGACTGAGTGTCGTCAGAATTTTTCTAAAATCCTCAGTTTTCGAACTACGGGGGCCAAAAGTTGGAGGAGTTCCGAGTTTTTTTATTGTGTTGTAGCTCAGGGGTAGGGGGCTGGTCCACCTTTGAAATAAAGATATCTATTGATAGGTTTCGGTGAGACTAAGAGTATAAGACCTTACTTATTTCTTCAAGTTGAGTACGGACTTTGCTAAAGGCGGAAACCACCGAAAAAATTGGAAAATGATGTTTGTTAAGACTTTCACTTTTCCCATATATATGCAGTATTGTTGTTATTAAAATTAATTTACCTTTATACTTTTACCTGTGATGAATGTCGCCATTTACTCAAGGGGCAGCCAGCGAACAAACGTCGTTTTCTGCGGTCAATAGCTTTGAGCTCCTGGGTCAGTTGGATGTTGTACGGGTCTCGGCCGATCTGGTGTTCCTTTTGCGAACGGTTGTTGGCTAATTTTTTACCGAACCGATCTTCTCGAATTAGACCACCAAACGTCAATCGACTTTGAAAGGTCCCCACCGTCTACCGTAAAATGGGCGCAAGGCACGCAACGTTTGCACTAACGAACACTCATTTGATAATAAAGTTTTATCATTTGGACGTGCTGCTGAGTCGTGTAACTTGGCATGGTGATTTGACACTACTGACTGAACAACAAACGACAGATTAGACTGACACTACCAAAACAACATGTCTGCCACAGGTTGCCAACCATAATTGAAAAACCCTAAGGTTGTAATTTATAAAATTTTTACCTTTAATTTGATGGTTTGTTTTGAATATCTGTAAATAATAACACTTCAACTTCACTCTGCTGGTAAAATTCATAAAAATTTTCAATATTAATAGAATTAATAGAGAGAAAATATTTTGGCCGGTTTCTCACCTTTAGAAAGCAAAAATTTATCACTGAACGTTATTCTACAAAGGTTCAAAATTCAAGCGGACATGCAAATTTGAGTTTGTAAACAAATAAATTTTTAACCATCAAGTGATCTGGGCTCATCTCAGTGATGCCAACTTTAAGTAATGTAAGTACCAATTACCACATACAAAACATTTTTTTCTATATCAAATTCTCTCTTAACTATTGAATGTCTCTTATATAAATCCAAAATAAGAAAAATTAGTTTCTTAGCCCTTAACTGCTTGTTATAAAACCACATATCCTTTCATGGGAACAGTTTCAAGGTCTTAAAAGATGGCTGCATAGTTAGAGTGGACAATTGAACCACAGCAACGAAAACCTCCTCCCAGAATTAACTGGCAGGAATTTTGTAAAAATCTGTCTAGAAGCGGTTCTTGGGCTCACAGACTCTGCGATCCAGCTTCTTCCTACAGACAAATAACCTCCAGACGTAAACAAATCTACTGCATAAATGGAATCTTCCCTTCAAAGCGACGAAACGTAAGGCATTTGCGTAGCATATTTACACAAAAGGCAACGACGCGGAAAATAGAAATCAATACCTTACTTTCGGGAGAAAAGAGGAATCATTTGATTCTATTCCAGTTAGTTACCAATAACAAGTTATAAAAATAGGAACAATCAATTACACTTTCAAACAACATGTTCATCGTAATCAGAGTATAAGCTACATAGGAATGGTAAAAGCAATAGTATAGGAGCACTACATTTATTATTCACTGAGACCGTTAAAGAGAAACTATGATTCCTTACATATACAGAAATTCCAATAATTATAGTGAAATGTTTTAATTAAATTAAAATATTAATTCGTAATTAGATGAAGCTGACAAATGAAAAAATTACGACATAAAATGAATAATCCGCTCTAAAAAAGCAGTTTTATTTGTGTTATTTAATTTTACATAGTTTTCCTAAAGAAACTTGAATTTCCAAGGTCAGTTGGCAATCACTTTATTTCAAGAAATTAATTTCTCAGAGTATGCTTTTGACAGTAAAAATATAATCTCGTCTACAATAATGTAACTTATAATATCACAATCGTCACTCGTTTACTAGTATATCAGAAACGTAGCGAATAGGTACACGTAGTATTGAGTAGAGGCAATTTGAGGACAGTAAGGAAGCAGAGGGAGATAAACGAGATGTCGTCCTAGGAGGAGATGCCACCAGAAGAACCCTCGGTAACACCAGCGCAAAACTCCGAACATTTCGTCCGTCAAACTTAAAAATCAATATGCGTGTATTAAAGGCAGCAGGAATTTTGATTGCTTCCGCTTCAACGCACAAATATCATCTGATTTATGAATCTCATCACTAAAGATTGAAGTTTTTCTCTGAGAATTCTTCGTATAAACTGTTCTCGGACTTCTAACGGAACAGAATTAACGTAGAGCAACGTTTCGAGACTTTCTTTGTAACCATCGTCTAACGAGGTGACTATCCTGTAGATTCCTTCCCCGCCTTGGTTTGTCAGTTGGCGCACGTGAGTGCGTGAATCATCACTGAATTCCTTGCTATTACTTTACTTATTTGTAACACAAGCTAGGGCAGGGCTCCACACAGAACTTATCACGATTCCTGATCCTTGCTCATCAAATCTGTTTTATTTGTATTGCTTCTAATAATATATTGTCACAGAAATTATGCGTTCGATCTTGGTTTTATTAATTTATATTTAGTGGCTGGGCATCGGCGCATGACCCGCTTATGCGTATTTGGTTTGTTGTTTGAACCTAGTGCACCATTTTTGCTCCGCTATTCAAATGAATTCACACTACCATTGTATGGCCACTTGCATTCGTTGGGTTAGATAATTGGGATCTTGGGCAGCACATGTGTTAAAAGACACGAACAAAAATCAGCGAATAACCATGGTGGCATGTTATCGTTTGGTATAAACCATTCCTTGTTTACGGGTGACGAGAGATGGTTTGCCTGTATGTGAACTTAGGGAAAAAGAAAAGATGGCTTAGTGCATCGAAAAATTTAACACTCCATGCGAAGTCTGTGTACAACTTCAAAAAATAATGTTGTGCGTTTGGTGGAACCAATCTGGCATTCTTTACCATGAATTACAACCAAGAAATGAAACGATAACAGCTTTTACGCATTCTCAACAGCTAAGACTTACTGTTACTATTTAAAACAAATTACTCTAGGAAAATGCACGACCGCAAGCGGCCAGAAACACTACAAATGAGACTTTTTCGTACTGCACGGTCACCAGACTTTGCCGCTTCTCGCTCTAACAACATTCACGGACAAGTGTTTCATGATCAAGTGTCTCTTAGCAATGGAATCCTACTTAAGTTGTGGCTAAGCTGGTGATTATATAGTGAAGGTGTGAAATATTTATGACTTATGCATTAGTATTCTATTGTAATGTAATGTAGGGAGCGATCTAGCCAAATTAATTGATTTTGGATACTTAAAAATATATATTAACAAATAAATATATGGCCAAATAAGTCAGCAAGAAATTAATATAAATATATTAACTCTTCAGGAAACCCAGGAGGTTTTACATAAACCATTCTGATGAATCCCAATGCATTTAAATAGTAAATATTTGAATATATTACATTGGGTTTAAGGAATTTCTCAAAAATTGGTTTGTAAAATTAAGTTGTTTTGTGCATTCTTCGACTTTTTCATAAAATATGGAGCTTTTTCGGAAATTTTATTTAACTTTTTGTCCTAGGACTATACAGTTTTGTTCACAATTAGTATAGTAAACACAAAAAGGTTTAATTGACATGAAATGTGCCATCCGGTACAGTTCACCAACTGCCCGAAATCAGTTTTTGTTTTCTGTGACTACATTTATTTTATTATTTATTTATATTTCCCCCTTCTTTAGTCAATCGAATCATAGAGTCTCTTCGGCTTTAGTCTTCTATTTTTTGAATGGACACGGGAGCTTCCACGATTGATGAAACAATGGGGTTGTCATGACCAAATATTTCATTTAGTAGGGACAAATACATCAGTTGGATCGTTGTTTGAACTGTGGATATTCCCAAGTCGCTGTGAAGAGTAGTTTCTAACGTACCAGGGTACTCCAGTCATGAGTCGCATAACTCTGTTTTGAGTCACCTGATGTGACTTTCTGCATCAGTTCCCCCACAGTCCACAAGAGTGGCCGTATTAGTGATAAATATATTAGTATTTTTGTTACGGAGATACGAGAGATTTTTCCTGCAGAAGAAGCTTGAGTTGACAGATTCTTTGTCTTATACAACGAGATATTTGATATGAGCTGTACTTGTTAGGTTTAGATCGAAATGAAGATCCAACTATCTGACTACAATATCAATTGGTATGTCTTGGGTATCGAGTTGCAGATTCTGGTTGTAAGATTGTCGTTTTAGAGTGAAAGGAACTACTGTTGATTTTTGATTTTCATTCTCCATTTATTGCTCCAAATTTTGATTTCGTGTAATTTATCTTGAAGTTTGTTGTGTGCAGCTGCTAAATTATCATCCACTTGGAAAATGGCCAGGTTATCTGCATAAAATGCCACTGTTGATTGATCAGTAGCGGGGTATCATGTGAATATATCAAGTAAAGCAGAGGGCCAATCACGCTGCCCTGAGGTACACCTGATTGTATTGGTTTAGAAGCGTAGATAAACGTTTTGTATTTAACAGAGAACGTAAGATTTTATTAACCTATAGTATGTGTCCGAAAGATGGTTCTTTATTTTACTCAAGAGACCTTGATGATACACTTTATCAAACGCTTTTTCTGTGTTCAGGTATGCTCCTAGACAGACATTCTTCTGTTCAAAACTTTCCAAAATAGTGTCAATTACTCGGTGGAGCTGCTGAGGCCATGAATGACGGGATCTAAATCCGAACTTGATGAAACTATAAAGGTGTCCAATATTTCAGCACTATTAAATGCAAATAGTAGATATTACAAGTAATCTGTGAATTATGGAGTACTTAATATTACCAAATAATGAGTTGTGATTCGATGCACTTCTTTTATAACGGGCAAGCAGCATTTTGCTGCCCCCGGTAATACGAATGGTGTGATCAATAACATGCCTCCAAACTTATCCGAACCGGCAGCAGCTGTAATGAATTTAATCGGCCTCGTAGGTAAAATAAAAGAGAAACCTACAAGAGATTAACGTGAAACCAATGCCACCTGCTCCAGGACAAGGGAATAAGCAAGGATAATATAGATTATTAGAGGGATGTTATTCTGAATCTAGAAATGTTATTTTTATTATTAATATAATTGAAACTAACTATTAACAGTGTTACGTGTTGTAGTCTAAACTCTGAATTTAATAGTTAATTTCGAGAACGGATTTTGGCCAATAACCTGTTATATATAAAATATTTATTTCATTTTAGACTCACGTTAAGAAGTCATTAAATTTAATAAACTAAATGTCTCTTTAATGTAATTAATAAGATTACATATTCCTTAAACTTCACGATCAAATATTATTAAAGATAATAAACCATTTTTATTTGCTATTGTAGCTCGAATTAAGGATGATATATTTATTTTAAGAAACAATTATTAAATTTCTAAATGAATAATTTAGAATTATTGGTTTGCAAATAAAGTCATAATAACGCAATATTGGCATTCCAAAATATTTTATTTTCGCTTCAGAAGCTTACGGTCATAAAGGCCACATTCATCTGATATATAATTTTCATTCTTAACTGCAAAATAAAATATTTGTTAAATAAAACCAGTTTAACTGAACTGAGCCGCGTTAGATGAAGTGGGAGTTCAAACCAAGGTTAAATAATTTTGATAGACAACGTGCAGTTATTATTTACTTGATTTAAGGACTAATAATAGGGTATTCGTTGTGAAATTTAAGTTTTTACGGTCCAGTTTATCGATTTTTCTTGACAATTATTAAAATGGATATGCAAAATTTCTTCAAATTGGCAGAATTAAAATGATTTTTCAGGATATTATTATTATTATTATTGAAAGGATATTCTTAAAAGAAAAGAACATATTTTGATTGTATGAAATTGAACAATATTTAATAATAATTTAAATACAGTTAAAATTACTCAACATCCCTAATCATAAATAACTATAGATAGAAGGCTTTCGAATGTCGCTGTTCTTCTATATCACCCGGGTGGTAAATAACTATTTTGAGAACTTTTGTCTGTCTGCCTAAATAGACTCTGAAACGGCCATTCGTATTCCAATAAATTTTTAGGAATTAAAACACTAGTTTTAACTTAAATTTTCGTGTATATTCCATTTCATATCTTGCAGGATTCAGTTGATATAAACAATAGTAGAAAACCTATTACTGCCATCTATTTATGTATTGTAAAACTAGAATAAAGTTTACCTAGTAACAACAAAAAACCTACTCTTAATAGGCTAAGTTAAAAGGTAATTGCTATTGAGACAATTACCAACAAGTCATGATTCAGTCAATCATGTACAAAATTCTTTATTGTCAAAACGGTTTGTAAAATAATATTTCAATAAAAAGTTGCCATATAGCGTGTATCGTAACCGACAAGAAGCCCTGAAAAAACTGTTTCTATACATTCTATATAACCTCTCTAATTTGCTTAACGTATTCCATCCTTCACCTCCTTCAAAATATCCATTCCCAATCTAACACCTTTGTATTCCACCATTTCCCATTCTACACTTCATTACTTTGGTTTTCCCTTTATTGAATAATGCTCTACTCTTCCTCCACGATCACGTTCATCTCATTTATCATGGTTTTCAAGTCTTCTTATGATTCCCCTAATACTACAAAATCAACAGAAAACCGTAGGGTTTTTATTTCTTCTCCTTGCACTGTGATTTCTTTTCCATATTACTTTTTAACATTCTTCATCGCGTGTTATATATATATATATATATATATATATATATATATATAAGTTAAAAAGATTGAGTGACAGATTGTTATTTGTGCTTTCTTTTCTTGCCCTTCTATTCTAATTACTGCTGACTACGATCTGTAAAGATCTGTCGATATGAAAAAGAAAATAGATACATAAATGATACAGTAGGTTTTATAATATTACTGTTCTATTATTGCGGCTAAACTAAAACTATACTAGTTTACTAATTTCAGAAAAGCTTTGTAAAATAGATGAAGTGTACCTCGGCGTAGACGAACGCATTTCAAAAATTTACGTGAGTGAAGTCACGAGCGATTGTTATATTCATTGAATTAAATTTTGTCAAAATTCTGTACCTGTTGCTTCTTTTTTTAAAGAAAAATGAAAAGTGCTATTTGTCTACGTCCCGCGGGAACGTAGTCACTAATTAGAATTACTTTCTCAAAATTTCCAACCACTAACACTGAAGAATATTGCGATATGTATATTAATGGCCCTTCACATCAACGTTGAGGATGATAGCGGAAAACAATGAGAAGACCGATTAGGATTACCGTAACACAATTGCTATCAATCCAAAATACAAGATTACTGTAATTATCAAACGACCTTTTCATTAATTTTGTTGCTTGTATTTGAATCAGTATACACTAAATGTAGTGACTAAATTCTCTTCTCTTCGTTTTTCATTCACTATTGCTTTTTTATGTAAGGAAACTGTAAAATCAAAGAACGTCTATTTTCACTCTATTTACACCGCAAGCGCTCTGCAAAATTCTGTTAACTAGACGCAACTTCTTCACAAGCTCTTTTACTAATATTATCTTAGCATTTCAATCAGATATAATATTATATTATTAAGTAAAATATTAATATGTGAAACTGTGTTAAGACTCAAGGTACAGGCTGTTCACAGTTTTGGTGATAATTCCTGATAGTGTCCAACCTAGAGTGGACTGCCTATGATTCTACACTTATGCACGTGTTCTAGTTGTAGTCTATCACAAAACTTAAAATATAAAATGTTTGTGTTACAAAAGGAAGTATTTAAATTACAGACAAAAATGAAGGATAATAAATAAATGTGACCCATTATCCTATTATATTGAATGTGTTACGGAGAATGAGTTAATAAACAGAGGCCTATTTCCGATAAATTAAATAGGAATTGACGACTTGTAAAAATTAAGTTATTTTATGTAGGACTTTATGATTGCCCTGCGGTACCCAGGTACTTGTTTGTATCAGCCCGTTACAGTATTTCATTGGAAACTATTATCTCGGTCAACAAGTGATTTAATCGGCATCGACGGAATAACCGACATGGTGACTCATCGAGTCAAGAATTGTCCTGCAAGCAACCTAGAAAGAGTCTAAAACATTTCCATGTATTGAGAGACTGGAAATATCCACGGTTCTTTAATGTATGTATGTATGTATGTATGTATGTATTAAACTACAATGGAACATACGTCCGGTGGCAGTTACAACAACGAAAAAATTCATTAAGAACTAAAAACCACTGACTATAGATAACTTATAATCTAACAATGACTATTATTTCGCTTAATGGAGTTAAATATTTTCCCTGTACATTAAGGTAGTTAAGAATGATCGCAAAGAAAAGTACTCTCTGTACCATAAAACAGAAGAAAATTCTCCTGCTATCTTAATTGTGTCACAAATAATCTCGGTACATATGACTAGTCAATCTTTTTTCCGCTATTTACTTCATTTTCTCAATCTTAACACGAAATAATTGACTTATGTCTCTCATTTTCCTAAAATTAGCCACCAATTTATAAGGCTTGTCTAATTTAAGACCGCATCAGTTTATGTTGTTGGTTTTTTGTTTCTGTTTAACAGACTACATGAGGGTAATCCTGAAACAGGCAACAGTAAAATATGGGAATTAAAAAGGGGGAAGGATGTTGAAGTTTCAGCAGGGTAGTCAAGGGTTGACTACGGCCCCCGGTCTACTACAACTTTTACCGTATTGCCAAGGTCTTTGACGCCAGTACAAACACCTCCTAAAATAGATGAAGGTGAAAAGAAGCAGATAGAATACAAGGTATTCCCAACATAGTCAGGTGACCCCCAAAGTCAGTCTGGGGAGAAATGCCTGCGAGAGAAAACTCCCACAGGCTAGCTTGATCCTCGAAATGTATTGTTATTTTAGGGGGGGCTATCAGGCTACATGAGTGTGATCCTGAAACAGGCAACTCCCCTTTAATAGCATAGGAAGGGACTGGAAAAGGGGGGATGTGGAAGATAGAGCGAGGATACTTTTTAATAAATAAATATACCAAATGTTTTATAAGTCGCAGTTCAAATTATTGAAGCACGTTACGGATCACCCACATTTAGTTTGTTACACAAAACCCATTCTATTTTATATTCTATTTCATGATAATTAGATACATTAGACGGTTCAAATATCTTCTGCTTATAAAGATAATTGATTGTTCCTGTGTACATTTCTGTGTGTCTTTATTTAACGTACCAGTAGATTGTTATGACGTCATAAAGTAGAGAGCGTGAAAATTTAGTTTCAAAAATGTTACGCACGAGCTGGGGTTTAATCGCCATGCATTCAGTTAGTCCCATTTTTTGGTTATTATCCTTTCCATACATTGTTTCCTAATAAACATACATTAACAATTGCTCTATTAAAAATATATTCACGTAATACGAACATAAGATGGCCAGGAATGCATTTAAACGTTCATTAATTACAAACAAAAATTACATGCACATTATTATATTGACAAAAAGTTTCTAATACACCTTTTTTTACAATTCGTGGAGTTCATCAGGTGTCTACTATAATTAAAGTGAAGCAAGGACATAAGACGGAACCAAAGAGGTTATTTGAGAAAACAGTCATAAATGTTTCTAAGACTTTGTATCGGTTTAATTAATAAATGAACAATTGCAGTTTTTTAGCCATTCATCCCGAGTATTTGACTACTAAATCCAATATTGTTACTTTATTTCAATAACAACTGTAGTTATTTGCGTTTACATGCTTACTGGCAACTAGATATTTTCTTTCAAACGAGTTTCTAAAGCCGTTTTGTTGGTCCTTTGTAACAAACTATTGTAACAAAATATTTGATGTATTACATTATACTTATCTAAATTATTAATATAATATTTGCATCATTTTATAGTAAAAATTTGTTTTTTAAATATATGTAGTCAATCTACAATCTGTTATAATCGAAAAGTAAGTATAAGTGTGTTATATACTAAGAGATCTATAGACATACCTAAAATAGTCCATTGACCAATCTCTTAATTACAATTAATCTATCATATAGTAGATTCATTATTGTTTTTTACATTTTTAAAATACATAAGATATGTGGACACGTTGGAGGATTTAAAACGTATAGTCTTGGCTTAGTACTATCGTCCAGAAGGTTGACTGCTACATTATTTGGATGAACAGAAAGACTGGTTTGGTATTTGGCACAATAATTTGTTATATATCCCAGACTGACTCAATATTACGATCGTTGATAATGCACCTAAGCAATGTGTACTAAAGTATTTGAAGGATTTCAATATTAGACGTACTGGCAGCACCTCACTGCTGAATAGCGTAGGTCCAGATTGGATGGAGAATGACCTCGTAGAGTAAAAGCTTGTTTCCAATTTCAATTGCGATTATCTTCCAATTAACCAGTATATTTGGCTGAATTCAATGCTAAGTTGCTTTGTTTTCGTAAAAAATGTGCTTGCGCCATGTTAGCCTTTGGTCTAGATCCTTTCCAAGATATTTAACGCCAATCAATGCATTGTTAAGGGTTACAGCTGCACAGGTATCTCGTCTCAAGGTAAATGTAACATTTTTCGCGTTGGGAATGTTAACTTGTATTTGCCAGTTTCGAAGCGAGTCCTTGACCAAGTTCAGATTATTCTGGAGGTGGGCGGATGCAATCGCAGGGTCTGTATCTACACTGAGTATGGCTGTGTCATCAGCGAAGATAGCAGTGGTTGATAAATTGGTTGTAGGAATGTCGGCTGAATACAGCGTATACAGAATTGGGCTCAAAACACCCCTTTGGGGCACTCCTGAAGTAATAGTGTGCAAATTGGATGTTTCACTACCATGTTTGACCAGGAACCATCTGCTTTCTAGATTGGAATTAATTATTTCATAGAACTGATGCCACAACATTTACCTGAGTTTGTAACTTAGGCCCTTGTGCCATACTTTATCGAACGCATGCTTGATATCGACGAAATTATGAGCAATACTTTTTTAATTTCAGAGCATCGCCGGTGTGTCTGCTCCGTCGTGCCGTGTTGGCTCCTAAATCTAAACTGGTGATTAGGTACAACTTTTCTTTCTTATAATATTGGCCTGAGTCGTTTTAGTAGAAGCTTTTCAAATATCTTGGACAGTACCGGCAAAAGACTTATCGGTCTATACGATTCTACATTACTTGTGTTTTTCCCTTATTTTGGTATCATGACCACCTGCGCTACTTTCCACTGGCTAGGAAAGTATGCTAAACGGAGAATAACATTAAATATATGGGTTAAAGCTTTGAGACATTTAGTCGAGACTTCTTGAATTACTTTTCATGTAACTAAGTCCCAACCTGGAGATTTTATTGGGTTAGTCTGAATTTTTCTAGTTCGACCAGTTCTAGCCGCTTGAAGTGTTCAATAGTACTTTCTTGGAAACGGTGCTTCAATAAAATTGGAAATTTCATTTTGTTCGTCTGCACTTAGTTTTGATGGAAATGGTTAAAACACGTATTCTAAATGTTTAGCAAAAGCAATGACTTTCTCCTTGCCATTTCTAGTCCATCGTCACAGGTGGTGACGTTTCTTGTGGTATTTTTAATTTTCCAGGGGCCTTCAGACAGTGAATATTCATTAGCTTCTACAGCGGTGCGATCTGTAAAGTACTCTGGTACTGACTGATTTTTAATTTCAGAAGGTAATTGTTTGAGATCTTGTGCCGCATTATTGAACTTTGTTTTGTCCGCCGCCATTCGAGTGATTTGCCATAGCTTACGTAATATGAGTTTATTCGCTATTTTGTCCTTAACTATTATGGGGGAAACTGCTGGGATTTGCGCTGCATGAACATGAAGAGTAGCCTGTCAAGTAGCTTCTTGTATGTTTCATGTTATGTCATAAAGTGCATTGTCTAAATCTGTTTTGGATGTTAGATGCACATTCAAGGTGGTGGATTTCAAATTCATTCTAAATGCAACCCAGTCAGCATGTCTGGAGTATAAAGTTTTTTGTTTTGTTTGTGTTGTAATTTTGTAACTCAGTTATCAGAAAATCAGAGTGGTCCGATGAAGATCTAGGGACGTTTCGGTCTTGCACTAACATTTGTCTTTTGTGATTGCGAAGTCAATGGCATCAGGTATTTTCCGAAGAATCATAATTCTTTAGTGTGTCTACCAATTCTCTACCTTTCATTGTGGTAAGTCTTGATCCCCACAATGGTTGTTTAACGTTAAAAACACCACCAGCCATGAATTAGGTTCCCAACGTTTTAAGATAGTGTTCATAATGGTGCTTTTTATTGTTATGTTTGGGTGGACAGTATGCTGCTGATATTACTAGTGATCCTATGTGGTCTTGTATAGCAATGTTTGTGGCTTGCAGATGATCGTACTCATACGTTTCTAGTTCATAAGGGAGGTTGAAGACCAAACACGACCCGACGACGACGCGGAATTTTACGGGGACGAAGACGTAGGAATGACGACTGCCAGCTCAAGAACAGGAAGAACTGGACCTACTTACGTCGGGCCAACGACGAGATCCAGAGGACTCAAGGCAGCTCAGAACTAACAGCGAGGCGCTGTTTTTTCAAAGGAGGGAGCAATGCCACATCTGAAGATCTGCAGTGATGGCAGAGCGGTAGCGAGCCGGACTGCAGACACGTAGACTCGGGTTCGAGTCCCAGCCGACGCAACCATTTTTATTTGTTTAATTTATTTGCATTGTTTGCCTTTAGTTTCTAGTATTTTCTGTTTCTAGAATGTTCTGCTTCTAGAATATTCCATGTATGTATAAATAGGACTGGATTCCAAATCGGAGTCAGTCTTAAGCAGTACGAGCTTTGTACAGCACTTCGCCGTTGATTAAACGCTTATAACCTCTACGTGTGTGTGTTATTAAATCTCACGATCCCTACGAAACGTGGATTTTCAGCTAGGGTGCGTTGTTCTATAAATGCTATGATTCAGTAATTAAATATGAGTTTTATAATAAAAGATGAATAATTAGTTATTTTATATATTACATCAATGTTATATATATTTTTTCAAATTAATTAATTCTGATCTGACTTCCTGACCGTCATGTACAGTTTATTTTGGATATTACAATTTAAGTTATTTTCACGTATTATTTAAAGGACCTGTACAAGTTCTGTTTCTTTACAACCGCTTATGAGAAAATTACAGGTAATTAGATTGATGCCTGTGCCGAAAAGTAAGTTTAGATCAAAATGAAATTTCAGATTAATAAATTATGAAGCATGTCATAGAAAATAGAATGTGTAAAATTCCGTTTCTGTATTCTAATAAATGAGCATATAACGTGTCAAACCTTATTATGTAGTTCTATAAACAATTTATTCGTGGTAATTGAAATAAACGTGCTGAGATATTATGAGGTCAATGAGAGAGTTATTGTAAAAATAAGTAATCACATATTTTCTTGTTTTTATAATCAATAAATGTCTTTAAACTTATTTGTATTACTCCCACACTGACTCATATGGATTCTACCATAAAATGTTATATGGAGACAATGAACATATGTGGTTCCGTCTTATTTTATTCAGTTAACGAATTTTATCCAGATAAGTAGCAACAGTACCTGGCGATAAAACAGATTATTCAATGTGAAAACATACATTAAATTTCCGAGTAAAATTATAATAAGGCACGAGCAAATTGAAACTACATCCGATTCAATTGAAAACCTAATAAGTACCGTTCATTAAATTATTTATTCAAGTAATATGCAGAAAATTGTACATAAATGTCATAGAGCACAAATTGATCGACTTCATCTCCAATGTGTATTTATATGAACAACGATATTTAATGAGCGTAGAATTCGAACCAATATTTGCTAAGCGTTGTTTTTGTTGTGTTATTCAGTACTAAGACTGTTCTGATGCAACCCTCCATGCGAACCATACTTGCGCAAGCCTTTTCATTTCCTCGTAACTAGCACATCCCACATCCTCCCTACTCTACCTGGCGTATTCCATCCTTGGCCTCCCTCTTCTGTTCTTACCCTACACACTTCCCTCTAATGCTAATTTTTCAAGGCCCTCGTGCCTTAAAACGTGGCCTATTAATCTATCCCTTCCCTTAATCAAGTCGTCCATATTGTTCGCTTTTCCCCTATTCTGTTTACAACTTCCTCGTTACTTATTCTATACACCCATCTGATTCACCTATAGCACCACATTTCAAAGGCTTCTATTCTTTCCCCAACTCCTATAGTCCACGTTTCGCCCCCATATAACGCCACGCTCCATAAGAACATTTTTAGCAAAGGTTTCCTAAGCCTTCCTTGCGTGTGGTATCCTACTCTTTATGTGTACTATACTCCTACAGTCCCTAGTTATTACGCTTCCCAAGTTGTAGAATTCCTTAACTTTTGTCAAAATATACCTTCCGAATCTAACATCCTTTGTTATTCCACTGTTTCCCAAACTACACTCCACATTGGTTTTTCCTCTATTATTCCTTATATTGAACTCTTTCTCCAGGACTCCGTTCATGCCATTTATTATGGTTTCCATGTCTTCTTCTGATTCCCCTAATACTACAATATCGTCGGCAAAGCGTAAGGTTTTTATTTCTTCTCCTTGCAGTATGATTCCTTTTCCATATTCAGTTTTAACTTTCTTCGTCGCCTGTTCTATATATAAGTTAAACAGCATGTGCGACAGACTCCATTCTTGAGCATGGCTTTCTTTTCTTGAAATTCTATTCTAATTACTGCTGCCTGTCCTCCTTTCTCGTTATTTTATTCCAGTGCCCTTCAAAATCCGTAATAGTGTGTTCCAGTTCACATTACCAAACGATTTTTCTAAATCTACAAATTCCATAAACATAGGTCCGTTTTTTCTTATCCTGACTTCTAAAATTAATCACAAAGTTAATATTGCTGCTCTTGTCACTACATTCTTCGTAAAACCAAATTGATCGTCTCCTATGCGTTATAGTAATTAAAACTAAATGAAAATCTTAACAGCTCAAGGTCGTACTTGTGAAGTTTATAAAACATTTAGATCGGTTACCAAAATTATTTTTGGAAACTGGATATTGAATAACCACTTTCAGGGAAGGATTAAGTCATTTACCAATTTTGCCAGTAACTGCTTATTTAGTTCGACGAAGTTGAGAAATTGTTTAACTCCTATCATAATTTTTAGTTAAGCTGTCTTTCCGCTCAGTGGTCGATCATAAACACTATAATGAGAAGTATATATATATATATATATCACCATGGGTTTTAAATCGTTCCATCGTAAATATTTGCATTACTCCTGTGTCTGCAATATATTGTTCGGACTTTTCGTTCCATATAAAAGAAATCAATTACTCGTATTCACTGCTGTTTTATTAAATATATTGGTTTCTTTTGAAATTGTTTAAATATGTTATTATTGAAATATTGCATATATATATATATATATATGACAATCACTAATATGTTTGCTTTCAAGTCTACCCGCATATATCTTGTTTGAAGGCCAGCTTACGACAATGAAGTCTGAGCGCGGGTAATGATCCTTGACGTAAACTTTATTATTACTGAAATGCACGAGGGTGGTCGGAAAAGTTTCGGACCTAACAAAGATACCAGCCATCATTTCTTCAAATTTATTTTTAACTTATTTACATAGTCTCCTTGTAAGTCTACTTCTCCCCAGCGATGCTCCCATCTCTTTAACCCGTTCTTTGTGGTGGGGGGCGGGGCGGGGAGGGGGGTGTACAGGTTGCATGAGGGTGATCCTGAAACTGGCAACTCCCCTTTAATATCATAGGAAGGGAAATGAAAAGGGGGATGCGGAAGGTAGAGCACCAAATACGAGGCATGTAAGTATACTGTGACTATTAACGGCTGCGGGTTTTTGAGTATTCGCTACGTTGTGTGGTAGAGATGAATCTCCTGACAGAGCGAGTATCACAACAACACGGTAGTACATAAACTCACGCTGTAATGTCCTGTTGCATGAAAAATCCCGGTAAGAAAGAACGCCATGTTCTGTGATCCGCTTCCTAATCGCGGAAGGAATAACACATACGAAAATACTCTTCGAGAATCAAAACGGTTTACGGCGAAGATGTTATGAACAGAACCAGTGTGTAAGTGGAGCATGTAGTTTAGTAGAGGCAGAACAAATATTCACAATTTCGGACAAAAAAACGTGGCCTCAGTTTTTTTGGACAGCCAAGGCACCACTTTGGTCGCATTTCTGCCTCAGAGGGGACACCATCAAAGCACAACGATTTTGTGAGACCCTAAAAAACATAAGAGGAGCATTCAGAACAAAAGGAGAGGACTGCTGACGAGAGCAGAGACAACGATCGTCAGCACAGAGCCTTAGCCACCAAGGTGCTCTTGGATTTAAATTAGTGGGATGTTTTGAACCCCCCCCCCCCATATTCTCCTGACTTGGCACCTTCAGTTTGAAGGCACATATGGGTGGTATTAAATTTTCAACCGACGAGCAGGTGCCTAAAGAGGTTCTGAAAGTGGACGATGGGAGAGTTCATCGAGGAAGGCATTAAGAAGCTCTAGTCACGGCTCACCACATGCATTGAATGGGATGGCGACTCTGTGGAAAGGCAGTCAATAAGTGTATCGACAATACCCCGTACTCTTTTTCAAATAAACTTTTTGTAAAAAAATATAAAAACCTCGTACAATTACCTTATGAAGAAGCCTCGTACTACTCGGCGGCATTCTTTCCTAATTTGACGAAAATCCCTGTCCTTACCTTTTAAGTTTTATCTACGGTGATTAATCGGCAAAAAATGATTTATTGCACCTAAATAGAATCAACAGAGTGTTGGAAAGGTTCATTCGAACACGTTTTTGGTCTGACACGAGCACGCGCGGAATCCGACGCGAAGACATACCCAAATCTTGACCTAATAAGTGACAAACACATCATTTGTACACATTCACAACCTCTGACATCTCTCACACCTTATTTCAGTAATTGTGTAGCATAATTTGGTGGACTTCAGCGTCCATATTGTCAGTGGTAGCAGTTTTACGTCGTCTCCCAGGCCGCCCAAAATTTCACGGTGGTGAATGTTGTGCAGTCCTCGTAAACAACGTTAACCTCGTCTTTGATTTTCGTACGACCTTTGAATTTCAAAGACAAACATTTGATGACAGTTCGATACTAGATTTTTTTTCATTTTTACAAAAACTCACACATCAGCTCACTCAAAGAATTATAAAACAACAACTGCACGTCCAAAATAGCTAAAATTATTGTGAATACCTTTCCAAAGATGAGCAAACCCATTCCATACATTTTTCTGGCGAGTTCTGCTATGGTCATGTTGAGGTCGTAAACTTTTCAGACTACCTTCGTATAAAAGGACATCACGTTCAAATTTAGGAATTTTCAATCGCAGAACTTGTATTTCTGTACCTTTTCCTCTTCTCCTCTCATTATCATGTTAAGAAACTAACATAATTAATATATTACTTTGCTTGGATTAAGTATTCTTCTTGCAAAATACCTGTATGAATATGTTGTTGAAAAAGCAATAAACTAGATACATAGTTAGATAAGTAAAATCGTAGCAGATATAATCTGTATTTTTAAGTCACGGGATTTAATTCTTTTCGTAGCGACAAGAATCTTGCACTTGACTAAGATATTAATTGGCTCGTAAATTTATATTACAAATTGTCAGAGCCATAATCAGATAGACCACAATTTATATGTACAAATATGGTGCTATAGGAGAGTGCTGAAAATCAGATGGGTGGAAGTTCCAAGCAGAATAAGGGAAGAGAGAACAATTTGGAGGACTTTGTCCAAGAGATGGTATGGATTTAAAGGCCATGTTTTGAGGCACAAGGGTCTTGTAAAATTAGCATTAGAGGGAAGTGTGTGGGGTACGAACAGAAGATGGAGATAAATGATGGAGTACACTAAGCACATTAGGGAGGATGTGCGACGTAGAAGCATGGAGAGTTGCAGCAGACTAGTCGTAGAATTTATTGCCGCAACCACATTCCAATTTCTTACATTATTTTTAAAATGAATTGTCTTATATCAGTGTATTCGTGCAAATTAAATAGTAACAACTATGATGTTCATTTGACTGTAATTCAAAGTTCATCTAATCTTATACTTCAGGTTTTGATTTATTTGTAATTTATTATTTTTTTCAATTAGTCTAATTTAATTATAAAAATATAATAAAATGAGTAATATTAGTATTATAATATCAGCTACGCTACGATTTCATGATTCTTGATTACTCTTTTTAAAATTGAAACTAAATGAGGGTAAGCCACGTGGTGACAGCTTCCTATCAATAGCGTAGGAGGAGATTTCGATAAAGGGATGCGGAATGGAAATCGAAGTCACCAAGAGTTAGCCCGGCATGAACCTGAAAGTGATGGCGGGCAACGCTACAAAATCTGCATCCCGTAATTCCCGATGTCATCACTCGTCCCCGCATTTCTGATAATTGGAGTCGAGTTAAACGTAAAAATAATAATAAACGCTCTTGTAACGTTTGGTCAACGAGAGAGAGTATTGAACCGACCATTTCATAATTCATCGGTTTGTGATAATTACTGGCAGATATAATAAACATTATTAGTATTTTTTTAGCAAAATTGAAATAATAAAAAGACAACCTTATAGTAACTTCATGATTCAAGTTAATGAATGTCAGTAACAGGCAAAATGCAATATAAGGTCTTTAAATGAAACTACTATAGCCCGGGGGCCCTAGTCAACCCTTACTCTACCTTCCGCATCCCCCCTTTTCAATTCTCTTCCTATGAAAGTTGCCTGTTTCAGGATCACCCTCATGTAGCCTGTTAACCACCTCCCCCCCAAATACTAATTGAGTTAAAAAAATTCAAAATACCAGTGTTACTTAATATAGTCCTGGAACTCTGTTTTTTATTTTAGTTTGTACATAGTAATCAGAAAAATAATAAAATTCTTTACTTATTTTGCTGGTTTCGGAACTTGTAAAACGTTCCAGTGACAGTTTGGTTTAGAATATCCTCCAGCGAGGATAATTTTGAGAGCTGGTAGAGGTCAGCTGGCAGGAGCCATTTCAGTCTTCTTATTGGTGGGAGAGCAAGTATTTGCTGCACTAGAAGGTTGGAGTGATATTTGATTTTCTTCTAATTGCTTGGAGCCGCTTTTAGGTATAACATCTTTGATGGGTGGAATTTTGAGATCTTCATGAATCGTTTCATTAGAAACGTATCTAGGACCATCTAAAATTGGTCTTAAAATTTTTGATTGGCTTCGTTGTAATGTATAAGTATTGGATTTGGCACCGCAATCTCATATCCTAGTGGGTCTCATGACATTTTTGTATATTAGTAGCTTGTTTTCTATGGGTGAGTTTAGGATCCAGTAAAGATCTTTAACTTGTAGATCAATTTCTTTCCGATTCTTAATGATATGTGTTCTCCAAGCTACCTTTTTGTCGAGGACAGATTACAGATTCGATTACAGTAATGACTTGGTTGTTATAAAATATTTGGATATTTTGGGGTTTCGTCAGTTAATGTACTCTTAACAGTATTGTGATAGAAAATTTCCCGTGTCGTTTCTAGTATTTCTGGTGATTGGTTCAACTGTGTAAAGGATATTTGGTTTTATAATTATTCTGTTGCTGGTTTTATAAATTTATGTTAATCCTCTCTTCTTGACATCAATGTTTATATAATGCCGCTATATTTCATTTTTGGTATAAGAGAATATGCGAAAGTATTTGCAATACTTGTAAGTCAACCTGTGTATCGTTTTACCTTTCCCGCCGTACCTGGCTGTATAATAAATACTATATACGGTTCCAATTAGCATCTTAGGTTCAGGTTCATTATCCTTTGCGTTTTTTTATAAACTTAGTTTTTCCTTTTCGTTATTTATGACGGTACTTTCAAGCCATTAAACTTGACATTATTGAGGAAAAGTTTTACAGAAAACGCTCACACATTATTACTCTCCTGAATATTTATTTAAATGGATGAATACGGGCTCTGAATAAAACTTTTATTTACTTATTAATTATATTGCACCAATTTTCTTTTAATAATTTTCAAAAAAATGAAGGTACATTTCTTCATCCTATTTATTTTGTTAAAGAAATCATCTTCAGTTAATGAACACACCAACTATTTAGTCATAAATTATTGTAATAAATATAAAAACCATCGTTTCTATTTTGGCACTGTTTCAGGCGCAAATATAATTTTTTATAGGTTTGAATATCTAAAAATTAGAAGAATTTTTTTTACAAACATGACCTTCAGAAACAAGTACTTGTAAATTTATTGAATATAACTTACAATTTATTTCATAAAATTTAATGGACGTAAATTCTACGTTAGGCTTTATACACACATTGCAGCTAAAATACTGTTATATAAGCCAAGCTGTTATGCTTATTATTGATATTTAAAATTAACTGTGGAAATAAATTATTACATTAAATAATAAAGATAATTTGCAATAAGAAAGAATAATAAATTATATTTAATTATTTTATGGCAAAGCACCAGGAATTGATAACATTCCAACGCAGTTGGTAAGATCATCGGGCCGTTTAGGATAGTTTGCAAAATCTACGAAACAGGAAGAGCACCAGAAGATTTTAGGAATTCCCCTAATACTACAATATCATCTGCAAACCTTAGCGTTTTTATTTCATCTCCTTCATTTTGCTTCCCTTTTCATATCCATTCCTTACTCTTTTCATCGCCTGTTCTATATTTAAATTAAAGAGCATGGGTGATAGATTGCATCCTTGTCTTACTCCTTTCTTAATTTCTGCATTCTTTACTTGCCCTTCAATTCTAATTACTGCTGACTGCCTTCTGTACAGGTTATAGATAAGCCTTCTTTCTCGATATTTTATTCCTACGATCTTCAGAATCCTTTATAGTTTGTTCCAGTTTACATTATCGAAGGATTTTTCTAAATCTACAAATGTCATTTTTTTGTCTCTTTTTTATACCGTATTCTAAAATTAGACGCATCGTCAATATTGCTTTTCTTGTCCCTACATTCTTCCTAAAACACAGCTGATCTTTTCTTAACTCGCTTTCTATATTACGTTCCATCCCCCTACATACTATTTTCGTTAATAGTATGCAGCCCTAGTCCTCTTCGGTATAGGGGGAATTATGTTGTTCCTAAAATCTTGTGTTATTCTTCCTGGGGTTCTGTTTTTGTATCTACAGACATATCGGCCACCACAATGTTATGGTTACATTTGCTGACGACGTAGCAATACTAGTCAGCAACGCGCAAATGGACATCGCTACATCCTACAGACAGCAAGATCTAAATCTGCTACAGGTCAAAATAAGTGAGTCTAAATCCACTTTCATAACCTTCACTCTAAGGAAACTCCATAATATTCTAATATTTTATGACAAAGCCTTTCCTGTAACTGAAGCTGGACTCTATTTAGGAATTCACTTCGACGAAACGCTCACATTGAGAACACACATTATTATTATTACTTAGCTGCTATTGGACATTTGCCCTGTGGGAACTATATACAAAATAAGCACAAGAGAATAAAAATACAATAAATTACTAGTACAATTTGAACTCAGGAACAATTTCGTACTATTATCAAGAAAAGGAAACAAATTGATTTAAAAGGTTTTACTGGCTCCTAGTAAGAACACCTAAACTCGCCATAGAAAACAAGCTTTTAGTATACAACACTGTCATTAGACCCATTTGGACATATGGGATTGAATTATGGGGTTGCGCCGCCAACCCAACATTGATATACTACAACGTAGCCAATCAAAAATCCTAAGAGAAATTTCAGATGATCGATGGCACGTTTCTAATGAAGCGATTCACTAAGATCTTAAAATTCCACCCATCAAAGATTTTATATCTCAAAGCAGCTCCAAACATTTTGAAAAAAATCAAAAATCCCTCCAATCCTCTGATCCAGCAAATATTCGCAGTCCCACCAATAATAAGATTGAAAAGGCCGATACCAGCTGACGTCTCCAACTCTGAAGGTTCTCCTCTCTGGAGCATATTTACAACCAAACTGTCATTAAAACTTTCTACAAGTTCCGAAGCCATAAAAAATGGCTCATAGAATACTTTTGTTATTTTTCTGATTGCTATGTACAAACTGTCAAATAAAAAAATTAATTTCACATTACTTAAACATAAGTGGTCGAGTTAAAAACCTGTTTCAAACGGCACGTGTCTGCACACGGAGTTCCTATCCAACAGATGGTCCTATCAGTCTACTATAACGAAACGTTTTCTAAAATTATTGATCTTTACGTAGTATGTAAGTCTCCAAGTCAAGTTTAAAAAAAATTCAAATCGGTGTTGTATTGTGAAAAGTCGTTGGTCCTGTGACCGAGATTCTACAGTATTTATTACAGAAAAACATTTATTTTTTCTGTACTATTAATATATTCTATTACATGCTGGTGGTTCCATCAAGACATCGTGATAGGCTCCTTCTTTACCTAATATGTTCCCATGGTATTCCTCCGTCCTGTCTAACTTTAAGCTTACAAAGAGAAAACGCGAATACTCATGAAATATTGTACTCTCGCAAGGAAATCAAATTTATTATAACATTCCACATCTCAGTAATCTACTGAGGTGAGACCTTGTGTACTCTTCTAGATCAACGCTTTACCTACTTTCATCTAATAGTGTTATTTTGATTGAATTTTAATTTAAATTATGAGCAATTTATTAAGCTTCGTTTTAAACAAATCAAATTTATCAACTGGAATCACAATACGTACAAAACTTATGGTCCATTACAATTACCACAGCTAGTTCAAATTGTATTTTTGAGACTATCTATTGAATGGTCATTTTGTGGGCATTTCGTGCAGCAAGGAATCAGACATTCGCACCAGCGACTAATATGCTTCCGGGTCTCCGTGATTCGGGGCGGCTGCTTCCTCACTTAACTTCTGCGTAGTTACCTGGAATTACGGCTGATCGCACCCCGTGGTTCTCTTCCTCGAAACAAGCAAATGATGTGACTGGGATTTCACCTTCCGCCGTCTTCTCTCAGTTTGTCTCCAGATTCAATACAAAATTTTCTTCATCCTATCCACCTTCCTACTTCAAAGTTCATTCCTGAAAGACTTATTTCTCTTTCCAAGATTCTTTCCCAACTGTTGCTCCTCCTCCAAAGATGATTTCCCATCTGACTTCCTCACTTCCAAGTTCCATTCCCGACTGATTAATTTCTGCCTTTTCACCTCTCCAGGTCAACTTCTCATGTCTCCCACCATGAGTTAGATGGAGGATAACATGAGCCCCAGCCCCAATCAAATATCCAGCTTGGTCCACGGTTTTCCTACATCATTTGTGGAGGGAGATGCGTCCTTCGAAATTCCCGGTGTGAAGACCTGGGCTCAGGTTAATGTTACTTAATCAGCAAAACTGTAGATTGAACACGCCCGAGTCGCTTATTGGCACGAACTTCGAGCCTGCTAGCGCGTTGATGCCGACTCTCAGCCACTGATCAAATAAAATGGCAATTTCCTCATACATTCATTCCAAACTCCTAATTTTGAATACAAATAGTCCTCAGAGCAAAGTGATTCATTTTACAGGAAACTGAAATTTTAAAGAGAACGTTCGCGTAAAGGATGAAAAATTGCTGAATAAAGATAAGTATTAATTTTCTTCATAAACAATTGTCACAGAAACGTTTACACATATTGCCACTAAAATATTTGCTTATATGTTCCACGCGTTTGTACCCCGGGACAAATATTTTATTTGTTTCAATTAAAATTAAATTTGTATTCATGTTTTGTTGTTAAATAAACTTTAAAAATTATAAAACAATTTAGTGTAATAAACATATAAAGAAATCAATACAGAAAAATACAACAGTGCTGTCAGGATTCCTTGTATTTTCCTAGTGGAATTCGCATGTCACGACAACATTTATTAATGAGTATAATTGATATGTATATATTTAATTTTGTCCGCAATATCATTGTCACTATAATATCCTGAAAATACTCAAAGAGGACCGCAAATAGAAATAGTTTACTTAGGGATAGAACTAGGAGATTTAGCGTAGGATGGATGACATTGGATAGCTAACTAGTAATAATATACGATTAACTGTAAATTGTAGTAGTAGGGCATGCCTGGGCGCAACAAAGATATTTAGGGAAATCATTTTATAAATTTAATAAGAAACAGAGGCAAGAGCCACAGCCCGGTACTCGAGCGTACAACAGTCCTGGGTCACTTGTTACGGGGGAGAACGGGGGATGATGCGTGGAAAGCCTCTCATCCTCAAGTCGGAGACCAAGCCTTCCCGCGCCGCCCCTGTTCTTACTAATCCAGTCACGCCGACTGTTCAATGGGGAGCAGCGTGCATTTCTCAGATGCCTTGGTGTCGGGTCCCGGCGGGTCATTCATGGGTATGTGTAACCTAAGAGTAGGGGGCGAACCAGGGATGGCTCGCTTGGGAACTAGAATCCTGTACGACCACGGGGGACGGAAAATGACGGGTCGGGATCATCGCGCGGTGACACTAGTACTGAGTCCGTCTCAAAGCAGTGATGAAACTGCTTGGATGTAATTCCCCTATTATCGGAAGGTTGCGCAGATCATCCATAGGGGATAGCTGCTAGCTTCCACTTCCGAAGAGGGGGCGTCTGGCGTCTGAAACTAGTCGCTGCAATCAGGAGGAAGCTGGAAGCTTCGAATGCCAGTCACAGAGTGGTACTCGCCCTCAGCGGGGTTTGGCCCGTCGGCCCTTCTGGGCGGTAAGAGGCCGCCCTTATCTACAAGTGCCAGCTCTACCGATAAGGTTGACCCCGGGGATTCAACTCCTTAAAGAGCGGCACGAAGTTGACCTGAACCATTAGCGAAAAATACAGTTAGACAGGGGAGAGCTTTGGCCCAGCTGTCGCTCTAGTGGGCGGCAGTCTGGCTCACAATTGAGTTGGACTCTGTCGGGCAGTGACGTGCGCTCGCTCACAACCCCACGGAGGTGGTGCTAGCACGTCGGTGCCTGGTATGTGAAACCTAATAGTAGTTGGCGGACCAGACCCGGCATTGAAGCCTCCTGCCCGTGGGTAAGGCAGCGGCCCCGAGGGCTACAAGTCAAAAAGTCGGGTGTGAGAGCCGCAATGGAACCTGAGCATCAAATTTCTGCACTTTGCGAACCGGCTCGGGAAGGGGAGGGTCGGGGAGTAACGTCCTCGGCTACATCGACTCGACCGGTCTTCAAGAGGAGAATGAGCACTTTAGGCGAGTGGCCCTTCAGGCGTCTGTACGCAATAAAAGCGCTTTCGTTCTGAAAAGCCTAACGGCATACACGGGGTCAGGTGCTGGTCCCATCCAGCTTGTCCTGAAATCTACCAATCAGTGCTGTGACCATCAAAGAAGGATCGGTGTACGCCCCCATTTACCCCAATGTACCTCGTGTCGTGCGACTGGCTGCCGCGCTCCTGTCACTAGCGCGACCAGGTGTACGGGGCCTTACCCAGCAACATTGTCGCGCTATGAATCGTGTCCTTGCATTAATCTGACTTTTGTCATTCAATGCCTCAGTCCATCAACGTCTACATAAGGATCATTTGTTGGGTCCTACAAACAAATTGGGCTGAGAGAAAGAAAACAAAACGGTGCTGAATTCGTGAATTGTACAAACATTGCAATGAACACGGCAATATTCTCCTATACATTCTAAAAATGGAGGATGGAATTGGGTTCCGAGTAGATTTCCTAGTGAATTACGAATATCTACTGGAAATGGTTGTGCCTCATATTTCTAGGGAAGAGATAAGCTTCAGGCAACCATCTAGCAACCCTCAAGCAATCACTGTCCGTCTTCTCGCCAGTGGGGATTCATTTAAACGCCTTCAATATACTTTCAAGGTTTCTAAACAGACGTACATAATGGCTACAAAGAAAATAAATCAGTGTTTTTATTAAGTAAAGTTTATTAATGGTAAATAAGTACCTACTAATCTAATTATTACAACACTGATTACGTTGAATAATAATGGTGGGTCATTCCGTGTCAAATCACCGAAAAACAATCTCGACCATCTCCAAATCTCAAGAAAGTTTCTAATGAAGTAATCCCAGACTCTGAAAGATAATTGAAAAATATTAGAGCTCATTGTACATTGATTCAGAAGTTACAAGACCATCTTGAATGGGCAGTAACCTGTTAACGAGGGTGCGCCGCTGAAAGAGCCAAATTTGATCCCTTGTCAAATCAGTTCTAGCGACCAGATAAGTATGAAACTTGACTTAGCGATACAACTTCTAGCCCAGAATGTAGTGATATGATCAAAATAGTAATACATCTGGTAGCTCTGATATCTGTTCTAGCTAAATTCACCACAAAATTTTGTCGCGGCATATTTCGAACGAAATGATTCACTTCTTCGACAGACACATTCGAGTAGTTCTTCGATCATGAACTTGATTATTTCATTCCCCTCAGGAAGAAGTTTTTTTGTCATGTTTTCCAGAATTAAAGATGATTCCTTGGGCCACACAGATAACCAAACTATGAAAGATCTATCGGATGTGGTTTCTTGAATTTAGCTCGTAATGTTTCTCGGAGTAATCTCGAATGAAACGGGAAATCCAGACGGGCGAGCTAAATCGTTGTGTGTCTGGGTTTGATGGATAGCTAAATGCGGTGGCTACTTCCTTGTAGTTTTTCCCCGTAGCCTTCCTCTTCCGCCGTGTGCGCCAGCTTATCGTCAACCAGACCACTGCGACTCGCGATAACACCACCTCAGACTTCAATCTACAAGGCAAACTATTATTTTGTTTAGAAACGCAGCATACATAAAATTATCAGACTCATGTAGTTCGTCAAAGGTTAATTGAGTGAAACGTAATACTATCTGAGACGAAACATGCATGTATCTAAAAACCTTTAATTAATTGAGATGAGTTGAAACGTGTCAGGATTGCAAGCTTAAGGTATATTAAGAACTGAAAAGATAATAAAAAACGTTACTAAACCAAAAGTCTGAAACGTTTCTGGACAAGATCACTATGAATAGAGAAAATGGTGAAAGTTTGATACATAAAAACAATCGATGTAAACATCCGCGGAATTAAAGCTCAGAATTTATGAAGAAACTATTACTGGTTCGGAATTTATGTTACTGAAATTTAACTTCTTGGATGGGACAACATGTTTTACGGAGACATTACGTGTTTGTTTTTTAAATTTATTTTAAGTGGCATCAACAGCTAAGCGACTACGTTACCATTTTGGGGATATTATCTTCATTGTAAGGGAACACAAACACCGAAATCCTTGCCAGGAATCGAATAAGGGACCTCTGTTGTACGAGGCAGTGACGCTAGCCACTAGACCACAAAGGCCAACACGATATTATTCTTATCTATACTAAATACTATTAATTTTCTAAACTTCATACATAGAATAAATAAAATTTGAATATTTATTACACATCTCTATTAATTCCTCTTTGCTTCAGCCGGCATCGAAAATCAAATGAAATTAAAATGATTGCCTGTTTCTCTTTTATTTTCCGTCTCAGCCGTCACCTTTGCGCAACTGGAGTGGGTCGAGTCGAGTAGATTGGCATTTAATTCGAATCCAGGCAATTTCCGGTCCCGCCGTCAATAACGTTATTAGACTTTCGTAGCCGCAGCGAGTAAATAGCAAATAACAGTCACTACGCAATCATCTTGAAACGAACGAGTACATCGTCTTACTTTAAACCATTACATGTCCTAAATTTAATCAAGTTCTCTCAAAATATAGGCAAAATCTATATTCTGAAACAATGCGTTTATTAAAAATCTCGTTTGTAAAGAAGCACAGTGAAATACCTAAAGAAAAGAGCTAATAATCAGTAAAGTCGTTTATTTCCAATTACCAATGATATTCTTAAAAAAGAGTATTTAATCTAAGAGCATTACGGGTTACCATATCCAGTAATCCAAAAATATTCCGAAGTCAGACAGGATAACATTTATATTGTGTAAGAACATACTCAACATAACGAATCAGACTTATACATATATATATATATATATATATATTACGTATCTAAAAAATAAGGAAAAACACTACCTTTAACTAACAGCCATTAAATTGGGAAAAATACTTAAACAATTTGACGGACCTGACGTTTCGATTCCAGCTTAGCATCGTACTCTAATAGTTGTTGGTAGTTATGATACAGGAAGACTGGATGGGACCAGCACCTGACCCCGTGTATGCCAAGCTGGCTTTACGGGGCGAACGCACGTAAATTGGTGTACAGAACCCCGAGGGGCTCCTCACCGAAGGTGCTCAGCTACTGTTGAAATCCGGCCGAGTGGAGTTAGCCAAGGATTGCTCCGAGAGACTTCTCCACCCGACCGGATCGCGAGTTGCGGAATTTGTTGCTCAGGTTGCGTACGACTCCCACACCCGAGTTTTTGACCTGTTGGAAATGCATTCCGCCCGCAACGGCGAGAGTGTCCTCAGGGCCGCTGCCTTACCCAAGGGCTGTTAAAATCTCCCATAGTCGTGATGGAGCTTACTTTACGGGGGGGAGGGGGGTCGATTTCCCTTTGGTGTTCTTTAAGGGTTCTCACACGCCGAGGAACCATGATCGCTTTTGGGAGGTGTTTGAACTGGGGTCATAGACCTTGGGTATACAGTAAAAGTTGGATCAATTGACCAGCTGCCTCCTAAAACTTGTCAAGGCACGGAGAAGGGAATGCTTCGACCCCACAGTAAACGACTCTGCCATAATTTGGAAGTGCGTGAGAATAGTACTTAAAAGTCCGACCTACCTGACGCAGGTTTTCCTTGCATTTCTTTTATGTGATTCACCGGGTAGAATCCTTAAACTATAGCTCCAGGGTAATCGTTAACCATTGTCTACCTTACTCCAGCCTTCCACATCCCCCTTTACAATTCCCTTTCAATGCTATTAAGGGGAGTTGCCTGTTTTAGGATTAACCTCATGTAGCCTGGTACACCCTGTCCCAGATAAAAAAAGGAACATTAGATTTTCTCAAACTAATTCCTTTCACACCATAAACAATACCATAAGGAAGAATATAGAAGAATTCTGAAAACTAGATTGGTTGATAAAATAAATAACGAGGAAGCTCTAAGTAAAATAGGAGAAGAGAGAAAATATGGATACCTTTAACCAAATCCTCGAAGCATTGATTCATTGAATTGTCCACGAAATATTACTAATATGTTATGTAAAATTAGTATTAGATGACTGTGTGTGTAGTAATAACAGAAGAGGGAGACCAAAGATGGAATACGCTAAGCAAATTAGGAAGGATGTGGTATCTGGTAGTTATGTGGAAAAGAAAATGCTTGCGTAGAATAGAAGGGTTGCATTAGACACTGAATACTAAATACAATAAATGAAATAGTGATGTACACAATAAATTCGCTGTTTTACCTTTCTGTGTTATTTTATCAAATAAACAATAAAAATCTAAGTAACCTATTATGATAATAAATTTTTCCCTTTTTTATATCAGTCAATTCCAAAAACCAAAAGTAAATTTCACATTTGATTTCCAAACCTTATTCGGAAGAAGCCTTCGGCAATTGCCATATTCATCTACAAAATAAATTACAATATTTGAAACATTACAATTTTTTTAAATTTATATATACATAAATATGGAAATTTGTTTAAAACTATGGTTATATGATAAGTTTAGAAATCCAAATAGAAATATACTTTTGGTTTTTGGAAGTGACTGATATAAATAAGAGAAAAAATTATTATCATAATAAATTAATTATCAGTCTTTAAACAAAAATGTAATTTTAAATAAAATCTTTTTTCTCTTCTAACATTATTTCCATTACTAATAATGTGTATTCAATTTAATATCTATATAACAACCCCACAGGTCAATTATTAAATACAAATAAAAACCAAACCAGTCTGCAATGTTAATTTTAGGATATTCCGAAGATTTCGCCTATTTCCCCATATTCATCCGTTATGTTACAGAGGATTTAATTTTCTTTACATTATTTAACATTACTTGTCATCAAAATAAAACTTCGCACTTGAAAGCACTCGTTAAAATAAATCTCATAAAATTCAGTGCCTTTTCGTTCACTGAAGACTGAATTGGTTTTTATTTGTATTTAATGTGTATACAATTAATTTTTAATTGTAAATCTTTTAAATCGACCAAACGATATATTAAAGAGCAGAAGTTTAATTTAAAAAGCCTGCTTGAAAATACTATCCTATCACCAAGTATTTTATCAATCTCAATCATTGTCCCTATTTCGACAACACTTCTAATTTAGAAAGGGTACCACATTATCTTAAAAGTTTAATTTCTGAAATGTTACATATTAAAAACCAACCTGATGCTGTAAATATCATTCTTGAAACTGATGATCGTAATAAGTCATACGCTGTAGTAATTTAAGTTATTTGGTCATTTACTATTTTATCTCTGCTTTTCTCATGTTCTAATGAGTGTTCAGTTTTTAAACCGTTAGATGCTAAGCTCGAATCGTAATGTCCGTTCCGTCTAAATATTTCCGTATTGTTCTCAAATTAACGGTTTTCTGTTAAAGTTCATATGTTTCCTTATCATAATGAACCAGACTTGGATCTTTTCATTGTTTTAATACGATTTTCATTTTTTTGATTCTGGATTACTATCCTCCTATCAATAATTCATCCTTCTCTTGTTGGATAAAATTCCAAAAAAAATTGTATCTACTCTTTTAAGAAATTATAGAAAAAACTATCAACATGTGGTCTAAAAGAAATTATATAAAAATTCTCATCAAAATAAACAACGACGGTAATTGTGATTCGGATTCCAACATGCCTCATAATTGCTTTCAATATCATGAGCTAATGTGGGTATTAATTATGGTTTTAGAACAATGAATCCCTTAACGGAACAAAATTCGATTAGATTTAAAATCAAATATTCATATTTCAATAAGGCAGCGTTTTGATCTGCCCGAGGTTAGAGCAAACTGAAGGGCCGTGTATATATTCTTTATTTGCATATATTTTATTTATTATTAATAATATTCATCATAAACACAGCGGTCCTTTTTAAATTGACGAGCTGTTGCAAGGAGACGCCAAATGTACCTGGGACACAATAGACCCCGTTCTAGGATTGTTCGATCAAAATGCCCCGACGGAATTGCACACTGACGCCAGCGGCCACGGACTTGGTGCTGTGCTCGTATAGATAGTCGGCAGCGAGTGAAAGTCATAGCAAGGCAGAGAGGAATTATTCGAAGACAGATAGAGAATATCTTGCTGTTGTTTGGGCCATAAATAAATTCCGGTAAACCGTTCACGTCTGTAGAGTACCACCATCCCTCTGCTGGCTGTCCGGGCTCAAGAACCCCTCTGGTGGACTCTACGACTTCAGGAATATGACATCACGTAAAGTACAAGAATGGATGAAAACATCAGGATGCATGTCTCTCCCGTCACTGAGATCCTGAATTATCTTAACTCTTTGACGGACATTCCTGTGGAACAGAGAAAAGACCATAAGCTAAATCAGATTACAAGAGCGTTGAGCTCTTCATAGGATGTGAAAGGTGACTTTGAGATAATTTATAAAGAACTACACAAGACAAATTACTACTCATTGGGAAGAAGATGGTTGCTAGTCATACCCACACAGCTTTGTCTAGGAATTCTGCGGCAGTTTCACGATAGATCCACCGCTGGGCACCTAGGAGTCGTCAAGACGTATGATAGAATCCGTCGGCGATTTTACTGATCGCGCGACAACTTCAGGACGTCAGACACTATGTAAGCCACTGCAGTAAGTGTCAGAGAAGAAAGACGATTCTCCAACGACCACCTGGGCAACTACTGCTGATTCCTCCGGTTGACGCACCATTTCAACGCATCGGAATTGACCTGCTCGGAAGATTTCCAACATAATCCCGGGAAAGGAAGTGGATTATTGTCTTGACCGATTACTTAACACGCTTTGCCGTTACAAAAGCTGTAGCATCGGCGGAAGTTTTCGAGATCGCCACCTTCGTCGTTACAGAAATAATACTTAGGCACGGAGTTCCAAGAACTACAATCACCGCCAAGCAAGAAACGATGGAATTCACGCCATTTTTCCTGGTCCACGGTCGCGAGGCAGAAACGGCAATGGTCACGATATTACCTTTCAATCCCGACGATGTGTATGACCCTTACGACGCAAGACATCGACCAGTTTCGTACAGGCTAGGGGATTTAGCCAGGATCCTTACTCCTATTCGTAAAAACGGCCTCTCGGAAAAGCCCCTGAAGCGGTACTTTGGTCCGAACCGTGTCATACGAAGTTTATCCGACGTCACATATGAAGTCGAGGATTACGATCCCCATTCAAGACGAAGAAAGAGCCGTTAAATGGACCACGTATTGAGCCGTATCAGGAGAAAAAGATTTAACAATGACGACTGCCAGCCCAATACCTTACATCGGGTCAACGACGAGGTCTAGGGGACTCAGGGCAGCACGGATCTAACAGCGTGACGCTGTATTTATAAAGGAGGGAGAAATTCCACAATTGAAAACTTGCAAGTGTGATTGAGGTGTATAGAGCTGGACTGCAGTAATGTGGACTCGGGTTTGAGTCCCACTTCAGGACGTCAGACACTTTTTTATTTGTTTACTTTGTTTATCTTTCATTTCTTGTATTTTCTGTTTCGAGAATGCCCTGTTTCTGGAACATTCAATGTATATATAATTGTACTGGATTCCGAATCGGAGTCTTTGTACAGCTTCGTTAAATAAACGTCTATAACTTCTACGTGTGTGTTACTGTGTCTCACGAACCTATAGAAAAAATTGCTATGTATCACTATTTATCAATCAATGGACACTGATCTATAGTTCACTAAAATACTTTTCGTATAGATTTATGCAGCTTAAATAGATATCACTAACTTCAATACAAACATTTATTTGTAACACTAATTATATTCCTAAAATTACTTGTGGACAGTCAAGAACGCGTAAACAGAATTGCAGGCAATTTATTCTAGCCATTCATAGAAATGTTTAGGAATTAATATTCCAGCCATTGATAAAAATTAATATTTGCCTACATGAGTTTTTATTTCCCCGGTTTTCGAAGTCAAATCGTCTTTCGGGTTCAAACAAATAGTTATCAAATAATAAATATAATATTTAGAATGAAATTATATTTATGACCAATAACACAGTTTTTTTAAAAAAGTAAATGGCAACGTTTTGGTACCTTTATATATTTTTGTCTCGTAGAAATAGGAACTAATGAAGTTAATAATTTAATACTAAATAATACGACACTCGAACCTCAGGGTAAACAGGCGGGCTTCAGATTCGTGTCATTTACACAACTATTCAAATTACACAAGCCTAGCGACTGACCAGACACGCGGGTCTTGTAACATTAGCATTAGTGGGAAGTGTGTGAGGTACGAACAGAAGTGGGAGGCCGAGGATGGAAAAGACGCTAAGTAGATTAGGGGGGATGTTGCATGTGGTAATTATGCCGAAATGAAAAGGCTTGCGCAAGATATGTTAGCATGGAGAGTTGCATCACACCAATTTTGGGACTGAAAACCACAAAATAACACATTCGATAACAGGGAGTACCAAAATTTTATAAAGTATTTTGATTCTGAGCCCCTCTTGTTATAGATTCTCATAATGAAATGAATATTTCGAAATCCTTTCCAGATTCATGAATTATTTGTTACTACAACCCTAAATTAGAGCTAAGATAAATCCCAATGAATTTGAAGATATAGACACCTGAAATATATTTAATTAATACAAAGTGTTCTCCGGTCAATATTTGGGGAAATAACACAACTTGATATAGTGTTAGTTAGATACACAATGATACATAGAGAAGGACATTTATGAACAGGTTTTTTGATAAACAAGAAAATAAGAAGAAGTATGTTGTAATATGAAACTATTAATGATAGATTATGTAAACTTAAAATGAGAGGAAGACTTAGTAATGTAACAGCACAAACCCGATAGAAAAGGGTGGTTTTTTTAATGGTCAGCATGGGTTTCGGGAAGGGTACTCGTGCGAAAGTCAAATGATAAATCTATTTCAGGAGTTAGCAGATGAAGTAGATAATGGGGGTAGAATAGATGGGGTTATCATAGACTTCGCTAAGGCATTTGATGTAGTACCTCATGATATCCTATTGGATAAATTAAAATAAAACAGGTATAGATAAAGGTGATACTCATGGGTTTAGAAAAATTCTTAAGCGACAGATCGCAAAAAGTCAAATCGGGAACAATTTTCGGATTTCAGGCGCTGTAAATCGGGAGTTCCAAGCTCTGTAATCGGCCACCTTACTGTTTCTTTATTATTCATTATTGACTTCGAATTACTTGTAGTCTGTGGGTAAGGCTTTTCGAACTGACGACTGTTTGAATATATACAGAAAGGTAAACAACGTGGAAGACACATTTAATTATACAAGCAAGATCTAGATAAAAGTTAATAGCTGGGCTCTGGAAAATAAAATGAAATTAAATGGGAAAGAATGGCAGCTCAATTCTCGTTTATAACGAACCTTGTTAAATGAGACAGAATATAGAATAGGTGGGGAACAAATTCCAAGGGATTACGAGCTGCAAATATTGGGGATATTTTTTCAACAATAGACTTGGGTGGGAGGAACAAGTGATTTTCACGGCCCTTACATTTCATTTTGAGGGAACTTAAAAAGGGGAGTCAAAAACAAAGGATGGTTGCATACTTATCTCTAGGTTGAGACCAATTTTGAAGATATGGGGCGGCTTTGTTGGGATCCCTTATAGAATAATCAAATAGAATCATTAGAGAAAGTTCAGAAAAGGGCCTGCTAATTTTGTGCAAGTCGGGCCAGGTCATAGGAAGGAAAAAGTAAACAGACTAGGAGGGAAGGTCTTGTCAGAAAGGAGGGAGAAAGCAATGATTGCATTTGCTTTTCAAGTTTATACGTGGGCAAAACATGTGATTGGAATTAGCTACAAAATGCAAAAGCCCAGTTATATAGGTAGATGGGATCACCAATTCAAAGTGAAATATAGAAAACAAAAAACAGTTGTTGGCAAATTCTCATTCCTAAATAGGACTATCAACGACTGGAATAATTTACCGGAAATCCTCTTCAAGAAAATAAATTTAGGTCAAATCTGAAAAAACGTGTGAAGTGAAGTGGATATTTATTTAATATAAATGTGTTTCCGAATATAAAAAAGTGAAGTGAAGTGTTTCTCTTTTCTCTTTCAGGGCATCCACGGAACATGTTTATCTTTCTTTAGTTTATAATTATGTATATTTAATTATGTATCTGCCACCGGGCTTGCGCCCAATTGTAGATTATTAGCAAATACAATACAAAAGAAAAGAAAGAAGACATAAAAAGACAACAATTACGGTAAACTTGATAATAACTGTGAAGGAATATACAGAAATGATATGGTTATCATTCTTGGGGACTTAAATGCCAAAATCGGCAAATATGAATATAAAATAAAAATGGTAGGCCCATTTACAATGAATGGTGAAAATAATGACAATGGTGACCTTCTTGTTCAATTTACAGCCAGTAATAAGTGTCTTTCTGAAAAGTACGATGTTCCCTCACAAATATATTCATTTAGGAATTTGGAAAAAAACTAGATAGTACGGAATTAATCCAGAATGACCATACTTTGGCAAAAACACGGCATTCATAATATAAAATAGATATAGCTATAGGGCTAAAAATTGTGACACACATCGTTTTCTAGTACGAACAAAACTGGGCCACGAATATAAACGGTTCAAATACTAACAACTTGAAGTGAAATATTTCTACGCTAAAAGAAAAATTGGAAGAAAGAAAGAAATATAATAAAAATGTAGAATGATGAAGAGGAGAATAAAAATCATGCAAGAGAAAATACAGTAAAGGAACAATGGAAAGTAACGGAAAACATGATTACGGAGAAAAGGATATAATGAAAAACCTTGACTAATTTGATAAAGAGTGTGTCAATATAATACAAGAAAACAATAAAGGCTAGAGAGAGAATCGTACAAAGAGCAACTAGAGGAAACTGTGAACAATATCAAGAACTAAAAAGAAAAGATGATATAATAAAGAAAAAACGGATTGAAGAAATAGAATAGCTTAATACTCAAAATGAATGGATATAGAGGCAAACATGGTAGTATAGAGGGAGAAGAGAGTAATGTATAGGTGGTCGGAATACTTCAAAGAATTATAAATTGAAACAGAAATGTTGAACAAAAACAAAACGTGTTTATGTTAACAGTTGGTCGTTTGATTACAGGAAATACTGGAAAGGATACCAGCACCTGACACCGTGTGTGCTATTAGGCTTTGCGGGGTGAATGCGCATTTATGGCGTACAGAGCCCCGGAAGGACCCCTCGCCTAAGGTGCTCAGACATCTGTTGAAATCCGGTCCTATTAGAGTTAACCAGAGATTGCTCCGAGGCATTTCTTCACCAGACCAACCCGCGAGGTGAGGATTATGTTGCTCAAGTTGCGTACGGCTCCCACACCCGACTTTTTGACCTGTCGGAAATGCACTCCACCCACAACGGTGAAAGTGCCCTCGGGGCCGCTACCTTACCCAAGGGATGGTGACTTAAATTGCCGGGCCTGCTCCGCCCCCTACTCTTAGGTTACACATATTTAGGCACCGACTTGCTAGCACCGCCACCGTGGGTTTTTGAGCGCATACCATTTTTCGCTGAAGGTTCAGATCAACCTCGTGCCACACTTTGAGCCAGCCCAGGGAGCCTCTTTCCCCCATAAGAGACCTGACACACAACCCCAATGGGGGCGAGTACCCCCCTACGACTGGCCGGGTTCAACCTTAACGGTAGCGCTGGCACTTCCAGCCAAGGGTAGCCTCTTTCCCCCAGAGGAGCCCCAAGGAAAAATTCCGCTGACGGGGAGCACCACCCTATAAGACTGGCATTCGAAGCTTCCCGCCTCTTCCGGATTGCAGCACCTGGTTTCCGAGGCCAGACGCACCCCCTTAGGAAGTGGAAGCTAGCAGCTACCCCCTATGGATGATCTGCGCAACCACCCAATAATAGGGGAATTACACCCAGACAAGTTTCATCATCGGATAACTAAGTATGACTAGCAATTTCCATACTCGACACCTTAGCCCGAGGGCTTGATGACTGTCTTGAGACGGACTCAGTTACTAGGCGCTGCACCCCGTTTACGCCGTGACCGATTAGATTACACAGGGGCACAGCGGGTAGATTCGGCCTCCGACTTGAGGATGAGAGGCTGTACACACATCATCCCCCTTCAATAATAATATTATAAATGTTAATGTTACTGATTCATCAGCAATGGCTGAGATTGAAGACGTATTAGAGACAATGAAGAACAATAGAGCGCCAGGAGAACAAAGATAAAATTACTGCGGAGCTGATCAAAGTATGGAGGTGAACCAATAAGTCAATCATTACTGTTAATTGTCTCAATATAGGAGAAGGAGGAGATGCCTGAGAAATGGAATACGAGGATAATCTATCCCGTTTTTTTAAAAAAAATGAATAGAGAAGAATGTGGTAAGCATGGGGGTATAACTTTACTGAAAGTGGCGTATAAAATCAACAGTAATGCATAAAATACTAAAGCAGGTAACAGAAACAATGTGGATTCAAACGTAATAGAGGCACAACAGATCAATTAGTACCCATAAGACAAATGATGGAGAAACATTATAAACATGTGTTAGACTTACATATGACGTTCATAGATTTTATGCAAGCTTAGATAGTGTAAATAGGAGAAACTTCCTTGAGGCCATGAATCAAATGAATATTCCCCAGAAAAAAGTTAGATTAATGAAAGTGATTATGACAAATGCAACTGCTAAAGTGAAAATTGGCAATAAATTATATACGAGATTTAAGAGGAGACCACAAGCAGATGGCCTACTATATTTGTATGGCTCTGTTCTATGCTATAAAAGAATTAGATCAAAGAGGCACAATTTTTATCAAAATGAATGAAATATGTGCATTGCCATTACAGTCGGATTTAGTAATAAAGTAACAGAAGTGTTTAAAGTATTATAACGCAAGACAAAAGAAATGGGTCTGGTATTGAATATTAGGAAAACTAAATATATGGTTATATTGGCTACAGAAAATAAAACGAAGCCGCATGCTCTGGAAATTGGACAGAAAGTCTTTGACGGAGTGTCTTAATTTAGATACACGGCAAACATAATAGATAATGAGGTTAGAGTGTATATGGCCAAGGATGAAATTAAAGCACATTTTGCAAACATGAAGACTAAATTGCTAACCATAAAATCTAAATTTGTGATATAAAAAAAGTAAAGTCTGTGATTACGTATGGTGCAGAAACCTGGACACTGACTAAACTAGACCGGGAAAATCTGAGGAAATTTGAATCTAAAATAATGGGAAGAAACTATGTGTCTGTAATTGAACACGCAATTTTGAGAATAAGGTATAATTATGAAATTAAGAAATAATTACGTCTTTTTTATATATCCCTAAGGCTACAAATGTGTTGTCATATGAAAAGGATGCAAGATAATAAAATACCTCAACAAATGCTCAAAGCAAGACTATTCGACAAAGATAAAAAGAAAACCGAGATTGATATGGATGGACTGTATAGTGGAGTATTTGAGAATTGTGAAGGCTGGAGAGAGAAGATTAAGAACAGAGATGTATGGAGGCTGATTGTGAAGTAGGCCAAGGATCAATCAACCAGTACTGTAGCACGGTATAGTAATTATTTATTAAATTATAATTACGATTATAAATAGTACTCAGACAGTTTTTCTTACAAGTGCTTTTACAAGTGTTCAGTGTTCGTCACCCGACACACACACACACACAAATTAGCGTGACTGGAATAATTGTTACAACTGCTTCAATCCAGTTTCTTAAGTTGATCAGCTGGTAGCCGAGGCACATACACACGATCCTCTATGAACCCCCAAAGGTAAGAATAGTATGGCGTCAGGTCGGGTGAACGTGGACGACATGCGAAACAAGCGGCCAAATAAGCGGTCGGGTACAACTTTGTTTAACCAATCGCGCTTAACGGAAGACACGGAAAACATGTGCATGCGCACAGGTATACAAGAAAAACTGTTGAGTTGCTCATTTATTTGATGTATTGTTAGTAATTGAAAGCTGAATGTAAAATATACAAATCCTTAAAACCCCGATATTCATATTTAGTATTAACTGAAATTTTCTCACATAACCTTATCATAGTATACATATTCACAAAATATATTTGGTTGTACTCGTTAAAACGACCAGATCTAATGAAACGATAGATAAACTGGAATCGCAGTAGACCAGTTTTGGAAATCCTACACAAACGATCACGTCAGAGAAACTCACGTCAAGTGAGTTTGAATATGCTTGTAATAGATAACTGGGGAAATAAGTTTTTTAAGTTATAACAAATTTGTTACGTTAACATTAAAAAAATTAATTTATTGCGTTCATTTACGACTAATACAAACTTAGGGTCTATTAAATTCCACGGCTAGCTCAGATTTAAAATATTGCAAGTGGCTCAATCTATTACAGAGTAATGAATATCTGGGCGCTTTTGTGAAGCAGGAAATTCTCATACGCATTTTGATGCAGAAACACTGACTTGCTCCATTATTATTTTCGTAGACTGCTGTATCCTTTGTCGGTACAGGTTTTCCTTCCTGGAATTCTGGGCTCCTGCAGCTGTCTGGTGTCCGTCTCGGTGTAGGAATGTCCTTCCTTCCTTTTCGTATATGGGAGGTTACGTGTTATATTATAGCGTCTCGGTGTCGTTTCGTCTCAAGTTTCCACCCTCTATGTCACCAGAAAAATTACTAGCATGAGCAAAGATACTTGAAACTGTTGCCGATCCCTTTCTCTCATGTATTGGACAAACTAAAATTGGCCTCCAGAGATAAATAGACACGCTCTTTCTTCCTGATAGTTCCACAGTGTGGCCTTGTCTCCTCTCACCCTTCTTCTTCAAAACTCCATTCCCGACTGACTACTCTTCACTTCGACTCCTCACCAGGTCAACTCTCATACCCCTACGATGAGGGTTGGGGTCAGATCACATGATCCTCTGCTCTAATCATATTTCAATGTTGGCTCGCGCTGGTCATATGACTTCGAGGAGGGAGAATTGTTCTTCGAAATTTCCGACGGGTTAATGCCCAGGACAGTATCGTTCGCTAATCCTCTAATGATTTCACTCGACTTAGGGTTGCTCTTCGCCCCCTCACATGCGTCTGACAGACATGTTATTGCCGTCTGACTGGAGCCAGAAAGGAATTTTTCAATCACAGTGATTCTGCTGAGCTTCACCACTGATTGAACAAAATTGTAATCAGCGCGTTATTTCACTAATGCTTTCGAGGAGAAGGAATCAAACAGATCTGGTGACGACTGGACTGCCTAGGCCCAACGGAAAAATGGATAGGATTAAAAATGTTAGCTTCATCATACTAAATGGTATTATTTAGTGGCAGTCGTACAACTATGTATGATTCAATATTCCAACGTATTATAATATATGGCGGGCACGTTTTTGATCTCCTCACATTGGTAAAACTGAGAACTAATTCACATTTGCATACCGTTGAGTTATTGGAGTTGGAGTCTATCACAAATTTCCAGATGATTGTAATTGGTGAGGATGTACGCTAATAAACAGATTTAAAATATTGGTTATATTCTAAAACGAAAGTAATTTTTTATACTTTAGATTGGAGATATGGTGGCTATCAAGACACCCCAAATTGTACCTGGCATGAAACTCAGGCCAAAGTATTTGGGGCCACATCGCGTGTCAAATGTGATATAGTACGAGAAGGAAACGACCAAGGAAGAAACAACTACGTGCGCATAATTTATGTAGCCATTATCCGAGTCGGATGATTGTTTCCCAGACGGTCAAGTGTGGAAAAACAAAGTGTCTTCTCGCAAGGCTATTGCTGGTAACGACGGTGATGGATATGGTATCATTTGTTGTGCGAAGTGTTCTGGACTGATTTCTGTTTTATGGATGAATGAAGTGTTTTTCCTTTCTTCGTGGGTTCTTTATTGAATCTATCAGTTCCCCACACAAACGTATATATCCTTATAAGCTTAAGAAACCTTATGGTAACTCGTATAAAAAGTCTAACCCGCCGGAGGGCATGTTATTTAATCTTATAAACCTAAAATAATTTCTCCGAGTTGCGTCAATATTACATACTAGTATTATGTATTTCATTTTATTTACGTTTTCCCGGTTGCTCAACATGTTTACATAATATGAAGAGCTGAAAATAAATCATTAGCCGCTTCTTAAAGAGGATTCTCGTTTGGATGTAATGGATAAGTTGCAACAGGTACGTCGTATACTTGGCAATAGTTCAGTCACTTCTCACATCCAACTTTCAGCTCTGACCTGGTTAAACGCACTAATAGGAGAGTGGTTCAATAGAATCATTGGGAAATGCGATACAATCAAGGACTTCGGAAGTGGAACGACGACAGATTAAGCTAATTTAAGCTACCCATATCTGCGTTTTGATGTAAATAGAATTCAAATTTTCTTCCTTCTAAACTTCATTCATTTGAAGTAGCGCATCCAATATTCACGTGGCAGTGACTTGAGGGCAACCGCTGTCCCAAAGCCTAAAGCGTACGTTTATCTGTACTCAGCAAATAAAGCGACATGTTTGCAATGGAGTCAGTATCATATTCACAAGAGAAGGGCAATGAAGCCGATGAAGCATCGCTCGGAATAGCTGTGAATTCATAAAGCACTCGTTTTGAGCTTGTCTAACCTTTGCAGTGATTTTACTATGCAAAACTATATATTTTTAAATTTGAATGAATTAAGTGAAATCCATTCTTTAATGAAGCTGATGAAACCTAGGATGACAGGTTAACCGCATGTAAAAATCTGTCTCACAAAGAGTTGTGAAAGAAAGACGTACGGCAACGAGGTCAGTTATGTACATTGTACATGTTGTATGAGTATACATTATTCAGGAATGAAGCTATTTAACTGTCTTCCTCTTAGCTTCAAAGGCGTAAGAAGTTACAACCTATTTGTTAAGAAATGCAAAAATCTGCTCAACGCGTATGACTGTTTATGAGTTTGTAAGTGGACCTGATTCTAACTCATATTGGTTCCCTAGCAAATACTTGTTAATTCGTATGTATTACTAATACTTCGCAATTATTTTTTTCGTATCGATCGCCCATTTCCTAAAAAATTCAATGCTGAGAAGAGCTTTCAGGAGACGACTGAATTTTGGATTTATCATCTTCTTGTATTGGTGAAACTCTTGTGCAGTTACTATAGTGCAGTGTTATTTGCAAAATGTAGTGTTACTTGTTAATAATAATTTTTAACATTTTCTTTATGTTTAAGATTTCTTAAATATTTTCCCACGCCGCTGAATTCCCTACTGCTTACTGTATTAATAACAGCTGAATAATACAGTTCAGCGGCAGCGATAATCTTCTTTCTCTTCTATCAACATATCTCTTTTTTCTCCAACTACTACAGATTGATTTTGCAACGTCCTTGTTGATCCCATTGTTTCTTTAAAAATACATTTCCTCTGTGGAACCGCAAAGCGGTTAAACCGCACGAGAATAATCTGATGATTACAGTATAACAAAAGTTTAATCATGTTTTTCAACATATCCCTTGTTTGGAAACGCACGCCCAACGCAAACAGCTGCAATTTTTTTTTCTTCAAAGTTCAAGTATAGCTTAGAAAAAGTAATAGGGATAGTCATATGGATAGATAGCAGATGAATTCGTTCTATGTCATCTAAGAAATATTCCACTTGGCATTTCGAAGGTGGCTAAACAGTTCAGAGAAACGGGCATTATCGTAGACAAACACCATACTAGTCGGCAGAACGCTTCAGCCGAAGCAAAAGAATTTGTCGCAGCTAAACAGCAAACTAGTCCATTGTTTACAGCTCTGGGGAAATCCTCTACGTAAGGCAAAGGAAGAAAAAATTGAGACCAATGAATAAAAATTCGTGGTATCATATTAAAGTAGAAACATTTTCAGTAAACCTTAAACATGAATAAAGTAAACTAGAAATAAAATGAAACTCATGCATACTTTCAAATACTGGTTTCTTGACGTACTGAAATATATATATAGTACGTTTGGGATTTTATTAAACATAGAATTTAATGTGTCCCACGTTGGTGGAAGTCAATTGTAATAATTTTAGTGGGGTGACGTTTATTTTACTTACGAAATGTTACACAGTTGGGCGAGAATTGTAATAACTATAGAATGAGGGGATTTTATTAATTATTAAGATTAATATAAGGAAAATTCACTTTTGAAACGAAATTATAACAAATTATAATGATAACAAATTAATTAAAATCAAGAAAATTTTATAAATGAAATTAAAATCTAAAATAAACCAAATTGAATGAGAAGGTAGAGTAATGTGAATTTATAATTTGCACGAGACTCCTTAAAATCAGATCAACACTGGGATGAACCAAAAAAAGTGACACAATTTATATGAAATAGGTCTGGTAATGTGAACCTTCTAAATCAAAGTTAACGATGCCGTCGAAGACTGCAGCGGCATTCTCTGGAGGCGTTTGGTCTGTTTGCATTTGTAGGCCTTTGTAGATTTAGAACAAGCCGTGGATAGTGTAAACAGGAACACACTACTAAGGATTTTGAAGATGACAGGTATAAAATATCGAGAAAAAAGAGTTATCCATACACCCTACAGAAAACAGTCAACGGTAATTAAAGCAAAAATAAAGAAAGTACTAAGACAAGGATGCAGTCTGTCGCCCATGCTGTTCAATTTGTATATAGAACAGGCGATGAAGAAACTTAAAACTGAATATGGAAAAGGAATCATACTGCAATGAGAAGAAATAACTACCCTAAGGTATGCCGATGATATGTTAGTATACGGGAATAAGAAAAATATTTCGAAAACATATTAAATGCCATAAGTGGTTTGGAGAAAAAAGTTCAATACGAGGATTAATAGAGGGAAAACCAATTTAATGGTGTGTAGTATGGGAAATAATGGAATAACAAAGGGTGTTTTATTAGGAAGGATATTTTGAAGGACGTTTAGGAATTCTGCTACTTGCCCACCATAATAACTAGGGATGGTATAAACATAGTAGACATAAAGAGTAGAATAGCAAAGGAAAGAAAGGCTTTTTAGTGAAAAGACGAATTTATTTACGGCTAATATAAGTATAAACATTAATAAATAATTACTATAAATGTTCGAATAGAGTGAATGTGGTGTTATATGGGTGCGAAACGTGGACGGCACGAGTTTCTGTAAGGAAAAATATAGAAGCTTTTGAAATGTGGTGCCATAGAAGAATGCTAAAAAATCAGATGGGTTGATAGAGTACCGAATCAAAAAGGTCTAAGTAAAATAAGAGAAGAGAGAACAATATAGAGGACTGTGACCAAGAGAAGGGATAGATTAATAAGCCACTTTTTGAGACATGAGGGTCTCTTAAAATTACCATTAAAGGGAATTTTTGTGGGGTAGTAACAGAAGAGGGAGGCCAAGGATGGAATACGCTAAGAAGGTTAGGGAGTATGTTGGATGTGGTAGTAATGTAGAAATGAACAGGTTTGTGCAGAATAAACTAGCATGAGTGTTTCATCAGACCAACCGAAGGACTGAGTACTACAACAACAAGAACAACGGTTGTGAATGGTTCTTTCATATTCGTGTTACAAATACTCAATTGGATTGAGATCTAGTGACTGCGGAGAATATCCAAGCAAGATGAAGCTCCTCCAAGTACCGTGTACGCAGCTGTCGCTATCTTAATAGGATGGACCTTGACCGGCAACTATACGTAGGTATTTTGTGCTACTCAGATGATTTTACAGGCGAATGAATGGATCGAAATCATGACAGGAAAACGTGTTCAAACCAGAACACTGCCTCCACCGCCGTGAAGGGTGGTACTCGTGAGCGTGGGTATTTGCATGCTATCTACATAATTAAACTAAAAACAATATTTATCCGATCACACTAAATTTGGCCAGCGCCAGACTGTTTAACCCTGTGTTCGTATGCGAACTGGACACGTTTACCTGCAGACAGCTCGTTCAAACGTTGTATCTTTAGGAAGAAATAATATTTGTTGTTGTAGTAAACAACCTGCTTCTCTTTTTACATTGTTCTAGCTCTCTAGTAACTTAATCTCGATATCACAGATAATTTCTCAGGTGGTCATTAATCTGGTCGGTGAGTCTTTAACAAATACTAAGATACTTATTTAACCATACACTTAATAAATATAGAAGGTGGAAATACTAAATAATTTTTTAAAAAGCAATAATCTGAGTATGTTGAACTTATAGGGGAAGAGTCGTTTAGTCATTGAGTAAAAGAAAAAGTGTATACAAACAAACGATTCTCTTTAATAGGAATAAAAAAAATATGTGCAATTTTTAATTGAACAATAGTAGTGATATTCGACCTAATATTTATGTTACAGCAAAAAATGCAACCAAAAACCGGTTAACAGAGATTTAAAAAACCGGCTTGGGCTGGTAGGTTTATCCCATTTCGGTGTGAGAACCTGATCTGTCAACTAGTGCAACTCAACAGTCAACATAATTGACAACAACATAATAACTATGGTGAAATACTGCATTCTTTTGTAATCTGCGGCTGTGGTAGTGAACCTGGATTCTCCCGCCCTCTGGTGAGAGTAGCTTTCATAGCGGGAGGTAAGGTTGTGTTCAATTCTGAAACATATTCCTGTTTTTTAGTTTGACTTTAAAAAATGCCTAGCATTATTCAAAAATCTTTTAATTAGGTTATATACTTGAAGTACGCAAAGAATAAATAATAAGACAGATATTTTATAAAGACTTATTCTTCTAGACTCAACAGAAGTCCAACATAAAATATCTAATAAGTCGTTATTATCTGTTTTAACCTACCCTAAAGCCACTTCATAATTGTTTTAAGTAATCTTACTAACCTGGTTTATAAATCGCCATTAATGTGAAACCGATACAAAAATGGGTTAACAGGGTTCACTGTCGCTGATCTGCGGGCATGATCCTTCGCTCATGGTGTTTTCTAAAACACACATCCGTCCAGGGAATATTGATTCATTTTTCTGAATTTTCCATTTATTTAGTTTTTAACTAAAGGTAAAGAGCTGCAAATATCTGGGGACATATTTCAACAACACACTTGGGTGGGAGGAACAGGTGAATTTCACGGCCCGAAAAACGTAGAATTCCTTACATTTCATAATGAGGAACTTAAAAATGGAAGTTCAAAATCAAAGGAGGTGGAATATTTATCCATAGACGAATTTTGGAATACGGGACGGCTTGTTGGGATTCCTATAGAAAAAGTCGAATAGAATCATTAGAGAAAGTTCAGGAAAGCTCTGCTAATTTTGTGGGAGTAGGGCAGGGTCATAGGAACGAAAACGTAGAACAACTAGAATAGGAGATATTGTCACAAGGGAGGTAGAAAAGAAGGCTGCATTTGCTATTCAAAGATTATACGGGGAAATAGCCAAGTTATATAGGTAGAGGGGATCATCAATTCCAAATAAAATGTAGAAAGTAAAAACAGATGTTAGCAAATTCTCATTCCTAAATAGGACCATCAACGACTGGAATAATTTACCTGTGGGAGTTTGGGGAAATTCTCTTCAGAAAAATAAATTCAGGAGAAATCTCAGAAAACGTGGTAATTTTGAATAATATAAATGTATAGTCGAATTTAAATGTTAGTCAAAGTGAAGTGAAGTGTTAAGTTAATATAATTCTCGTAGTGCTTCTCTTTTTGATCTTTCATGGATATATGCATTTTAAAGGACTATGACTATTTTTCAGATTATGAGTGTTATGTATAAGTAATTTTACTATGTACCTGTCACCGGGCTTACGCCCAATTGTAGACCAACAATAAATACAATACGAAAGAAATGTTTTCCAAATTTGATTTTACCTGTTTTTATTGTCCGGTTATTGTAAACAGTAACAGGTTATAACCGTGATAAACAAATCATCGTTAATCGAAAGAAGAAAGCTGATTTCAGTTAGCATTTCCCCATCTATAATAATAAATTAAACATCGGTAAAGTAAAATGTTAACCCGGGTGGAGATTTGCATTCCATTTTTATGTAAACATTCGACCAATGAATCTTGCTGGTAATTTAACTATTCGTGGAGTTTCTAATTTCCTCTTATAAACTTAACACGTTTTATGCCGATTGAATGTCGCTTGAATTAAGCAGAACCGTGAGGGAAATTCCCTGTCCACTCTGAATTGCCGTTCCAGTCGGAGCTGTTGAAGCGTCACTCCATTGACGCATCCTTGAAGCTCAAGGAAAAGCACTTCCCCGAAACGTAAGCACCGCTGGTCTGCGTGGAATCTGGTGCGGACGTCATCGCCAGGAAATGGCCATCACTTGACCACAAGAACACAGCTTCTCTTAATTACAGGAAAGCTCTACACTGTTGGTCAAAACATCACCTTTCCATTGGCTGTAGCAACTGCAGGTTTCCAGTTTTCTGACACAGTATTTGGACGTGCTCTAATGTTTTAACACAAGCAATTGAACATCTAAAAGAAAAGTGTAGCAGCTATTAGACTAACATTGTGCAATTAGTCGTTGTCACTGTTTTTTCAAAAGCATCCATATTTTTACATTACTTAGACATCGATTTATAGAGTTGTCTAAACGAAGAAACTTTTAGAATAAAAATTAAGAAAAAGTCCACTCCTTCCACCTTGCTCATGAAATTAAATAAACTGCATTAATTAAAGTCAAGGGTTTGATACTGGCTCCAAACAGAAGTTACTTAGACAGGCAAAACTATAAATATATTCAAACTTTCACAAAATTTCGAACGTGAAGTGTAAATAAATCTTTAACAATAGCTTCATCACAGCCTGGCCATTCTTTGGTTATCTCTATCACCACGCATTTCCTGATTTAATATGTACACACTGTATATGATTAGGGGTTTTATTTAAGTTATTTATTAAAATTACTTGCGCTTTAGGATATAATGTAATAATTATATATATATATATATATATATATATATATATATATATAACAATCACTTAAAGGTGTCCTGCGCGCTATTACAAATAAAGAAATTAATAAAAGGGGACGACTTTTAAATAACAGAGGGTTAATTACTTAATCGGGTAACCACGTGCAGCAGAGATTTCGTTCATTTGACAACCTGTTTTATCTTCATACGTCTCTAAACGCAGTTACTAGGCGACCGGAACTACCTTCTGCCTTCGGGTTGAATTGTAAATTTTCCTTGAGCTGGCGGAAAGTGGGATGAACCTGGTACTGCCTTCCTTATTTTCAAAACTTTCTCACTAAAGAGCAACAATTCATACCTCACTGTCAACTCTTGTTGCACTCTCCCTTCACGTCCTGAACAACTCTCCATCTCTGCCTTGTCGCCTTCTCAACGTCCAGAACCATTCTGAATATTTTTTTTGGCTTCTTGCCTCCCAGCTAAACTCGAATATACCTTCTCCAAGGGAAAACTACATCCCACATGATGTTTGTTTCCGCCGATCCTCATGAGTCCTTCGTCCAGCGCGGGAAATTTTCTGTGACAATGGAAAACAGTGTCCTTCGAAAATATTGGAGGGTGAATGTACCTTCAGCAAAACAAACTTAATATTATAAACCCACATACAGGCACGTCTTTCGTCACTGAGTACGCTGAAAATAGTTAGTCCAACAATATTATTCTATTAAAAGGTAGGCGCAACCTATGATACAAGTAGAATTATATGTAACTATAATTTGGTGTGGTTTACCTTAAAAATAGTAAATGCAACGGTCTCACTAAGTTCATATAAAAAATTATATTATGTAGCTATTTACAATACGAGAAAATTTTGAATATAGTAGATTTAGATTTATTGTTGTTTCCATTAATCCTCGATTGAGGAAATAGGATACGTCATACATTAAAAATTAAAAATGAACAAAATAAAGTACATAATTAAAGACAAGTAACTAATTAGTTCAATAAAAAGACGGTCAATATGTCAACAATTAATTTTATTACTATTTAATTAACCTATATACGACGTTTCGTGTTCCTTTTGAAACTTCAAGCATAAAATTTAGGAATTCATGATCTTCACTTCATGACTCCCTCGGCCACAGAATATGAACGTGTTTTAACTAATTAATTGTAAAAAAAAGTTGGCGTTAAATGACTGCTGTTAAACATTGAGGACAATTAATAATTGAAAACTTAAATACAAACATCTCTATTTAAAGTGTACAAATTACGAAAAGAAATACCCAAAATACAACACAAAGTTTTTGTTAGCTTGTATATTTCGTCGAGTGACAAAAAATGAAGCGTACTGAGTGTTTCTGGCGACTTTCACGTCTGACGAAAGCTACAAGATTAGCTGAAACGTTGTGTGGGATTTATTTTATCACTTAATTACTGTCTGTTTTGATCAGTTGATGATATTTATACATCAAGGTTCGAAAATTCTCTAGCACGTGTAAATTCAAGTGACATCTAATTCTTATAACTGGAAGTAGCTATTAAAAGGGCAGTCTGGGTTCAACGAGAATTTGAAATACGAAGCAACACTTTCTTAGTGATTTATATCCATAACATAATAAACAAGGAAAGAAACACTGAAGAGTATTAATTTTAAAAAGTCTATTTCTTAAGTTTCAATAATATTAATTTTTTTTATTTTTCTTAATTTTCTTTAATTTGTCAGAAAATATTGTTACCTTGTAATACTTTTATTTATGAGTTCATTAGTTCCCAGTAAAATCCGGAATTTCAAAGAGAATTTGACTAAACATTTACGGTCTACATGTAACTTCAATATTCATCCTATTTTACGTACGAACTATAATAATGAAATATGTAACTCCATTAACCAGAGTAACACGCCAATTGTATGTTTGGTGAATAACATGTTAGATGTCTGAGAGAGTTTTCTCGCAGGTATTTCTCCCCAGATTAATTGCGGAGCTTACATTGGCGATGTCTCGTACCCTTTTTTTTTAAGTTCTCACATGCCGAGGCACCTTCATACTGGGGTCGAAGACTTTGGTCATTCGGTAAGAATTATCCACTGATCCCAATGGATCAGTCAACCAACTACTTCCTAAAACTAACAGCAAAATCCTCTCCCGTCATTCGGAAGGGTGTGAGAATAGTACCCAATAGCCCGTCATATCTGATGCAGGTTTTATTTTCGTGAATCACCAGGTAAGATCCTAAAAACTATAGAAACGAGAGTTTCTTGTGTGGCCTTCATTAAAACTTCGATTTTCGTCCATAATGCGGTACTGGAAGAACTGGCGGGGTTGACATTTTCGAATACTTCAGAGAGGTATAATGATTACCACTAAATATAAGCAATTTAGTCTACAGCCGTACCACTGGCACATCTTACAAGTAAGATAAAAAGAGAAGGCTCCTTAGGGAACTAAAAATGTGCTCATTTTTGTTACGAGACGATATTATCTTAAATCCTATAGATATCTGGAAAGATGCAGATTATTATCCCACGACAAAATGCACGCTGTTCACTTTTCTGCTTTGTAAGTACATATTGCTGCGTCTCTCCTCACAAAAATTAAAATTAGTTTAACAACTCATATTTTAGATGCTCATTTACAGGATCAATTAAGTCTGGAGCACTACGAAGGTTGATCAAAATATTCAATTACTTTCAATCAAGAAACAAATGCTAATATTCCACTAACTTAAATTTCCCATTGGATTGAAAAAAAATTATGTATTGTTGCTGGGTTGTTAATATTATTATTATATTTATTTTAATGTTACAAATTTATTTAAATACCTTCTACTAATATGATATTAGTTCTACTTAATATTATTATTTTTATATTATACATCTTTATTACGTAATACATTTATTTAAAAAAGCTTTTACGTTATTTTTATTTGAAATTTTATTTAAATATGTAGCTTTTATTAAACAATTAATTAATAATTAATGTTATAAAAAGTTAATTATTGTATGTTTCTTGTATTGTATATTATTCTTTTTGAAAATTCATATTTTAATAATATGATTCCACACTTACATGTTTACATTGCAATTAATTGATGAAACTATATTAACTTCACAAAAGTCGTATTTACAACAACTTATGCGGCCTCATTTATTACTGCCTACATTAAATATGATGGTAAAAGTATTCCCCACCTCTGTTATAGTCAGTTAAATATTCATTCTACATAATGAAAAAAAGACATTGTAAATTCTTTCCAATGTCTGTTTTTATTTTATTTTTGCTTTCTCTCTTTCCTCTCTGTCCTCTTTCCGAACCACCCTCTCAATGCAATAACCACTTAGCCATGCAGACAAATCGATTACTGTCTTATATGAGTTATGTTTTTAAATTGTTATTCATCAGAATATAAAATAAAAGTGCCAGACGAATATAAAAATAAGAGTTAAAACCTTAGTAAAGGATAAGACGAGCTGAATGGCTAATAAGTACGCTGATCGGAGAACAGCTAATTAAAGTCGTCTCACTAGGAATGTTGGCGTGCGGGGAAAAAATTCTTGACATATAGTGTATAAAAAAAAACAGCGAGAAGCTTAGTTTTAGCGGAGAAGGGAAAGCACTGCTGAATGGAAGGGATCTGGGCTCCCCCATTGGCGGCGACATATCGATTGCGTCAGAGGTGACGTCACGAGGCCGAGGCTATAAGAGGCTCGCGAGGCCTTCAGTCCGCACACTCCGTCAGCATGAACGGCACGGCTACTCCACCTGAATCGGACCACCAGCCCAAGAAGAAGGTGCCGCCCCCGCACCTGCGCTCCGTGTCGTGGACGGAGGCTGGCGAGGGCGACGAAGACCTCGAGGTCCCGGGGACGCCGAGGACGCCACGCACCTCCACGACGCCAGGTAAAGCTAGCTCCTTGTCTGCCCCATTCGCCGGACCTGACCTGACTGCACGTACGTTACAGCTTCTCTGCAATTCTAACAAATGTCAACTTTGAAAATAACTCTACTAAAGGTCTGTTTTCAGTGACAATAACGTTTTAAATTCTATTGTAGCAGTATCGTTTCATTTAGCACTGACAATGTCGCGTGTTGCTCATGTCAACAATGTCGTGTCATTGGCGAAGCAGTTTAGGTGGGCGATACGATATAATTAAATGTGCAAATGTGAACTTATCCTGGTTACTGAAATAAACTTTTTTTATACTATCCCTTCTTCCTGTTCCTATTTCTACTCACAATTTCACTATGAGCATCCACGTATTTGATCAAAATCCCTAGCTAATTTTATATATCCCCCGAGCCATTAATGTTATCGCCCAGGATATTTTTTATTAAAAATTTTATTTTGCTTTCACTCTAAGATAACACAGAAAATTTATTAACATTTAAGCTATGTTCCTTAAAACAACTTGATTGTATATCTTATAAATATCTTTGAATATTGCCCTTATTTAAATTTGTGTTCGTTATTGTGAAGCGTCAAAGTAAACTAATTTGGTTTGATTTTTTTAAATAGCCGATCTTATCGTTGATTTCTTCCAGTTCCACCACAACAAGAATCTCGCGTTAAATTTAATACATTGTTCTCCACTCCCGCGGGATTGGGCTGTAATAATTGGTTAGTGAGCCTTGATATCTCGCCGGAGGCTGTCACATGTAACAACTTCATTGAGCCGCCCCCGACACGTGCCCCGTATTGACTCGAAGGGGCGCTTATGCAGAAAATTGCAGTTGGTGACAACGGGTTACGCTGTCCTGTGTAACTAAGTGAACATCCTATCCCCCCATCACGGGTAATTGTTCATTGTTACCCTACCCTCCATACTGCTTCACATTGTCACTAGGCAGTTAACTATGAATTAAAATGGAAGACTATCAGACGTCGCACATCATCAAACTAACTCCAGGCTCACAATATTTTCAATTTGCAACATAAAAATGAAGGCGTTAAAGTGTGTAATGTGGGTCACAGGTTATTTCAGAATATGAGAATAGAATAGATTCGTTTTCCGAAGCATCTCAAGAATGTATAAAGTGTCACATTTTATATTGTTTTGAACCCATAATTAATCAACTAAATTATCTAATAGTCATGTGTAATAATATAACTTAAGGCATTAAACGGGTTCTATTGGGAAATTAGCGAACAGATTATGAAATGACCAATAACTCGGACAAAATTAAATAGAAAAAGTGCCACACGACGTTTCGACAAATCATGTTGCGTTCGTCCGGTGTAAAATATCGTAAGAGCAGTAAGAACCTCACAAAGCTTTTCAGTTAGTAACCTGGTTTGTGCTACGTGTCCTTGCCCTAGCTCTTACGATATTTCACACCTGACGAACGCATCAAGGATTGTCGAAATGTTATGTAGTGTTTATTTGTATGTTTATTGGCTAATTATTTATCTAATTTTAAATTTTTATTTAATAGAGACGTTTTTTATATATTTTTGTTTTTCTTCGCCTTAATATATATATTTATATACTTATCTATTTCAATGCCTATCGTATTTCAGTATCTACAACTGAAAAAGAACGTCCACCCATTTATGTTCAGAAATAACGTCGTTACCATGTTGACGAATAATTGTATTCACGTAAATGTACTATCATGGCGCATTATAGGTCGTAGGTTCCGTTTTATACGGAATTTCCCATTCATTAATTATTCTGGTTAATAAAAAACTGAAATGACTATTACAAATGATATGTTTTCCTGGGGTATTTGATCCGACAGGAAGTTTTGAGCTTCGGAACCGTGTGAGAATGGGCTGGGACCACGACAGCGATGCCAGTGACCACTATCGAAACGTCATAGCCTAAACCTATTCTCACACGGTTCTGGAGTCGAAAATTATTTATCGTAACTGGTGACCTTACAGCGATTTGAACGACAAATCCTGCTACTGTTAATAATATGAAAACTTTATTTCTAATTGGGATGTTGAACTTCATTATCTTCTTCTAAATTTGAGATAGAGGACTAGTATGATAAGTTCTGTTTTGCTCTTTCCCTATCTCATATTTGCCCGTTATTAATTGAATTGTTAATCTAAAAGTAAATAATAAAGTCTCATTAGTTAATGATATTTTTAGTATTGAATTTATATTATATAAATGCCGAGAGTTGATCTCGTTTTACATTGAACACATCTGAAAGTTGTTTAGCAACGACTCATAATTTTGATGGTTCGTTGTGTTCGGAATCTGCACATATATAGGGGTATTAAGCAATTACTTCTTTCGTGATGTAGGTATCGATTAGCATCGAGGCCCCGTGATTTGCCAAGCGTATGGGACTTGCCGAAGGACTTTTGCCAGTGACAGATTTGAGAGCATCATCAGTACCCGACAAATTTCGTTTTGAAATATATATGGCTTCACTATGGTCTTCAAACAGCTATAGAATATGGATGTAGGTTTCACATAAAGGACGGAGCTTTTATACTGCTCAAAAAAATTGATGAATATAGACTATTCTTTGCTATCAGTAATATACAGACGGATCCCACGAAAACTACCAATAGTCGTTGGTTTGGTTCATAAATGTTGCATTCACCCTCGTTCCAATGAAACACCCGAGAGGACACTCGAAGAATTTTTAGAAAAGTATGGTGCACTAAAGTTAAAATGACACTCGGGAGAGGCGCGTGACCGTATGGAACTACTTTCAAAATTCAGATGAAAATCCCCACAGGAGTGTTTGGGCGTATCCTTGTGTTGCTACCCAGAACAAACTAACTCGTTCACGTGGAAGTCCAAGGCTACCACACGTCCTGTTATATTATGCATGTCTTTGATCTGGTTGTCATGTCAGCCATCACACGATTCTTCCTGATCTCAGGCTAACCCATTCACATCACAGCACACCCACACTCTTAAATTTCCTAAGAAGGCTCGTCGGACATCACAATGGTTCCAAACATGATCCGAATGCGTGCATCCTATCACACACGTTAGGAAGTGAAAATTTTATTTTCATATATTCAGCATTAAATTATATTTCGACATTAGTAGAGAAATTTAATTATAAATAAAAATCTGTTTCAGCTGATATAAAACCTTTATTATTTAGTAATAAGACTACAGAATAATTTTGCCGGCAGGCTGAATTTATCGTCGTTTGGCAAGTTAACATGAAATAAAAATGCATGATCAGATGAACAGCATCAATTTCAAATACAGAGTTCTGTCAAGCAAGCTAACAAGCACTTGGCTCAGACCGAATCTTATGCAACATTAGTGAGATTAGTTTTTAAATCTTTACAAATACTAATATCCTTGATCGTTGTTATAGTTTCATTCCAGAATAGTGCATACTTCTTTCATACATTTAAGTTACATATTTAAAAAATCACAACTTTTTATCGTGAGAGACTTACAGATGTCCCATATCAAATTGTAAACGCGAATATTTTACTCGTTTCTCTGCGAGTCTAACCCCGTGCCACTTGTTGCGAATTGCCGGACTATAAAGCATTGTCCCTTGTTATGCAACAGGGTAATTTCTTTCTCTCCCTCCCTCCCTCCTTCCTCTTCTTTTCAACTTCTCCATCCAATGAAGGCCAAAGGTGAAATATGAAATTATAATTTTTACCTGCATTTTATGCAGCTTTTGTATAAGGATTTTTTTTGTACCACTGTAATTCCAAAAATGGTTTCAGTTACCCTATTATAAAATGGTAACTTATTCGACTTGAGGGACAGGTAGTATATGTTGAATAGAACCGATGATAAGCTACTTCTACGACTTACGTCACTCACTGAACTTTCCTCTAATTATTCCGAGATTCTTGTGACAAGTCACCTTCGAGCATTGTATACTACTTTTTGCTCTGTATTTATAAGATGTTTTATCCCTGAAGGGTGATTTACTATTGAAAACGTCTCCCCTCCCTCCGTCACCCACATTTCTTCATTCCACTTTATATAATAAACGAGATTGGTTATACTGCACGCTCTTAATTTCAATCCATAATTTTCAGCGTTCATAGAATTTTTTGAACTGTTTTTACGGTGTTGTTAGAACAGTTTTGTTCACTACATGTGAACAACTTTTCTGGACAAATAATGCCACAACGTTGCCACGAGCAGGATAAAATTTGTCATTTAGTGGTTAAATTGTTCGGAATATGCATGCTCTTCCAAATATTTGCAAAGCTGTTTATAGTCACTCCAACTTAAGTAAATCAGCGGACATATTTGCTTTTTAATATTTCTTTACAATTTATACTTCAAATTTATTTTTATATATTCGCTGATATGCTACAATTATAATTTCGTCTATAGTCTCCATTAGTGTCGAATTTTTAAAAGCAGAATAATTTAGCCCCAAGTTAAACCTCATTTTTATCACACGAGTGTTTTTCATTCGTACATATTTTAAATGAAGTTAATTTTATGCATAAGCGATGCATGCTGGTAGATATTCTCAAACTCTTCGCAATGACTGGTTGAGTGTTCTTTTCTTTAAAATATTATTTTGTTTTGAAAATAGAAACTACTTTAAAATAAAATTTTATAATTACATAATGGGTCTAAAATATTTTTATTTCGCTGTTTGTGCCACATAGTTGATGCGGTTGAGCCTACTTTTTGTATCACGTCACGTTTTAGCGGGAGTGAGTGCGTCGCAAGGCTGGCAGTTTTCAGTCTTCGAAATCTTGAAACAACATTAATATAATCTTCAAATTACAAAAACTATTCCTAAATTAATGTATCTGCCTATCATATTGGCACATGTGCACCAGATGCCACTGATTTTCATTATTTATTAATTGTTTGCCTGACTTGAATGATCGTCAACGTAAAATTCTTAGTTTCCTTATTCATACTCGTTCACAGCTAACTGGCATCTTTCCCTTAAAAATTATAAAAACTATTGCTTTGTTTTCTATTTGTGTATCTGACATAATTTGGGCTGTTCTTATTTTAATGCCTCGTTATCTTACAGTTCTCGCTAAAAATAAGAAAATTCTAGTACAATGTATAAATAAGGCAACAGGAAGTGTGGCTTCAAGAAGTTGTGCAACAAAGCACCTGGGTAAGTGGGGACCTGGACCACATTCCTTACTAAAATTTGCCAGCCAAAATTAAGCATCGAAAATTTCCCGACGTATCAGTATCTTTATTCACGGCAATCGTACTTATTTGCAACGGTTAATTGAAGGATTCTCTCACAACTTTGACTGATAACTCTGTGAAACTAATAAATTAGCAAATTAGTCTTAATGGATACCGTTTATAATAATTAAATTCACGTCTACCAACAAATAATATTAATTGGAAAATTAATGTTATGGTTTGCAATTCACATTTTTATTTCTAAAATAATTTAATGTTAAGTGTCATTTGAATTCGGTTAATGGACAACCATTAACCGAATTATGTCGGCGACTTCAAAATAATAAGCAAGTGTAAAAAATTAATTAAGTCGTCCTGGTATGATGATAACTAATTTGGAATTGCCCCAAAATTTCTTGCAACTTTACAAATTTGTGTACTCTTAATGGAATTCAACTTTGGTAGTTTTCCTGCGTGGCCAACTCTCTCAAAGATTTCCTTTAGTAAACCTGACATTCCACCAATTAATTACATTGTCAGTTGGCCGCACACCATGAAAAATAGATGTCTTTTTAAAATTTCTTATTTAATAGGTCAAATGTGAAGAAAAGCACCCGTTTAGTTTTTGAATTAATTTTTCTTGTACAGTTCGAAACAGAACACCGTAATTTAACTTTCATAATTCCTAGATTGTAACATACGTTCCCAAGCTAAATGGAATTGTAGAAAATATAATTAGTAAAATTTCGAGTTTTACAGAGTTAAAAGTTCGATTTAGTTGATGTTTCGAAGCATTGACAAAGGAATCTTCCTTACAAAATTATGGGGAGGCTACAAAACGGCGCAGCAAGTGGTGTCAAACTCATATTCTACCTCCTTCCTAATAAATAAAAATGAAATGCAGGTTTCTTTAACGTCTGATTGCTATTAATTTTTAGCGAGTTGTAGTACTCGCCCCAGAGAATATTCCTGTCGATCTTTTCGAAGTTGTAGGTTCCTTCCTTTTACCCTATTCAGGCCACCAAATTTCCCCCTTTCAAGATGGGCGCCACGCTATTCGCATGAATTTTCTGAATAACTTTTCTCGTCTTCCGCTATGTGTATCGCGACTAGATTCAGTGAAACAGGATATGTAGACCTTGCAACGAGAGAGTACAATCCTTACGTAGCCTGTCAAGTCAAACGATTAGAGTGGTGTTAAGCGTGAAATAATAATTGGGGCCTCGCTATATAAAGAAGCATCAAGGCGGCACACACTTAATTTTATTATTTTCTGGGCGAGTGTCCGGCGATGCCAGGAAATTAAAATATGAGTAAATAGTTCTTGGGCTTCCACCCGGGTCAGGTTTGTATTTTGCCACGACGTTTCGATGGTAAAGATCTCTTCCGTCTTTGTCAAGTGAATGACCCTCAACGTTTTAAAATATGTTAGCCCGCTACGGTATTCAATTTGACGGTAATCTCTTTGTCAACACGTGATTAAGCCATCGCATATTTGATTAACTACTTTTTCACACCCTTTACTTCACGAGAGCTGAATTTCATAACCACCGCGATGACTCTGTGATCACGTTGATCTTAGTCGGGTCAAGAAATCTGCAGGTACCTTTAGCACTTAAAAACAGAAAAAATACACCGAAACAGTCGATTATATTTATAAGTAGAAGATACTTGAACCATCAATTTGGTCTGATTGGCGTGTAACTACACTCATCTAGGAAAAGTAAAATTGTTTGTGTGTGTGTGTGTCTGCGACCCTAGACTTTGTATAATCAATCGGCACTGCGACTTGTAAAATATTTTTCATATTTAAAACGAATTAAAAAGTATCATTTCTTATTCTTATATAGCTCTTAAGCTTAAAATAATATTTTATTTTAGTGATGATACTTTTTAATTGTTTTTCTGGAACGTATCATCGGATAAGCGACTTTTAGCTATCCCAATCCTCAATATTTTTCAGTGACTTCTAAATCATTCTATATTATTATTAACCCATTAAATTCAAGCATTATTTCATACTTAACTGCAATTTGATCATCTCCTTTGAAAGGCTACGTGAGGGCATGTTCTATATGTTTTAGGATAGGACCATTTTTGACTTGAAAGACGAAAATGAAGGAACCTAAGTCTTCTAAAGATCAACAGAAACCTTGTCTTGACAGAGCAGAACACTTTCATGGCAATCGGATGAATGGTTTAGGAACGGCTAATTATAACTATCAGTGTCTCCGAATGACACCAGATCGCCAACTTCATACATTGCCTTTTATTTATGTATACATAAATTAAATGTGTGCGGCGTTGAGCAATTTCGACACCAAATTTTGTATACCTGTTCCTTTTGACTCTAATACTAACGTTGTCGGGCAAAGACACGACTATCACCCTGGGGGCGGGGATTTCAAACGTGTATAACGGCCGATACTTGCATCGAATAAGTATCTGCAGCAGTTCAGCCCCCACTGTGGGGTGAAGGCCTTTTATATAAAAATAATGCGAAAACAACAGAGATTGGTGCAAGGATCCCTGACTCTATGAGTGTACCGGGACTAGCATCTTTTTTATTATGAGTCAGACGTGTTAGGCAAACTGTTTCTGAAAATTCGTTAGAAGTAATTGCCTTGTTTGTTCCTTTCAGGTAATACATGTACATAACATTTTATGTAAATTGTTGTTTGACTTTCTAATCACTCTACCAGAGGACTAATATTCGAATTAATGGAGTGGGGCCACTGTCGAGCGGGGAATACAGATCAATTAACATATATTAAAATATCAGATCAGGAAACTCAATTTTATTGTATTCGTAGATCTAGTTTAACCTCGTTGGGAACCGTAAAAATCTGTTGTATCGATAAAGTCAAACCGTAATTCCTTAAGCAAAAGTTTACATTTGTAAGTAAAATTCCAAAGATTTTTCGTTCAAAATTGGTTGAAATTTAATAAATTTCAGCTGTAATTCTTTCTTCGCTAGAATTATATTGTTTAATTTTTGGCGGATTAAATATTGGTACAAAATAATTCTACTGAAACTGTACTAATCTTAATTATGGTATCGAATAATCATCCAATACAAAACGTGATCCGCCCGCCATCATTGTGATTGAAGGATTACGCTCTGCCCTTTAAAAGTTTTCAATTATGTCTGAATCGTACGAACAAATGCATAGTTCGTAAATATTGGAAGAGAGTTGGATTCCTGTGTGATGATTATTCTTGATACAACGACGTGCTTGTGCAAAGTGGCGAGTGCTGATCTCCATTGATTGCATTACTACACGACCACGGCCTTGACATAACACAAGTGCGCAAAGTTGACTTTATTGCAACTAGTTCCCGGTTTTGTACTTTCTCGAGCCTTGAAATTCATTTCATAGCGAAGCTTTATCTACGTGAAACCATTTTCCCTACAATTACTGATAACTCTAATGGTCTATGATGATTTTAGCGATGCCGTAGTAGGTACTAGCTACTAGCCTATGAACTAGTTTTCGGACGAATCTAGCTATATGCTAATAACAATATTTCTCTTAATAAATAATGTGAACCATTGAAAGGCTAAGTCAAAATGATCGCCATAAACTTATAATTATTCCGTCCCGTCAGCTCTGAACCACTGGGATTGTTTTCCTTTCAAATCCTTTCTGGAACAATGTTTAATTCTATTTGCGTTTTTAACCTACGATTTTCATAAAGAATATATTTAATAAAAAATGATCGAGATGAAAAATAATTTAAAATTAATATTAATTTAGTAATTGAAGTTTTTTAATATAAAACTCAAATGTGCTAAATACGACCCTTGAGATTCAAAAGATTTCTACGAGGTATTCAAATTCGTCTCGCACTCTAGTGAGCGTTGCTTGAGTTACTGATTTCATGGTGGTGGTTGTTATGCGGCTCCTAAGTTCGACCACCGCTGTTAGAAGTACTTTAACTTGCAGTTACAAAATGACAGCCTAAATTTGATAAAAACAAAGACCATCATTACAGTTTTTCTTGGCAGAATTACAGTAGTTAATAAAAACATTGGACGGGCATATTTTCAGTTCCCCAATTTGTCACAGACAAACTGGCAGGATGTGACATTTCAACCTACGTACTACATTTCAGTATACTTCACACAGACTTCTAAAATAGGTTTGAGCATGTTTTGATTAAGGAAATACCAGTGGATTATCGACATATCCACAGACATTGAAGAAATGGAGGTTACATTACAAGAAAAACTAATCTCCGCAATAGCAAAGAACTTGAGTTACAGTTTAGAATGAGGCATTGTAAATTTTTCCTGCAGATAGACATGTCTGTCACTTATCCTGCATTATAGATTATAATGAGAAAGTTTTTGTAGCTTTTCCATCTTCACGATTGTATCAGCGTGGTATCAAATCATGTTACCAAGAATGAGAAACATTAGAAATCGCCGATCGTGGAGTTTTATTAAGTTAAACCGAATTAAATTGCATCAAAATATTGAATATTTGCTATGAAAGTATCAGGTACATCCCTATCATTAATAGCGTTTATTTTTGTGTAGCTATTTTGTTATAATTTTACGTCATTTAAATTATACAACAAATGTTCTGACAATCGTCTTTTGTGTAGAAGGGATCGTAAAATTGTTAAACTGTTTTTTTTTGTGCTAATTATGTGTTGGGTGACTCACGGAGTCATAAACTGTTTTATTGAGACTGCAATGTTGCATTTTAGAATTAATTACATACCGGTCCAGGCAGCTACATTCAGCATCTTTTTATTATGCCCGCCAATCATACCAAATTTCAATTTCGCGCATTTGTGGAAGGACTTTATTGTTCTCAAGATTTCGTTTATTCAAATCACTTGAACTGATAATTTTTATGATAGTCAATTTTTCGTTACACGCATTAAATATTTTTGAAGGTCATCAGCGAAATGCTACCAATTTGAATATTTGTCATTTTATTAATGATTTTAGACTAGCGGTAAGGGGGAGGGGATATGGAGAGTGAGCAAGGTTAACTAGGACCTCCGAGCTATAGTTTACATATCCTATCCGGAATTCGCTTAAAAGTGATGCAGGACAAACCTTAGAAAGGTCGCGCTCTCGATACTTGTCCCACGCCCTTCAGAAACATGGAGTGGGGTTGTCTTAGGGAAGCAACAATCCCATCATCTTGTCTCGACGGATGGAGGAGGGATCTGGTGGACTGTTTCAGTAGGAAGAGCTGACAGATCTTGCCGTAGGTTCAAGGAACTCTCAAAATAACATGAGATTTATCGGTTTGTGAGAAGCCGTAGGTCATAACCGTAAACTCAAGAAAACATCCCCGAAGGTAGCTCCCTCTCGCCTACAGGAGATTTTTTTGTGGGTAATCCACTTTATGACAACTCCCTTTAACAGCATAGGAAGCTACGTTTAGAGGAGGAATGCGGAAAGGAGAGACAGGTTAACTAAAGCTTCCCCTTCAAGCGTACCTGTGCAACGGTAGTCATTGTTGAAAGCATCAATTATATTCTTACGAACGGGATATACAGACTCAGGCAATGTATTTTTACCTCGGCATACACTTATTAATTTTTGGCTTTCTCGGACGAGTTTCTTGACCCACAACATATCCTGAAATGAAAACAAAAACTCGAGGTAAACTGAGCACCGGACTGCCCCTGCTATCATATAGAGGAAGTTGTCTTCTGCGCATCGTGTTGACACGACTAGCTAAATCTCCTCAGTTATACACACGTTTGACCGTTATAATATGATAATTTATAATATATTGCATGTCTTCTTTCCAACTCCCACCCTAATCATTATCCTTTTCTTCATTGGAAGCATTGACATGAGTCGGGATTGTCATGGGACGAAATGTGGCGACGCAGGCTGTCCGACCTTCTCTCGCGCCGATATTGTAACTCTTGTGGTAAATAATGAGTTTCCCCGCGATCTGGGACAAGGCCCGACGCGACGGTCAGTCGTCGTTTCTCAGAATTTCGCAAGTGGACGCCTGGGAAAGGTGTCACCTCCCGAAGCGTAGATTCCAGTAATTACATAAATTAGCCTCCTGTGACACTGGCTGAAGGCCGAGAAGGGAGGGAACATGCTGTCGGCGATAAGAGCTGCCCCACGACTTTGATCTCTGCCAGCTTCAGATAGTGCAAGGGGAAGCAGCTGTAATTAACAGTCACAATCAACTTGGCCCACGGCCGAATAATTAATTTATTCGTGTTTCTGAACAATCGTGACAGCTCGCCGTAAACCTAAAAATTAGCAGAAATGCTCTCTTACATTTCTTGAATTTCATTATTCATGCGCGGAATACTAAGAAACGTATTCATATGCTATCTTCAGCAATTATCCGAAATTTGCGGGCATTGTCGACTGTACATTGCACACTGGTTGAAAAGGAAATCATGCACAATGCAGTCTATGTTTATCTGTAGTTGGGCATATACCATACTAAAGTTAACTTGTCTTAATTTGTTTTTGTAACGTTTACAGGATAAGCCTTATCTATTTCCTCCAAGGTATTAAGTTCTAAATTCTTCTTTCCTACTTGGCAAACTCCAAATCGCGTAAACCTATGCAGCTGAATTTTCTATTTAACTGCAAGATTCTTTAACCAATTATAGGTATTACTTGTTGTATTAAAAATTTCAAATAAGTGAATGTAGCTGAATTTATAGCTCTATTTCCATAATTTTTTTTAAAAGAAATTGTGTTCGACCGCAGTCCAGTTACTGCAGGTTGATTGAAAAGTCGCACTCATCTTCCGGTTTTAACTGCAACTGATCCGATTAATCTGCTTATCGTGGAATAGTTGGCACTGTTACATACGGGTATTTCACACGAAATTTTGAACTACTGGCCAAATATTGATCAACAACGAACACTCGTTGCTCTTGGGAAAATAACATGTTTCTGAAGCTGTGAAGTCAGCAATACAGACGTGTAGTTCGCGAACTAACTAGTTCAGAAGAACTACTACGAAAAATGAACTGTGCAGATAGTTGGAGCAGAGGTTTCAGATAAATTAGATCCATATAACTGAAGACCCGACAAACAATTCACATTTCAAACTTGCCCTAATATTTAGTTTATAAGCTGCGCATTTGTAATGTGCAAATGATATATTTCCCGAACACATTCCTTGTTTCAACATATAATAGCTCCCTATTCACTTTCATCTTTTGTGAGTATAACAATCTAAGTTGGCAAGAATTTTAAAAAGAAATATTTTTACAATTTCACAAATGAAAAATCTGTGCTTCAATACCTCACAATGTTTCTGCTAGCCTTGTAGCTTTCTCCACGTGAACAGCCAAGAGAACGACTGCGGCACTAACCAAGTGGCGAACTAGGTATCAAATTCATTATTTCAACAAAAACGTTTATATTTTGAGAAAAAACATTCTTTTCTGTCCGAGACCTTGGAGACAACAAAATTTATGGGACATTCATAAAAGGCAAGTGAACTAATCAGTTGAACTACTTCAAATAACTAGTTCATTACAATGAACTAACTATAATTTAACAATTCCCTTAAAATGAGTATCTTGTCCACCCAATAAATCAGTAGTCGAAAATTAAGTAAACATAAATAAACAATAGAGCCAAATCGTCAGCAAGCAATTTTATATTTATTTAATACATCTACTACGTTTCGTCCATATTTGTGGACTTCATCAGGTAAATTTAAATGAAGTCCACATATGGACGAAACGTTGTAGATGTATTAAATATAAAATTGTTTGCTGACAAATTGGCTGTATTGTTTATTTATCGTGCCCATCACTACTACAGGCAGCGAGACCAGTTCACATTTCCATGGTCCATACATTGTTGTCTGTAAAACCAGTGGTGCTATCATGTGGCAGTAGACAGTAATAATTAAAAACAACCCTGCTATATAGAGTATTTATTTCAATGTGTGCGACTTTACGACCTCGGTGTTCAAGCGGTGTATTACGAAATTTTCGTTTAATGAATTTCTTAGCAATATTTCGAAAGATTAAGCTGGCGTGGCTTAATGGAAATATCTCTTATATTTAATAACTTTTGGCGTAAGACTCTCATTATTACAAGGCGCGAAGACTACAGTATACGTTTGGAAATCTATACCCAATATTGAATGGAATCCGATCGTTCGTTCTGGTTCTGAAGTTTGTTGACCATGTTGTGGAGTCTTGTGAGTTGAAATTTTAACAAGTATTTCACTGTCTAAGAAAGTATCGGGCACGGGCAACCACGCTCAATGGCGGCGGGCGTCCCCCCTTGCCCCCTTTCTATGCAACCACTTCTCCCACGATAACATTAACACAATCTTTTTCGCAGACGACACAGCCATCACCTATGAAATCTCATCTCCCATTTCCAACCACTCTAATCAGCTCTTACCAACCTAGAACAATGGTCCCAACCAGTGATGTGCAAACTTTTAAAAGAGGGGGCCACATGAAAGGAAAAAAAGCTTTAGGCGGGCAATTTTAATTTAGAGCTGAAGTGTCGTGAAACGTTATTCTCTTTGTAGAATGCTACAGTTTCGTCGCAGATGAGACATAGTGGTGTAGCGTACAGTTCTATCCATTGGGATTTAAGAAATATTTTATATTTTACGCTCTCAAATATCTTTTTATTTTAAAAACAATAATTGATTTACGAAAATTTAAAAAAAAAATCCTATCCAGCAAAATTGGCAAAGGTTTTCTACATTCCAGATTTATCGTGGGGTAAATAGACTATCAACGAATTCTGCTCAAACTGATCGTCACAGAAGTCTTACCGCTGCCACATGCGCTCAGGCTGCTACGGCACCAGAGGTCCTCTTTCTTCATCTTCAACCGCAGAATATCTGATCACATAACCTCTCCCTGGATCAGTGATCGAAAAAAGTTTCAGATTGGTTCCTACTAATTCTGCGCTTTTATGGGAGAACTAATCAGCAAAGCTTTAACCTTCTGCGATACGTCAGCGTAGGGTGAACGGGAACTGTTTTCCAAAAATCTTTGCACCGTTAAGCACAGGAGAATGGCAGTATTACTTCGTACCTGAGACGCGGCGTATTCCATTGTCTATGGTTTATTTTTAAACCGAGAAATGATATGAGCCAGGCGCACGTGTCTAGCAGCTGCGCATTCCTATCTCCCAAATTTATTAATATTATATTTCATACAATCATAAGTGATTTATCCATAAAAAACTATGAAAAAATACTTCCAACTCCATTCATCTTTGAAAACACGACGATAAGAACAAAATTTACGTTTCTTAGAGCACATCTTAGGGATTAATGTTTTACAATATGCAGAGTAAAACTAGAAAACCAACAAGGCTAAAACAGGCCTAAATCAAAAAACGTTTTTAGATATCTAGCTACTGTGGAAGGGGTGGCTACTGCAAGGAAGCTCCGTTGCCAATTTTACTCGTCGCTAAAAAGTTTCCAGCAGTCAGTGCCTCTCACTCTCAATACAATATTCGAATATCTAGGTTAAGTCAATAAATTTGTATGTCGTCGCTGATACAAAACGAAACGGAGGAATAAACAGGAAAATATTTATTTTTCTTACAGTCTGTATTCTTTTTTATTCGTCTGATTAGAAATAATGTCCCGCGGGCCGGATAGAACATTTCAGGGGGCCGCATCTGGCCCGCGGGCCGTAGTTTACCCATCACTGGTCCAAACAATGGCGAATCTGCATCAACCCCGCCAAATCAATAAGCGTCTCACTCACATTAACAAGAAACCCTCTTCCCCAAATCCACCTCTATCCAAACAATTCATTAATCCCTCCAAAAACAGAAACCACCTACCACGGAATCAGGTTTGATTCAAAACTCTCGTAGAAACCTCATATTAATCTTCTTTTCTCCAAAATCAACCATAAATTCAGAACTTTATATCCCCTCCTAAACAGATAGGCCCCTGTTACCATCAGCACAAAACGCCTCCTATACCTCTCCATAATACAACCCACTTGGTTCTATGACTCGACCATATGGGGATCAACAACCAAAATCCATTAAGCCAAACTTAAAACAAAACAAAACGTAATCCTACGCACTATTACAAACTCTCCCTGGTACCATAGCAATTCCGTCATCCACCATAACATCAAACTTCCCAAAGTAAACTCCGTAATCTCCAAATCAATAACCTTCCTAATTAGGAGCGGCCTCAACCACCGGATCCCCACGATCCAGCAATTCCATGACAATCCACCTCCACGCTTCCGTCGCCTCAAAAGAAAACTCCCAATTGACGTCATCCTTCCCCTTGAACATTCAGGCACACCCTAACCCACAACCATCATGCCCGCAGACGACATCCCCCAATGATCAGTCAATCCTCACCCACCCCACGTTGTATGCCTCTCAGATACACCCATCTACTAAAGTAGGTTAATTAAATGGATTAATCTACCACCATGTCTAAATGTTAATTATATGCACTATTTTAATATTGTATTCATTATTTTAATATTGTATATACTGGATCATTCATTGAACAAACTGATAATATTTAAGATATAAGTTTTTTATATAATAAAAAAATCGGGGACGGGTTAACACGAATCAACTGCTGGTAAACAATTGTTTGTTTGGAAAGGGGAACATGGGAATCGGCTCACTACTGCCTCGGTTTTTGCATCGTTCGCGATATATCAATCTGCTTTATCCTTATAAACTATCCCTCTTGGTTACGGTTGTTTAGTGTTTAGTGTAGATGGTTTACTTGTTGCCAGGCCACGAGCACTGCACGTTCCACCACGACCTGGAGCTGGACCACCGGCCGCCCACGCGCGAGACGCTGCTGCCCGAGATGGCGCGCGCCTACCGCCTGCTGCTCACGTCCCTGGGGGAGAATCCTGACCGCGCCGGCCTCCTCAAGACTCCGGAGCGCGCTGCCAAGGCCATGCTCTTCTTCACCAAGGGCTACGACCAGTCGCTCGAAGGTAACTGCGAAATTGCCATCGAAAACCCCTGGCACAAACCTAACACTTATCTAACTAATCTGGAGGAATACTTTTGTATTACTGGAAATTTATACTAAAAAAAGATGGACGGCAATAATTAATATAGGATTATAGTTATTGGAGAAGGATCAAAGCATTATTGGGACCTTAAAATTTCTAATTATGTTTAGACAAATCACAATTTGTCCGTCCGTATCTTTATTGAAGCAGGAGCTTTTGACCAGTTTAGGCCATATTCATCTGGATTAACATAAAATTGTCATTTATATTTCCAAAAACAACACATTCTTCGCTCAGCTCGGGCTACTTCAACAAGTTGCATACCGTCCACCGACAACGGTGTCTTAGTCAAGAGGTTATAGTCATTTTATTTCATGAATCAATTTCGAATACAAGAAAAGAAACTTAAATATTTTAAAGTTCCAACGTTATTGCAAAACGTGCATTGTAAATCCATCAATCCACAATCAAAAGTATTAAAAATTCTTGGATGACGTTCAGCTCGCATGCAACCGTATCACTCAAAATAATTTAATCATTTCTATACCATTTAAACTATTTACTATTTGACCAGAGACATTTACGAGTTTAGCATTCAGTAATAACGTGAACAATGAATTTTTAAAATTTAATTTAATGTCTTTATAACACACAATTATGCACAAGTATTATCCTTCTGCACTCCTTCTCCATATGAAATGTAACTATACATTCATTCCATGTCAAGTGGCCTAATTTGAGGAACGATTTCCGAATTTGATTATTTTTTTACAGATTGTACAGCGATATCTTAGACGGACATCTTCCAAATTTCAGTTTGGCCGATAAACGCGCCTTTTCATAGAAGGCTTATCGTTTGTAAGAGTTGACGTCGTCTCAAAAATGCCACTTTTGAGCTTCAATTTTGTGGCAGTTATTCGAAAAAAGACCCTGAAAATCAAATACACAATTCCTTGCGTGGATCCATGGTGGCTTTGCCACTACCAATCAAAGATCGGCAACCCCATGGCCTCGAGTTTACATAAAAACAGAACTAAATCTTGTTACAGTTGCGTGAGTGGAATTTGACATAAATTCCAAAAAGAACTTCCTATGCGTTAAAGGAAAGCCGTAGTGAAAAACTACTTACGTGGCGTGTCGAGAAATTATTAATTGATTGTGTGCTATGAAAAGCAACTGAGATACGATGAATTTAGATTCACACATTGATTTATTTTTTTGACATTCTTGTTACCGTATATATTGATCTTGGCGTAAGGTACGTTTCATATCATCAAACTGTACCTTTCTTAATTTAATCATGCAACAAAAATCTATTGACGATTGTCGTAATGTTTGCATATTTGAGAGCTTGAAATGTTAGACAAATTCATCGATTTAGGCCCAAAAAGCGTACCAGAGTTTAATTGCATTTATAATACGTATGTCATTCGTTAGGGTAAGCTCATCAGAGTTTTCAACATTCACCCCTAATCGACAATTTGTCGCTTTTGTTGCTTGTATGGCTATTGGTACGCAGCCTTCACTAAGTTTCCACGGCCCAGTTGAAAATGCTCGTTTTCGAAATAAGTGGTGGTTGATTGTAGACAGGTCGTCCCTTCCGTCCGGTTATCCCAAAGAAGCTTAAGAGAGAAAAATTTCCTCGACGAGGTGATAAAGACTAAAACGTTTTCATGTTAATTTTGTCAAACTTTTTGACTCTTTGTGTTTTATTTTGCGGTTTCATTTTGACCCTGTTTCAAAACTGTCAGTCAGTCACTCTCAGAAGAGGACTGAAATGAACAAAGAATCTCCCAAAAATGGATCCACATCGAAGCCACTACACCACTGACCACTGTGCAGCTTGGAACCGGTACTCGTTCCAAACAAGAATCTCAGAGCTCGTTCACAAAGGACAAAACTGTTCTCAGAGACTAAGCTAAGCGTGCTTGGGTCACCTCACAAGCGTTTTTTGGAATCGCTTAATGTTCTCAGTTGTAAAAAAATGTGTTTTCCTAAACAGTTCATATTTAGTACTTAATAACTTCCTCCAATTACAGTGTCGTTGTTGACAAGCCCTCTACTGTGTGAAGCAATGGCTCAGATGCAATCATTATCGCCTGAGAGTCTAGAACCTGAAACCAGCCATATGATGGAACAGTTAAGTAACTGTGCGAAAACGTCGGGCTACAGACTTAAGAAGCTCTATCTTCAGCGACTAACTGATAAACCGCACCATACTCAGAACAAAAGATTAGTTAATAATTTTTTGCGGAACATTTCCAGTTTGTTCGTTACCCAGGGTCTGATAAGTCGTATATTTTGCTCTTCGAAAAATCGCATTGTGTAAGATAATTAGTCAGGCAGGTGATTCATGCACAATATGAGACTAGTGTAAATGGAATAAATAAATAAGTAGCCGAAATCAGAATTATAATTATAAATAAATTATTAAACAATAATAAGCTACATTTATCTTGTCATATTCAACGTCGGAACGTTATAAATTGGGCTAAATGGTGAAATACCAAATAAAATGTCCAAATATGTCCAGTTAAATTTTTTGTTATCCTTTTTCAGCATATTTTAAAGAACCCTTCAACCGTAGTCATCTATAAAGTAAAACGTACATGGTTGAATAAATGCCTTCCGTGTGCTAGAAACGTAAGTTATTTACCGTAAGTCATGTGGAACATAAGCTACAATTCGGAAACTCAATATTCACTATTTACACATCATACACATTCTGGCACGACCTATTCCGGATATTTGAAAAAGAATCATTCGAATTGGCACGTGTATATTTTTAAAATAATATAATATTAATGTTAATTTTGTAATAAATGAAAATACTAAATTTTTAGATGCTTATTATTTCCGTTGCGATACACGACGTATTTAAATGCGGTATTCACATTCGTTCCCGACTTTAGCGATCAAACCTTGAGTTGCTTCCACGGCTGTTATACGGCTCCACAGTTTGACCATTGCTTCTGGAAGTGGAAACAAAACAAGAATATCACATGCGAGGTCCAGAGACCTTGTAGGTCAGTGATGTAACGCTGAATCATTATCTCTACTACGGCCGATCCATCGTCGAGGAAGCTTAACGTTATAATGTGGAAGAGTTTCCATTTAACAGTACATTGTTCAACCAGTCGGGTTAAAAGATAAATAATTATTAACTTTTTAATTCTTTTGAAACACCAAGTATATTCGTATTCTTCAAACATATGAATGAATCGAAATTTACATTATTTAAGTATAAAAGACTTATTTTCTATACATACGGCACACATACGCCTTAGCGGACTGAAGGGAAACCTCTTTGTGAATTCGTATGCTCATTAATACATCATTCCTAGTAAATCATTCCTTTTTTCACTTCTTTTACTAATATAATTATTTTTTTAAATATTCATGCCTATGTTGTGAATAAAAATTACAGAAGAGTTGTCTCAATATATTTATTCTCAGGACGTTTCGGCCATAGCCATTATCAACTGGATCTTTCCTCTTAGCGTCCGCACCAGTGCGGAAGACAACAACAAACACAATGGTTGCCGAAACGTCCTGAGAATAAATATATTGAGACAACTCTTCTGTGGTTTTTATTCACAATATATAAATTATATATAGTTGTTTTTTACATTAAATATTAATATTCATGCCTTCATTGCCGTCCAAAGGAGAAAGGCAGCAAGTCTAAAAAAAATGCTTTTGAGAAATCTAGGTACAAAATTTTTTGAGTTTCGACATTTACATAAACGCCTTTATCGCTTTGAATATGGTTTTATCTGTGCCAAGAAACATGAATTTGTCTTTATAAATTAATTATAATACATTTATCCGCGAAATTTTTTCAATAGTGGAACATTATTATCTACTGCCTTTCTACTTTGGACGGCAGTTCAGTTACTAGTCTTTTACGCCTTATGCGTAAAATTACCGTAATATAAAGACACGTGCTATTGTCATTGTATCCACGCTCAACAGACTTGTGAAAATTAAGATAATCATTGATTGTTTTGCGATTATATTCCATCCAAAATTATTGAAATTACAAATTTAAGTCTCTATTTTTTATTAAATTTAAACTATACGGACATAATGAAATGACTTGAAAGAATGTTACGTGACGCGGATTAACTCAAAGAGCTCTGTCATGACGTGCCGTCAATCAAATCCATTACGGAATTACTTGCGAGAGTGAAGATGGCCGATTGGGATCCCTGACTGGACTGTCGACAGCACAGCAAATTGTAAGACAATGCACGTAGTGTGCCCCTTGGGGCAGGTTAACCATGGAATGCAGCAACAGCACCCCTTACGTAAGCAACAGGTTGCGCCATTGTCCTGTTGGCGGCCAAGGTCTTGGACGAGCGAGCGTCTTCACGTCTGGGTCTGGGTCTGGGACTGGCCTGATTGCTCCTCTCAGCGAGGACCTTTGCGCAGTCCTCATATTGGGGATTACAAACCCTCATTCAGATGCTCTCAAATCCTGCCAACGCTTTCACAGCCGCTGAGTAAACTTCATAGAGGAACGTCACTCTAAACTTTGTCAATTCAATAGATTCCTTCGTTATTCATTTTATTTAACTCTGACATTGGTGACACACTATTCGTATAGATAAATCTGAATAATGTTTCTGTTAATGAACTGACCTTACGATATGATTTTCCAAGTCAGTTTTTTTTTAAACCGTGTCATTAAACAACTCCACTTTAAATTTTTGGGTTCCACATTCTTAATATCTTAGGAAATTTTATGCGTGTGAATTTGTTATAAGAGGTCGTGATTCAGTTCTCCACTGAAATGATAATTCAGTAGTTGGGGTTGTTTCTCGGGTTTCCGACCGGGTAACCTTCCAGCCTGGAAGATGATGGCAGTGCTATTCATCGGAACGTCGCTGTCTACGGAGATTACCCGGTTGGAAACCCGAGAAACCTTCCTTAATTCTTTTCACCAGGAAAACCTTCGATTTATAATAATTCAGTAAATTTGACGAACCTCGACAAACGATTTTTGACCTTAAACAAAAATTCATATTCGGAATATTTTGCTAGGGTTCTTAAAACCAAATAATATATGTCGAAAAGTTGACTAGTATGCGTTCCTTGAAATGTATTCAAAGGCGATAAGGATTTCAACGAACAGAACTTCCCCAACCTTAGCCTCTGTCAGTTACACGCTTCATTTATCTGTATGGGATGTTTTGTATTTCAAAATTTATATCTTGCAGTTCAGTCGTCAGTACTGAACCAATGACTGGATAGATTATCCAGAAAACTGAGTCGGAGGCCAAAGTATCGGGCATTTTTGAAAAGTACTTAGTTTTTCACATCTATTTGAGTAAGTTAGAACGAAATAATTAAACGCGTCCTTTCGGTCCATTCTGTAATCGACGGCGTTTCTGCACTGGTTCATCATTTAAGTTGAATGGTTTCTTTACGTAACCAGTCGTATAAAGAACGCGTTACGTGATGTGGTTTACCTTGTTCCGATGTGTACAAACTCCGTTTCTGCGCAAAGTAAAAAAGGAAAGAGAGACAATTAAACGTTCCAGCCGTGTTGCCATTTACGTCAGCCGCGAATGAGCTTACTGTGCAGCAATTAAACTTTGTTGCTTGAGTTTATTAGCGATTCAAGACGAGAGTGTTAAATCGAGGGTTCTGGGGTGGGGGCGCTGCGATTGTTTCTGCAATCGATAGACTGCAGGCGGAAATGGTTGCTATGGGAGCGCCAGTAGCAACAGGTTCCAGCCTCGTTAAAACTTCCCCGAATAGATCTCCGCTAGGGAGACCCAGCTTTGCACGGTAAATTGTTAAGTTCTACGCTTCTACGGGAATTACTTTCGTTCCATTTGCGCGTTTCATTAAAATATCAACTTTCAAGTGTTACTAAATTTAAAATTTCATTCTCTATAGCATAATTTTTTAAGATGTTGTTTCTATTTGCTCAAATTTTATTAACGCATTTTTGAAAAGCGTCGACACTAAATATTGGGGAATAATAGAACTATAAATTTAATGTATTTGTGAGTTGCCTAGGTACTCTTCATATCCATTAGAGCCTCAAGCCTACCGTCATCTTAGTTATCCGCCATTTTTCAATTTGATTTGTTTAAAATCATATTAAAAAAATGTTGGGATAAATGTGACACAATCTCTGAATATACCTCAGAGTCCTTGCATTTTATTTTTTTATTAAGATTGTACTTAGAAAAAATAATAATTGTAATATACAAACGAATGTATTAGATAAAGAGTAATTAGATTAACAAGCACCGACAAAAGTACTAAAATAAATCGGACATTTATAATATATTTGATTATAACTAAAGACATTGTACAGACTTAATCAGAAAAATAATTATAATCTACATTAAAAACAAAATACAACGTTTCATCCCATCTTTCAGACTTCAGGTGACAATTTCTTTTTAAAATTCCATCTTTTTATGGGCAAAAAAGTTTCAATTTTTAAATAACAAAACAAACATGAGCATACTCTTTAAAAAATTTAAGATTTCACAATAAATTATATATAATTAAATTTTCAAAGTCTGCATATTAAGGTCTCTGCAAAAATTCGTATACACTAAATACTTTTTTCTGTATTTTCTTTCGTAAAACATTTTTTTAGACTTTGGTGGCTTAAAATTTCTGTCAATCGTATGTTTAATATTTTTTCTCCCTCGGTCAAATCAATTCTGTGATTTTGTAGACTTGCGGTTACCAACACTGTTTCATTATAACTGATTCAGAATCTTATTTGCAGTTCACAGATTCATATTCAGATTTTCGATACTGTTCTTAGCAGAAAATACATAGCTGTAATTATCCCACCGCCTGTTCTGTAGTGGTTATAGTCTCTGCCTCGCATCACAGAGGTCCCGGGTTCGAATCCTGTCAAGGGCATTGATGTTGTACGCATGAGTTTCTAAACTATCGAACCCGTATGCCAGGTAAAAACGAGTCTCCCTCGTAGTAGTCGCCTTATCAGTTAATCCGACTTAAAATAAATATAAATAAGAAATAACTACTATTCATTAAATTTGAATCAGTGTTATCGAACAAAGCTATTACGTTGTCCAGGGATCCGAAATATTCAGCCTTGTTAGTTACGAAATTTCGAGTAGCTTTAACACTATTTTTTTAGTTTAAAATTATATTAAAATATCTGTGATTCAAGCAAATATTTCGTAAAGTCAGTATGGAATATTTCATCAGGCAATTGAAAAGTATTTCACATAGCTAACTGAATGTTTAAGGAAGCAAAAATTTCAAGTTATTAATATATATGGTTTCAGCATGCAAATTACCACAACTCGAGTAAAAAAGCTTAATCCTTTTTCAGAATTATACTCAACATTCCAGGGTATTTAACATTTGACAGTCACCAATCTACAGAGACACGTCAGAGTTACTGGGAATACCATTTTAAACGTTCTGTCACATTTGTTGATAGTTGAATAATTAAGATTGATATGACTGATAAGCGGCGACAATTACGATCACACATTATATTGTTAAAAATAATGGTAAACCGAATTTGTTCTGCGTGAACATTCTTATAAAAGTGTTATGTTATTAAAAATAGATACTATGTTTTGTGGATATTCATAGTGCACAACACGATTCGATTGTCCGTTGAGAGTGTTAATTGTTATCCATCATTCGCACTGTCGTTCTAAATACTTAAATCTATATTATACAATCGGATGACCTTATTTCCTGAACACCAGCTTAGATTTCTTTCTGTTAAATCCAACATCTTATTCAATATTTGCTTTTCTTTATATTTTTCTTAATTAAACTTGGTTTTTACATTATTCTTTTTGTTCCGCGTGTTTAGTATAATGATAATTGGCGAAAGCATAGTGTATTCTATTAAAATCTACAAAGTGGCTAGTAATTCTTCACATTACCTATAACGAAATGTAAATCTTGTCCTATGCGCTTATTGGGTTAAAATATAGTCTACAAAATTTAATTAGTTTAAGCTTTAATTTTAACATAGTTCTAGTTTGTATTCCTTGCAGAATAAATATAAGTATTGATAATAACCTTCTCGATCTTCTAATGCGGACTAATCTTATCTTGGTCCTTATAAAAAAGGATTCTGTATCTCCGCTTGTTGAAACAGCAGTAATGAAGCATTAACTTCTTTGTGACTGAATCGAGTTTACTGTAGCGAGTGAAGGGTTCCCGTCTTTCCCTCTTTCCCTCTTTTCCAGAGGCTAGGCAGCTGTCTTTGAGGACCAAGACTTGCGATCGATCTTGGAGCACGGGCTCTCGGGAAAATTGCCCGCATTATAAAAGGTGCTATGAGAATAAAGCGGTGCTCTCTACATTCTCCTCTCCCTGGACAAGAATTCTTTTAGCGCGAGTTATAAATCCGCTCCCAGGCGTAATTGCATTGACCCCTCTAGCCTCTCAGCTTGACTCTTTTCTGTCGCTAAAAGTGTTTCTAAAAGCGTGACTCTCTTTGACAAATTTGTCCAATATGTAAAAGTCTGTAAAAACGTTATTTCTGCTGGCATGTGTAAAGTCCTCAGACCCAGTGGATTTTTACAGTTATACTGACCTCTTAACTACAGGTTTTTATTATTATTATTATCCCTTCAGCAAACAAATCGAATTCACATTGTCTTGCGTTGATAGGCTCCTACAGGATTTTATTATTAAACCTTCATTGCCTCTAAGTTATTTGTAAGGGTACGAAAGATAGTAGCCGACCTACAAACGGTTTACAAGTACAGTAGAACGTCGATTATCCATACTCATTGGGACAACCCTTTGGCCGGATCAGACCAGTGTTTCCCAACTTTTCTCTTACCATACCCCACCTAAGACTTCCCCTACGTAACATATACAAAAACTGAATTACTTGCTAAATGATGCCTAATTACAACTCGTTTAGGATAGAAATTTAAGTTTTAAGAACCAATTAATAGAAGATTATTAAGAAAGAACAATATTTAAATTTTCGAAACACATAACGTAGAACTAAAATTTTAGTGCAAAATAATTTCTATGAAACGCTTTTCTTTAACATTTTAATTATTAGTAATAATAATTTAATTTTTTAAATAATTAGAATATTAAATGTGGGGTTACTCCTGGAATAATGTGGCCCCTGTTCTTGATGTTTGCCGCAGAGATCTTATATTGATCAGTTTCAGTCTGAAATCTTACCTATTCATAAGGATAAGATGGCCATAGTCATACGTGCCATAGAAATCGTCCAAATACACTACGTACAAATCTGTTATTAGGCATAGCAAACCGTATTCGCCAAGTCAATTGTAGTTTATGTAACTCCAGACTTCAAAATGTGACTAATCGAAACTAAACACTTAACGAGCGCTTATTAGAATGCTCGGATAACCGAATCTATAAAAGTTAAAAGTAACTATAAGGAAATGTTGATGAAAGGCATAAGTATAAAAACGTGAGAGATGCAAAAATGGTAAAGAGCAGTCCAGACGCTTGAGGAATAAGGTAGATACGAAATGCAAAGCAGCCAAAGAAGCTTGGCTCCAATAAAAACACAAACCGGTTGAAGACTTCACGGTGAAAGGGAAAATAGACCCAGCTTATAGGAAAGTCAAAGAAACATTCGGAGAGAGGAAAAATATTAGCAAGAACATCAGGAAGGCGGATGGGAAGCCAATTATGGATAAAGAAGAAAAGCAGAAAGGCGGATGGAATATCTAGAAAAGCTGTATCACGGCCGAAATCAAGATCAGTCAGTAATAGAAGAAGAAGAGGAGGAGAAGGTGGATGATGAAGAGTTAGAGGATGATAATTTAAGGTCAGAGTTTGATAGGACGCTGAAAGACCTGAGTTATGGTAAAGCGCCAGGAATTGATAACATTCCAGCAGCAGAGTTGATAAGATCATCGGGCGAAGAAGCAATATCATGGCTGTTCAGGATAATTTGCATAATCTAAGAAACAGGAAGAATACCAGAAGATTTTAGTAAAAACATAATTAAGCCTATACCGAAGGAGACTGGGGCTAATAGATGCGAACAGCACAGGACAATTAGTTTAGTATCTCGTGCATGAAAATATTAATGAAAATAGTATGTAGGAGGATGGAACGACAAAGATAATGCGAGTTATGGGGAGATCAGTTTGGTTTTAGGAAGAATGTGGGGACAAGAGAAGCAATACTGACTTTGCGTCTACTTTTAGAAGAGAGGATACGAAAAAACAGGCCTACCTTCATGGTATTTGTAGATTTGGAAAAAGCCTTTGATAAAGTCCACTGAAACAAACTATTAAGGATTTTGAAGAGGACAGGAAAAAATATCGGGAAATAAGGCTTATACACAACCTCTACAGAAGTAATTAGGGCAATAAAATAAAGTAGAAATCAAGAAAGAAGTAAGCCAAGGATGCAGTCTGTCGCCCATGCTGTTTAACTTGTATATAGAACAGGCGATGAAGGAAGTTAAAACTGAATATGGAAAATGAATCAAACTTCAAGGTGAAGAAATAAAAACCCTACGCTTTTCAGACGATATTGTAATATTAGGGGAGTCAGATGAAGACGCGGAAACCATAATAAATGGCATGAACGTGATCCCGGAGAAAGAGTTCAATATGAGGATTAATAGAGGGAAAACCAAGGTAATGGAGGGTAGTATGGGAAACAGTGGAATAACAAAGGATTTAAAGGCTAGGAAGGCATTCACAAAATAAAGAAATTTACTTACGGCTAAAATAAGTGTGAATACTAGGAAATAGTTGCTAAAATGTTCGGATGGAGTGTGGCGTTATATGGGTGCGAAACGTGGACGGTAGGAATTGCAGAAAGGAAAAGAATAGAAACCTTAGAAGGGATAGCTTTATAGGCCGCGCATTGAAACATGAGGGTCTTGGGAAGTGTGTGGAGTAAGATCAGATGGGGGATTCCAGTATGGAATACGCTAAGCAGATTAGAGAGGATGTGGGGGTATTGTAGTTATGCAGAAATGAAAAGGCTTTCGCAAGATAGGTTAACATGGCGGGTTGCATCAGACCAGTCTTAGGACTGAATACCACAACAACAAACAAGGTAATGTTATACAAAAGTGGGTTGAGAATTCAGTTTACGGCTTTCCACAACTTTCCCTGTGTCTTTTTTAATGGAAAAACTCGCGGATTGTTAAAGAGAAGAATCACTTGCCCGTCTCATAGTTTTTCTTTTAATTATGCTTTGAATAAAGTTTAGAGGCACACTGTAAAATGTTTTCATTATAGCGTTTGTTGTCTGAAATAGATTTCCCTACATTAAATTTGGAAGCTAATGAAACCCTTTCTCTTTTCTCTAGTCGGTTTAATAATTTTAATTTCGTTTCTATTGTTTCGTTAAGGCGTAATTTCTGTGGAATTGTATAAAACAGAAGACGACCCTGTTTCAAATTGAAAAATGGCGATTGCCTTTTGTGTGTTTAAATTGCATAATAGGCGCCAATAAAATGAATGAACCCTCTGTCTCAGATTTTTGCAAGCGATAAACATTTCGACAAAAAGTCGTAAAACGTATTTGTGTGTTGTTGAGCAGACATATCGAAGACGAATATTTAATAATACAATAACGAGTAGCTTCTCTTGCCGTTAGATTTTAGGATAAACGCGTAGCTTACCGAATTTATACTTATTTATACTTCTTGGAAGAAGAAAGACCGTTTTACAAACGGTGTATTAAAAACGCGATGTCCTGAAAATCAAAATTGGGAAAATATATGTACGAATATTTGACGTTTCAGATAGCTGATGTTTGGATGAGCTGCGTTCGAATATAACAATCCGGCGCGTCGCGTGGAAGTCGTCTATTATATATTACAATATCTTGTACGAGATATCAGCTCAGCGATCGTACTCACTATATAAGACTGCTTCTCTAATATCACATGGTCAACTGCAACAATTATGAATATTACATACTTCCGTCATTTGATAAATCCTTCCTCAAGGAGTAGAGGAAACCCGAAGTTTGAAAAATATGTAGAACGGCCTTCTCCTAAAAAAGGAATGCTCTTACAGCAAATTGTGGGATGCATTTTAAGTTCCACTAAGTAAAGAATAGAAACACGTGCACTTTATATGCCAATTTATGGATTTATTGGCTGTTGATCTTCATATCAGCCACGAGGAAAACTTTGAAGTTTTTAAGAAGTGACGTTTCAACCCTGTTAATTGTAGAGAAACTTTGTCCTTGGAAGTTAATTTTCTAAGTTGACACCCAGTATAATATACAGTAATTATTTAATTCCTTCAGTTCTCATTTGAATATGTAGGATGCGTTATTTCATAGAGATTCTAGTGTTATAAAAATCCCAGCAGATCATTATTTTGAACTCCACTAAGCCACATTGATTACCGTCTGAGATCACTTATTCCTTTGTACTTGGCCACTGTATGCTTATGCAGTAAAATATGGATTGTGCCTAGAAAATCAAGCAGCTCATGAAATTGCCATTTCCACAAAATAAATATGGATAAATATTTTCCACAGATTCGTGTACACCTAACGAGTACACAAGTTCAGTAGTTAAGAATCTATACTCGTATTTTACTACTTAAATATTGACGTAACAACAAACCTGATGACGTTACAGAATAGTGGATGAGACATCGTAATTATTTAGTAGTTTGTGTTGAATGATTTTTTTCTGACAAATTGGTCGTTTTGATAGTTTTTATTGAATTATGTCAAATTTGCTTAAATATTAGATAAAACATTTTACCGTGAAACATGTAAGCATTTTGCATTTTCTTTTACAGATAAAATTCATAAAATGAGAGCAAGAACAGAATTATTTTAAAGTGTCAGTATTGCCGTTAAAGCGAATGAGGCAACAGTTAACTTCTAGAAGAAGACAGAAATCGGAGCAGTCTATAAATTAGTAGCATGTCAAGTGATAACCTCCGATCTATTTCCAAACTGAACAACCGATTTCAGAATTCGTCCAAATAAATATCTTACGCTGCTTTTTAGTGTACTGTTAAATTGTGTTTAAATGGTACATAAATTCAGGAGATGTAGCTTAATAACCCAAATTTGTGCATTTAGATTTCATAATATCGCTGGAAAATTCCTTGCAATGAATTAATTGAAACGTTATTGTACGAAGTAATATCGATTTACAACAAACTTTTCTGACTTTAAAATTTACAATAAATAAAAGCATTTCGACCGTAACCGTCGCTGGAGATGGTCCAACGCGGCACCAAATTCTTCACATGTAAATTCAAGAATCTTTTCGACTGAGGGAGTCAAGGAGTAAATAGGATGTATTGCAAAAATTTAACCCTGAGGAAGTCTCAAAATAGAGATGAAACGTCGCTTTTGTGAATAAATATTAATATTTTATGCTGACTTTTTGGCCGTCTTTTTATTTATTGTATTGTCGATTTAATGATTAATTAAAGGAATTTCTTTTTTCTTCTAATTTTGGCCAATGACATGGAACTTGTTTGTTTACAGACCAGAAGCAATGCGTTGTATCTGGTTATGGGAAATGAAATCTCCGAAAGAACTTCGGAAGTGATTCACCACCAGAACAATCGGTTAAAAGATGGGACTCAATATGCGTGTGATTTCTGTGATGAAACATTGCCAAATCGTTGGAATGGTACAGGTGAATCAATTTCATGGTCACCCGGGTCCCGCGACTAATATTTCTGTGTATATCTGAAGAACTGAGTTTATGCTTCAGAAATTCGAAGCATCGGAGAGTGAAACGGCTACTGAGAATTAGCAAATGCTTAATAATTCTTGTAAGGAGAACGAGAACAGACTTTATATTCTCCGATCAACTAATGGTCCTAGTGTTGAATGGAATTATTATAAAACTCTTTGGACTTATGTCAGCATTATTTCTGTAGCCCTTATTTTGAATTACTTATAACATATCTTTATCCAGTGAATAAATTCTTGACAATGTATTTCAGGTGTCAGATAAAGAATTTAAGAAAAAGCTATAATAGCAGTATAACTGTTAGTACTATGCGTTCACTCGGATGTTACTTTTTTCATTGTGATTATGTATAGGTCTTTCTGTAGAATTTTAATTTCAAAGTTTATAAAAGATATGATACGTCTTACAGTTCCATAGATTTTGCTGTTGAGATTACATAATTCGTTGATCTTTCTCCATAAAATAATCTTATCACATGTTTTAGATTTGTTGTTGGTATGTCAGTATTATATAATGTGCTGATTTGGTTCATATAAACTGATTTATTTAAAATCCCATATTAACTTAAAATGAGCATAACGTAATAAGAGTCCTGCGTATCCAGTTTTTCTAAAATCTCTGAATCTTTAGCAACTCTTAAGTATGCTCTTAAGGTTTACAAGTTCTTTAGTAAGACCTATAGCCTTTCCCGTGATTGACTAGTCCGCATTTCGGTGCTGAGTGGGAAGACGTGTAGGGCTCAGCTGTGAAGCACTACGCCTCCTGATTCCCAATGAGATAAAGTAAGGCAAACAATTTACTTTAGCGAGAAGGAAGGAATTCGAGTGTTCTGAACGCTAAATATTACTTCTTTTTTCAGAAGTCTTAAACGACGCCGTTTTCGACGAAGATCACGACGAAATGGTTGTTGTAAAAGACATTGAAATGTTCTCCATGTGCGAACATCATCTCGTTCCATTTTATGGAAAGGTTTCCATTGGTTACTTGCCGACTAAGAAGATTCTGGGCTTGAGTAAACTAGCCAGGTACGCTTTTGAAATTTTATTATTTCTTCAGCTGTTAATGGTCTGAATTTTCGATGTCATTTTAATGTTAAACATTAAAAGTAATGTCCACGTGCAATGGCCAAAGTATAATAACAATCTGTACACGCTGATTTCTTCACTATGAAGTTTACGAAAAAGTATCTAAATGAGAACACCATCTCAGTTCTTGATTCAATAATTGATTTTTGTGTTGTACCTTTCACGTTATTCAGTTAACATGTTAACATAATACATTCAACATGTCGATCTCTGTTTGGGTCGGCCATAAATTCAATAGAATCAACTTAGGCTTCTGTAACATCTGTATGCGCTTTATTGCGGCCATTAAAACTTCGTCAAATACTGGTACCCAAGGTATCCCTTGGCTAATGCGCCTACGCGCTGTTTACTTACTGCCTGTAAACTAAGGGTTTGCTCTATCTGTTTCGATTCAACGTATGCACACTTGCACCCCTGGTCTCAAAGACACATTGACTTATTTTCAAAATTCTCTCTAAAAATGAGTGGCATGATTCCACTGAGTTTTTTAAATTTAAAAACAACGCTTTGATTACACACAAGGATAATGGAATAATTTAAAAATTATAGTGCTACAGTTTCGACCTGTTTGTGGGTCTTTACCAAGGTGGATATGTGTTGTGGGATGTTGTATTCTAGTATAGAGTCCTAAGACTGGTCTGATGCAACCCTCCATGCAAACCTATCCTGTGCAAGCCTTTTGATTTCTACATAGCTACCACATCAAATATCCTCCCTGCTTATTGTATTCCGTCCTTGGCCTCCCTCTTCTGTACTTACCCCACACACTTCCCTCTAATGCTAATTTTACAAGACCCTCATGTGTCAAAGCATGGCCTATTAATCTATCCATTCTCTTTGTCTAATTCCTCCACATTGTTCTCTCTTTCCCTATTCTGCTTAGAACTTCCTCATTAGTGATTATATCCACCCATCTGATTTTCAGTATTCGCTATAGCACCACGTTTCAAAGGCTTCTATTATTTTCCTTTCCGCAACTCCTATCCTCTTCTTTATGTCTACCATCCCTAGTTATTGCAATGTTTCCCATACTACACTCCATTAACTTGGTTTTCCCTCTATTAATCCTCATTGAACTTTTTCTCCAGGAACCCGCTCTTGCCATTTATTATGGTTTCCAAGCGTTCTTCTGACTCCCCTAATACTAATTATATTTTAGTTTACTTTCTTTCAGAACAATCTGATCTGTATTCTAAAACTATGTTTTTGTTTGTTTCAGGATCGTAGAGATCTTTAGCAGGAGATTACAAGGTAAAAATGTTCACCATGCTGTACTTTTCTCTTAGCAGTTGTCCAATTAATCAAATTTCTAAAATTATGACAATGAATGTTTGCAGTTCAAGAGCGCTTGACTAAACAAATTGCAGTGGCAGTTACTAAGGCTGTTCAACCAGCAGGTGTTGCTGTAGTAGTAGAAGGAGTGTAAGTGTTATTTTACTTGCTCTTATAATGATAAATCCCATTAATACAATTTTATTTGGGGTAGCTCATACTGTATTTAAAAACTTATAATTTGTCTAACTGTATTTTATTTTTATGAATGTAACTGATTAAAAATTTCTGGTGATAATACTGTATGGCATTAATGAACAGTAGTATTAAGTTTCCAAATTATTAACAATAGCTTTAAATGATTTATATTACATATTAGATTAAGTCATCCTTACTTGTGGCATCTAATGCACCTGGTAGATAACACATCAGATGTGAGAAACAATAAAATAATTTCCCCTTCTACAACCTGTGCAGTGGGGACAATATATTTGACAGTTACAAATTGTTTATGGGAATGGAAATACTAATATATATTTTTAGCACAACTAATAGCACCCAATAAATAACAGGTGTACTCTATAACAATTGTCATTATAATATACAGTTCATGGTGAAATATTCAGGCTTAAATCTTCTGTTAATACCTTGTGCATTTCTGAGAGTTTAAGACAAAATCTTTCTATCCATTATTCTTTTTTAAGGAATTTCCTGAATTTTCTCAATATTGAAACTTATTTATTTAAATTTTATGTCCTACTTTCCACAATGAAATGGATGTCAGTATAATTAGTTCAGCATTAATTATGTTTCCTATATTACATAAAATTGTTTTAATGTTTCAGGCATATGTGTATGGTGATGCGTGGTGTACAGAAAGTGAATAGTAAAACTGTAACATCTGCAATGCTGGGAGTTTTCAGGGATGACCCGAAAACAAGAGAAGAGTTCCTCAACTTGGTACACTCAAAGTAAAGAAATCTGGGTCACAGTTTTGTTAATATTTTTCAGAAATGTCAAACAAAATGAACTTACCACCTTATTGGTTACCATTCTCCTATTAGTAAGAATGGAAGGCTTCATAATATAATGAAATCTGAAGCAAGACTAACCATGTTTACTATTATGTAAACAAATGTGTGGTTCATTCTGTAGAGATATGTTCTGTAGTTCCTGTTTTTAAACACCCATTCTTGTGATCCTATATCAAGTGTAACAGTTATTATTCCAATCAGTATTTGCTTGAAACACTGCCAAGTGTTCAGAAGGATTTTGTCCACAAGGGGAAAGTATTACGGACTGTACCAGGAAATTTTTCTTATTTTGTTTGGCAAGTTTGTCTTTTTTACATCTGGTGCTTGTAAAAGGAAATTTTAAGTTACTGGATGAGAATTTCAAAAGATAATTTTATTTATTGACGCTGTAATGAGATTTATATTGAAATGTGAATATGTGTACACATAGATTAACAAGCTTTTTGTCTAAGCATATTTCCCTTGATCATAAGCCTTGCCAACGAATATCATTGTTAAATCATGACCAACAACTCCTATTTATCATCAAGTTTAGATTAATTAGCTTTAATGGCATGTTTTGAAATTAAATTTATTTTTATATAAAATATATAATTTTTTATGTGCAATATTGAAATTATTTTAATAGACAAGTATAATATACATTTAGTGATATAATATTAAAATCCTTCTATTAATCACAATTATTACTGACCAAATATGTAATGAAAGAGCCAAAGTAATTGCAAGATTCTAAAAGGAGGTTAATTGATGCTATGGTAAGATTATTTTACATGTGGAGAGTTCAGGGTAACAACATTAAGGTACAACATACACACATTTATGGAGACTGCATGACGAGAATAAATTTAAAACTAGACAATATTTAACATCAGTTTCCTTAAGTTAGCAGGAACATTTTTATTAAAACTTGTATGACAGCCTAATGAATGGTACCTGCTTGTTTGTACTTACATTACATTTTTATAATAAATTGATATTGTTTTTAATATATATTGTGAATTGGTAAGAACTTGTTTTATATTGAAGATTATATTATAATTTTATATTACATATTATAGGACCATATTTGAAACTCCAATAAACTGGACCAATATTTGTTTATAGATGTTTTGTATTAATATCAAAAGTATAGATTGATCTGATATTTTACTAATGAAATATAAATTATTAAACAATTTAAATGTTCCATTTTTTCCCAACTTAATCCCATAAATATGCAGCGAGTTATATACAATTAATTTTAACATATCTGTAGGTTAAAATTTTAAAACATTCATGTTGTGACTAAGAAAACTTAGATTAAATTGACAAAATTAGTAGACACTTTTGAACAATTTATAACATTTATAAAGGTTGGTTTTATATTTTTAAATAAGGTTGTATTTGTTTAACTACTGACCTGCTTTCATACATACAGACGTTTGTGAGGATTACTTTATAATAACTGTATTTTTGTATTTCTTGATTGAAATGGTTTGCTCATCAACTCCAAACCAGGGTCTATTATATAGTAAATCCGAAAATTGCATTCTTGGACCAGTTTAATTCTAGTTAGTCTGGTTAATTGTCCTTCTACAAGAATGTTTACCCAATATTTATTTTTTTGTTAAAATGGCAAGGGCATAATTTTTCATTACCTGATCATTATTTAAATGTTGCTTTTGGGATACTCATTATCCTTTTGGTATAAGTAAATGCCAGACACAATAGATTCTCAATTTTATAAAACATTGACATTCATTCTTCTGTTGGGTAAAGTTAAATTTTTTTTTAGATGTCTCTCTACTATTTTTTGGAAGGGAATTTGAAACGGATGTGGAAGGTAGGGTAAGGCATGTTATGGGTAACTGGCTACATGAGGGTGATCCTGAAACAGGTAATAGCATAGGAAGGGAGGTGAAAAGGGGGGATGCGGAAAGTTTAAGGAGTTCGATAAAGATTTCCAGAATTCACAAAAGGGCCTATGAGAAAGAACATGTTTCCAACGAATAATTTCTTATTGCGTTAACTGTGGGTGGGACCGGCCCCTAAAGCCTTCACAGTGGTCCCAGTTGCCAAAACGTGACCAAAGGTAGAAAACATAATTTAGTATTTCTAAAAGTTTGTACATAAGAGTTTTTGAGGTCACTGATTTAGATAGATATTATTTTTTAATAAAAGTATGGGGAGCTTAAAAATGTGTCCATTTTAATATAAATTGTTAATATGTCCCTGATTTCGTATTATAAATTAATGATAAAATATACAAAAAGAGAAGAATTTATTCTAATTGAAGTTCAGCCAAAGGCCATGTAACTGAAATTAGATCAGATTAGAAAAATCTCGACCGGACTGGAACTAAATAACGCACGCTTGCCTGGCAAAATAATTTCAATTTTATTGATTATAAACAACATTAAAATTCTTTGTTTTAAGAAACGTCAGATTCGTTACCACTACTTTATGGTGGAGAAATGTACAAATCTGAATCCTCATAAAAGGGCGATTTTTTGCAATTCAAATTCATTCGTTTCACCGGCAAATTTTCGTAGGTTTCATATTAGCGCATCTGGCCATATCAAATTCTCGAAAAGAAAATATATTCCATATTTGAACGAGACTAGATTTCCGCGCTAAGTCTTGTCTCTATACCTTTTTATGAACTAATTACATTATTCTTGGGCTTCTTCAGGCATTTGTCCAATTGGCAAAACTGATGTACTCTTACAAAATAATTTGTTAGCAAAACATTTCTTTTTAGTATACCTTCTTTCATCCATAATTATTACTAATCGTCCTTCTCCCACTTATTTCTTTTAATTTAACATTTACATAAAATAGGGCAGACAAAGTAAAGTTATTTTATGCTACAAAAGTATTTATATTGCAAGATAATTTGTCAAATATACATTTCCATTTCTTTACACTTTTAATATTTGTACATAATCTTTCATTCACGCATTCATATTTTCGTCTGGTAATACTTGATCTAACCTGTCTTCGTTCACAACAATATTATCATTGTTATTGTCTTAGTCTAGAATATTTTGATTAATTACTTGTTGGACAACGAAGTCTTCTATTAACTCATACGGTTAGTTAAAACGTAACACAGGATGGCTGATTGGTTTCGGATCGCGATTTTGAAATGGTGCGTGTATAATATGCCATCGATTCCTTACAATAATTCTTTCTCCTACTTTAACCAAAAATTAATTCGGTCGATCACTAAGTTTTAATATTACTCCGTTCTTACGCATATCTACAACCCATACACTGACGTTTATGGATAAATTTGGAAAGATTCTCGCACGATGTCTTTCGTTATAATTTTTTGTTTGTTTATTTTTTATAAGCTTCTCTCGTTTGCACTTCGTTGTTTCTTGCGAAGGAACCTGGCTTGTTAGGAAGGATAGTCACTGTAGATCGAACTTTGCTCGAGAACCTGAGCTCCGCAGGACTAAACTCGTTTTCCAGAGGTGTTGACCTATATGCGAGTAGTCCTTGATTAAAGTCACGGCAGTTTTTTAAAGATACCTTTCGCTATTTTTACCGCATTTTCAACTTGACCGTTACTTTTCGCGTAATACGGCGAACTTGTTATATAACGAAATCCGTATTCTTTCGCAAGTTAGGCAAATTCTGTACTGAACTGTGGTCCAGTGTCACTCCATACTATTTCAGGGATCCCATATCTTGCAAAATTATCCTGACATATAGGTCTTATTTCTTTTTCGGTCATTTGTTTCAAGGAAACCATTTAAAACAATCTGGAATAGAACTCAGTAATAATCAAAAACCATGAGCCTTTTTTTAAACAGGTCTACAGCAATTTTCTGCCGTGGTCTTTTCGGGAATTCCTCTGGGATAAACTTTTCTTTGTGATTAATTCTTGCCACGATGCATTCAGGACAGAACTTTATCAAATTATTTATCTGCACACTGAATCCCATCTACCACACAGATTGTTGAGCTCTCAAGCGACATTTATTGACTCCTAAGTGACCTACCTGTAATTTTTTAAAACACTTTCTTGCATCGAATTCGGAATAATTATACGCGTATTATATAAAAGCAAGTTTTCGACTAGCGAAATATTTCCTTTAAAAGGATAATATGGTCGTAATTTAGCCGGTAGTTTATTTAAATCAGGCCATTCGGTTACACAATATTCTTTTAGCTTTAAGCATGTAATAGATATTAAATACGCGTGTTTAAATAAAGTACATCTGTTTCCTGGCTTTTCTGCGTGTGGGAGGCGACTCGCACAAAAGACTTGCCTTTGCTTTTGTATACGAGAGGAGCCCATTCAGAAAAGGGATCACCCGTAGAAAATTGGGAGTGGCCGGTTATCGGAAATCTAAGTGAAGAATTAGGGAGCTTCTGGTGAAAACGGAAGTACTGTGGAGAATTTGGAATGTTACGGAAGGATGCGTAACATATGAAGTATTTAATACCAGCAGTAAAAAATTTTCCTATTGGCTCCAATTGTCCAACAGCAGGCCAATAGAAGCATTTGAGGAAAATTATCTGATTGGTTGCTTAAGACTGTGTAGCTTCCGACCGAGGTTACGAGGGAAGAGGGTTTTGAAGAAGATGTGATCTTGTCGCAGCCACCAGCCAACCATCATACGGCGAAGCAGAACGAAGCAGATGCATTTTCGACCGCGGATATCGTAGTTTTGTTTTGATTTATAACGAGTTTCACGTTTACCAAGCCTATTGCCATTAGGGAAACAAATAGGCTTCGACGTTCACCCCACACAGAAACACCGAGTTAAAGTCTCATACTAATCAATTGGTTTTTTTTGTGATGTTATCTGAGAGATTTGTAAATATCTTTGATGATTTTATTAAGATTAAAACTTAGAATTTTTAACTTATACTTTTCTTTCCTTTTTAATATTCCCCATTATTAATATATCATATATATTATAAATTAATTCAGCCCGCATAGGAAAAAAATCGTTACAAGCAAATCTCATCTTTGACTTGCTCTATTCTAATTTTTTCCAACATAGAGTCCGTCGTAGGAACATTATTGATAATAAAATTAAAAACTTTGAAGTTCCGAGTTCTAAATCACTGTTCGATTCGTAACTAGGAATTGGGTTTCTCCATAGGACATCTTCCAAAAAAATTGTTTTCCCGGTACGTAAAGTACGGTGTAATTAAATCGCATAAGCCTAAGTCGTATTCGCTGTAATCTCGGTGTTAGGTCGTCTAACGGGTTGGTCTAGTATATTTTGAAGAAATGGTTTATGATCCGTTTCTAAAACTACATTAATTCCGGTTATGTAACCTCTAAATTTGTCTGCAGAAAATGCTAAATAAGAACTTCCTTCTCTATTTGGCTATATTTTAGCTGACATTGAAGGTTGTTGAAACATAAGCCACCACTAACACGGTCTCCAAATACATAGCTTGAAGAGTCGGCCTGAATAACTTTCTTGCGGTTATCATAGTGAGCTAACGTTGGAGCGTTTTGCAATAATCGCTTAATTTTTTTCAAAAGCTTTTCTTTGTTTGTCCTCCCATATTATGTAGCAAGGTATTTAAAGGTTCTAATACATCGTATCTATGTGGAATGAATTCAGAATAAAAATTAACCATCCCAAGAAATTGTAATAATTTTTGTTTATTTTTAGGTACAGGATAATCACAAATAGCTCTTATTCTGTCAGGCAGAATTCGCTCACCATTTTTTGAAATATGGTGACCAACAAAATCTATCGTATTAACTCGAAATACACACTTGTCTTTATTTAATGTAATTCCAAAACTTGTTTTAAGATTCGGTGGTGTTCTTCTACAGTGCCTGCATAAATCAAATGTCGTCGATGTGGATCTCAATCTCCAGAATTCATGCAAATGAATTATAAAATATTTTAGACAAGTATTCTGAAGCACAGTTTATCCCGAACGGTAGCCGCTTAAACATAAACCTACTCTCGTCTTCTAGTTTGGAAAATGATGTTTTTATATGGGTTTAATTGCATGGGATATTATTTTTTTACTATAATTTAAATGAATATTAAAAAAATCATATTTTAATTATTTCATTAAGTTAATGAAAGTACTTTATTAATTTATAACAAAATTAAGGGGCTCTTTACAATTATTTACTTTGGACTCACTCAGGGGTTAAAATTAAGCAAAGTTTGAGACTATATACTTCATTGGGATTTACGTGGGCGGGTTCACATAACACGCAAGTGTTTTAGTGGTATACTGGATGTCGCTTCTGGCAGTCCGGAGCAGAAATTCTCGTATCTGGGAAGGCGTGAAGGCGGAAGTTATTTCTCATTACAGGTATAAATCCTTCGTCTCAGCAGCTTAGCGACCGTCGGCCTGGCGTTTGCAATGGCATATCCCCAGGTTCATTTTGCATATAGAGGCGTATCTCGGCCATAATTGCATATTTCGAACTGAATTTTTTCGTATGTTCATCTAAGGCTTTATAGAACAAACTGTCAAAATTTTATCAAAATCGGAAATGATCGCGTGGTAATCGTTCCTCAAATTGGGACACTTGACATGGAATGACCCTATTGAGTCATTTGAGTGTAATCTTCAATTGAGAATGGCTGTCTAGACTTTCCGCGAGCTAGTCGACATGGTAACGTGTTATGAGAAGGCTCTCCGCATGTACCAACAACAGACATGACATGTTTGCAAGAGTCCGCAATGTAATTCGTGGGGTGAAGTACAGGGCACACACTTTGAACACCTTCTGTAATTTGTTTAAAAATAATAATAATAATAAACGTGTAGTTATAACAGATCACCTGTGTTTCCTTCGCTTCTTACGTAAAAGTTTTCAACGGTAACTTCGAAACGACTCGTCTAAGGCTAGGTTTACACGGGCAGTGATGACTGCCAGAAAACGAGGGGCAGTGATGTCAGTGGCGTGTCAACATACGTCAGTGCTGCCAATCCATCGCTGACACGAGAGCACTGCCTCACTTTTCTTGGAGCGTGTCAACAGTATGTCAGTCATGACAGACGTTCTCCCTCCACCCACCTAGATGTTGCCCTCATGGGAGGCCAGTTAGTGGCAGTTACGGTTGTCAATTATCGATTGTGAACGGACGGTGAGGCTGACTATCGATTGCGCGATGGTAAACAGTTTGTATTTTGCATTTTCAATACGCGTGCAGTTTGGTATAGTGTGCGATTGGAGTAAGTGAATCTTTGTTGTGAACAGCGGCTAGAATTTTGGTTTAGAAAGCATTTAGGATAGAGTTCGTTTGTTGCACCTAATCGCCTATAAATTTTTAGGTTAACTTTCCAAAAATAATTATTGTTCGCCCTCTAACGGCACAAACTGTAACTGGAAAAAAATTACGCAAAAGAATTATCTATAGCTATAAACATACTATTATCACACGTAATGAAAAATAATTCATTTCGTTTTGTTCAGTAATTTATATCTTTAAGGGGAATAAAACAAGTAATAGAAAGCGAGCCAATTAAACACTGAAAACCAGCTTCAAAGTACATGTGCTATTTTTATTATTGCTTGATTTCTGTAGTAATAATATAAAACAATATTACTAAACAACTGTTTTCATTTTTATGTATCTATAGCACAATAGCGTAATACTGAGTTTGACTTTTTCAGGAACCCTTCCTCGTTACGTCTATTCTGTCACAAATACAAAGTGATTCGTTCCTGTTATGGATATTATGCGTGCGCGAAAACACAAATGGGAAAAATATTCAACTTGATATAAACAATATATCGACACTATGCAACATCAACAATCCAACCGGTCGTAGTTGCCAAGAAATAGCAGAGAAGTGTAAACATGCACCAGAGTTCTCTGCCCATTTTGTAGTGAGGGCGGCACTTGCACATAATTGTCAGTGAAGAAGTGGGCAGTTATCTGCCCAAAATGTAAACGGTAGGCAATACACAGCCAACCCAACTTCGACGAACATCACTGCCCGTGTAAACCTAGCTTAAAGATATAGATTGTATAACAAAAATGTACCTTATTGTTAGATATATCACCCCTCAGAGTTTGCCACAGAGGTCTTGAAATGTAATGAGGCTACGTTTGCATTAGACAGCTGTACACAGTCTCTGTCAGCTCCAAGGAAGTTGTCAGACGATATTTTGCCTCGCAACAATTTGCTTCATGCCGCCTTCTCACGAGTCCCTTAGTTGACCGGCTTAAGTTGATCAAGAAAAGTTGAATGAGAACCTTTGTTTCAATTGATCAATTTTAATGAAAACAAAGGTTTTTTATTCAACTTTTGTTGTTAAATTAAAATCGCTTAACTAAACTTGACTCGTGGGTACGCGGCTTCAGATGTAATTCCATATCAAGTGTCGACCATCTCAGATTTTGTTCAAGCTTTATGGACACCATTGTGCAAAGTTTTGGCTCTATTGGTAGTCTGGTTCCAAAGCTAGAGCCACATTAGTGGACCCACGCACATAATATTGCAGACAAAATTTGCCAAAGGTTGGATTATCGAAATATTGTGAGCTTCAGCCAAAGTGGTGCATCACAAAAATTTGTTAGGCAAAACGGTTCGCCGATGTGACCTATGTCTTTGATTAGATGTCTTAGAAAGATTTAGAGAAATTTCATTTCATGAAAATGAGATTCATGAAGAAATTGAATACAGGCAATGGATCCAATCCACGCCAAGTATTATGGAGACAAAAATTGAAGAATTTATCCAAGAAATTCCAAATCATTCACTCCACCATTACATAGCGAAGCATCAAAGCAACTACCTGAAAGAAACCAAATAAAATCTAGAATACGGACAGCTAGCTATTCTGATGGCTTTTGCAGAAAATTATCCATTTATTGTGCCGTTTGCACTACAAGGTTTCAACTGGGAGAATAGTCAGGCCACATTACATTCCTTTGTCGTCTATTACAAAGCATCCAGTGGAAAGATTGTGTCCCTAAGCCTCTGCATCTACTGTGACTGCTTACGACACCATACAGTTGCAATTCACCTTTTGTGCTCCAAGCTGATTGGCCACTTGCAAACCTGCTGCTTTCCAGCGCAGAAGGTATTTCAGCAATGGCTCCGCTGCCCAATACAAAAATTAAAATAATTTTATGAATTTGTGTCAGCACAACAAAGATTTTGCCATGAGTGCAGAATGGAAATTTTTTGTCAAAAGCCATGGAAAGACTCCGTATGATGTTATTGATGGCACAACAAAGCGATTATCTGAAAGGGCATGTCTTCAGCGCCTAACTTCAGATCAGATAAGTGAATTAAGGCTTTCCCGGCGTATTTGATGCAGAAATAGTTTTCGGGTTTCACTCAGGTACACCTGTAAAACCCGAGAACTATTTCTGCTTCAGATCAGATACTGACATCATGGACTAAAATTATTTTTCATCACAAAGCAGGAACTCGAAGCTGCAAGAAGGCTCTTACAGAAAAAAAGATTTGAAAATGGTTGCACAGTTGCAGGGACAACAGAAAATTACTGCTTGAAACCGATTGATGAAAAAGGAATCCAGATAAGAAGATTACAATGTCGTTTATTGCAGGTGTTGATCAATCAGTACACTGCACAAGTGTATCGATTAATAGTATTCAACCAGGCAATTATGTAGTCTGTATTATGACAGTAACTGGTGGGTCGGAAACTTCATTGGAAGAACGTGATACTTTTGTCAGTTACATGCATCTACATGGTCCAGTTTATTCTTTGCATTGGCCTCTAAGAAGGGTCAGATGTTGAATTCCAGAGTAAGAAATAAAGGCATTTTGCCAGCTCCAAGTGCCGATTCATTGGAACGAAAAAACTGAAGAGCCATGATAATTAATAAATTTCTAAAATCTTCCTGTATACTATATTATTTATAATGTTATTTCGGGGGAACTGGATTTTAATTTAAATCATAATCAATTTATTAAGTTACATTTAAAACAATTAAATTTTTTAACTGTAATCACAATTAGTAAAAATTTTAGGGTCAAATAAAATTTCCACAGCTAGCTCAAATCGCATTTTGTAAGACTCTATCTATTCAAGTGCCATTTTGCGGGCATTTCGTGCGGCAGGAAATCTGACATAATGCACTTTTCGATATTGGCACTAACACGCCTGAGATTTCTTGTAGGTCTTAAACAGCTTCGTCCTTTGCCCACGCCGGTATCTTGAGGTCTGCCTTCCACGAATTATGATCGCCTCCGAAGCTGTTTCCATTCACTTGGACAGAATTCCACCTGCTAACATTTCGCCTCGTTTTAGGGGCATCCTTCCTTCTATTATGGCAGCGAGGTCCCTCTTTTTCTCTCCGCCTGACTAATTCTATGCTCGTTCCTGACTGACTAACAACTCTCGTGCCGTGGCTCAACTGCCACGCACTCTCCCGACCTTTTACTTTTTCAATGACTCATTCCCAACTGATTTTATTACTTCCAAGTTCCATTCCTGACTCATCAATTTCCATTCCCCTACTGATCAATTTCTGCCTCTTAACCTTTCCACCATGATGGGGATGGCAGATCACGTGACTCCCAGCCCGAATTAAATATCCAGCTTGGCCCGCGTTTTTTGACATACTGTGGAGGGAGAAGCGTCCTTCGAAAATCCCGTGTCAATTAACTGGGCTCAGGTAAATGTTCCTTAATCCTCTAAACTGTGGATTTAACACGCTTCGGGTCTGTCCTCGGTGCTTTTCTGTCGCCTATGCTTATTGATGCCGACTGAGTTTCTCCAGTGGGAATTTTCTCAACCACTGATCAAATAAAATGGTGATTGCCATTACATTCTTAATTAAAAGCTGTGGTATGTAGGGTATGTTGTAAAGTTAGCGTTCCTTTAAGTCTATTTTAAGAAATTACATGGAATTTTACAATTCTACTTTTTTAAGTTTCTGCAGAAAAAAAGTGTGCTCTTTCATATTGTGTTAATGAAAAGAAGACGAGATATGATAGCCATATTAAAAAATGCCTCTGAAAATTGCCAAAAAAATGTTTTTAAATTAGCACCTATAATGAGGGTCAATAAAATCATAACTATTAACTCATAAACGATAATACTGATATAATATGATGACGATCAAGTTGGTGTCTTGCTGACTAAAATTCAAGGTTCCGCTTCTGGCTTGATGGTCAAAATATAACCTAAATCTACCGCAGCAAATTTTATGAGGTACTTTCGGGCCGAATAGGATAAGGGATTACATTTTATAAGCTCCAACTGCATTCAACACTATAAGTTGTGTTAATATAAAAATTTTCAGGGCAAAAGGTACCCCATTTGAAGAACCAGAACATTTAAACCAAGTCGCAGTTCGCAACGGTTCACGTGGCCACTAATGAGGCTCTAGCTTTGGAACCAGTTTACCAATCGAGCCAAAATTTTTCACAGTAGTCTAATATATAAATACGCATATGTCCAAAAAGTTTTTAAAAAACTGACATGTTCAAATGAGCACCATCTTTTATTTCAGGACACTTGCAATGGAAAGACCCCGCTTATTACTTCTATAACCGTAACATATTAAGCAAAATACATGGCAACTACTATATAAAGTACTTTTTGGGAAGGGGGGAGTGAGGGTGATCCTGAAACAGGCAACTCCCCTTTAATAGCATAGGAAGGGAATTGAAAAGGTAGAGCAAGGTAGCCAAGGCTTGAATAGGGCCCGCGGACTGTAGATTGGAATCATACCCATTGATTCACCTAAAAGAGATGCAGGGAAAACCCTAGAAAACCTGCATCAGGTAGGTCGGGTATTGGGTACCATTCTCACGCCCTTCCGAATGACAGGAAAGGAGTTTTCTGTGGAGTCGAAACATTCCCTTCTACGTGTCTCCACCAGTTTTAGGAGGCAGCTGGCCGACTGATACATTGGGATCAAAGGCATGTGAGAACTTTGATAAAAAAAAAAGAGAAGAGGCGAGGGATTTCCGACATAATCAGGTGAGCGCCGCAGTCACTCTGGGGTGAAGCACCTGCGAGAAAACTCCCGCAGTGCCGTATTCGATCTGATTGGATTTTTTAAAATTGGGTAACAGGCTACATGAGGGTGATCCTGAAGCAGGCAACTCCCCTTTACTAGCATAGGAAGGGACTTGAAAAGGGGGGATGTGGAAGGTAGTTCAAGGTAGCCCAGGGTTGACTAGGCCCCCCAGGCTATAGTGTAAGGATCCTACCCGGTGTTTCACCTAAAGGTGATGCAGGGAAAAACCCTAGAAAACCTGCATCAGTTGGGCGGGCTAGTGGGTACTACTCCTGCGCCCTTCTGATGACGGGAGACTGGATTGCTGTGGGAACGCAACAAACCCGCCTCCGTGCCTTGATCAGTATTGAGAGGCAGTTAGCCGACTGGTCCAATGGGATCAGTGAACAACTACCGTATGCCGAAGGTCTTCGACGCCCGTACATACACCTCTCAAACTGCCCAAGGTCGTCTCAGCCTGCAGGAGTTTTAAATTAGTTACCTTGGCCATGGACCAAGGGGGAAGGGAAAGAGGAAAACCAGGAAGGAGGAAGTCAACTTCCACCTGGCTCTCACTCATTTCCCATCAGGATATCCTCCTGATCCACCTCATCTTGTTAACTAGATCTGATTGGTAGCCAGATTAAGAGTTTTATACCAGGAATTGCACAAACACACTAGGGAGTTATAAGGTGTTCTAAGGTTTCCCTAAGTCATTCATCTAGTGATTACTGTCGAATGAAATGGTGTTGTAAATGAATTTCCGAGCATCGCCTGGCAATCCCCTAGTTAGAGATATTATTGCCATTCGCAACTCACTTAATTCAAATCGAGTCCTCGAAAGATCTTTAATAATCGAATTATCGATTGTTGTCATTCGTATCTGTCAGTGCCAGACTGCCAGTCACTAGAAAGTACTGTGTTGTGTTGACTCGTGTGCTGAAAGTAGAAATATGCCAAATCCTTTAGATAATGACATTTGTAAAGAACTCGCTACTATCGTCGAACAGTTAACTCATTCAGGACTCAAGCAATTGGACTGCAAGTTAATGAAACGAATTAAACAGATATGCCGGTAAGATTTATTCGTACGTATACAAATTTGATTATATTGTGCAATTCTGTATCATAATTTTTTATTAATCGCAGTGATGTGTTCCTTTGATGAAATATGCAGTTGTTTATATGCCCATTGTAGCTAATTTGATTGGCACTTTTCATCAGTTTCATTAAATTATGATAATGTATATTAATCGAACTTTTCTTTTAGATTAAAATAACATTTTTCTAAAAATATTTTTAGGCTTGCTGATGGTTATGTACAACAGGTATATCATATGATTTTGTGCCAACTTGAGAAACGACATTCAGAAATTCGTCTAAGTGCATTTCAAATGTGTGATGAACTCTTTAGGTAAGTGCCAATGAACTTTTATAGATACCAAAACCAAAAGTTTAATTAGCGTACCAGTTATTGGAGGGAAAGAAATCTTTACAGTGGAAGTAGTCAATCATTGTCACTGCTGACCACAAACATTTTTTTTCTTTTAAATTCTTAAAAGTTACATACACAAATGATGCTATGTTGTACAATTTCCCTCATTATTTTTAAGTCCATCAGCTAAAGGGAAATATGATCCCCCAAACATATACATCAGGATTTTCCATTCTTTGTATACATGTTAACAGACTGTGACGTACCTAGTTGTGCACCAATCACGAGTTACGGGCAGATATGTGGGGGATAAACTCCACCAGTTCCAGTGCATCTAACTATTATTTATTGTAGAATGATTCATTTTCATCAGAATATATCAATTTGTTTTCAGGCGATCTCACTTATTCCGTGAACTGCTTGTCTCAAATATGCAACATATTTTGGAACTTGTTGCTGAAACAAATCCAGATCAGCCTCTTCCACCACCAAAACCTGTTGCCAAAAAACTTAAAGCAATGTCATTAAGAACTATCCATGAATGGAATAAAGAATTTGGAGATGGCTATAAGAAGTTAAGATTAGGATATAATTTTCTGAAGAATTGCAAAAGGGTACGTTAGTATTTAGTTTTGCATCAGACCAGTATAAGGACTGAATACTACAACAAAAAAAGTATTTATTACTGTCAGTAATCAAACATTGTTATTTAGAAATAGTTTAAGATTTTTATAATATATTCCAAAGTTGCATTATTTGAAGATTACTCTAATTGATTTATAATTACAAGATTTCACTTGTCTTAGAAAATTCTTTAACATTTATAAATTCTTATTTAACTTCACACCTCACTTGTGATAGCCTTTGCTTCATTATTTGCATTATTTAAATAGATATTTGTTATTAAAGATTTATATTATCATTGATTCAAGTACCATTTGTGATGTATTATAATGTTTATTTCAAATAAATTATGTAAATTCATACTTAATGTAGATATTGCATGTCATTTCTGCTTCTATACATGGTACATATGGACATAAAATTTTTTGATATAATAGATAATATATATTGTCTGATTATATTTTTGAAGGTGGATTTTAACTTATTAGAAATGGAAAATTCTGCAGAAAGAGCTCACCAACAAGAAATAGAGAGGAAGCAGAAATTAGTCAATCAAGAAAAGTTAAAGAAAATGGTCCAAGATATATCTGGTTAGTATAGAGTTGTTAGCAGCAGAACATGTAAGAGCTACACAAATGTTCCTTCATGTTAATGCAATCTTTAAAATAAATATTTCTTTTTGTCTACTTTGAATATATCCCTTCATTATTCAAATATTTGTTGTTGACCATAGGATTTTCCTTTCATTAGGTGGAATAATCGGAATACAAATAAACATAAAGATAATAGAGAACGTAAAGATTTTACATCAATGGGATACCCAAACTTGTCCAGTTTTTAATTACAAACCAATTGCAAATAATTTTTTTGTATAAATTTTACTCCCATTTTTACAAGAGTAGCTTGCTGAAGTAGTCATAAAAATATTTTTTCAAGCAATCTGCCATTTGTTTTATCTTGAAATTCAATTATATCTATCCTTGATTCATTGATATTTTCACATAGTAAGTTCAGAGACAGCGAACTAATTAACACAACAGACATAGTCAGACAAGAGCTCAAACTGAACTACTTTCTATTCACTGTGATATAATACTAATATAATCATTGAGCTGAATACTACTTTGGATATATTCTACCCCCACTTCAAGCAAATCCTACCCCATTGTATTCTTTATCTACTGTTCTATGATGTCACAGGCAATTAAGTTTCTTATAACAATGCCAGTATGCAGCTCAAGCTAAGTTAATAATTTGGTATTGTAAAAATAATTAATGTGCACAGTAAAGTGATAACGATTTATAGTTTTACCTAAAATGTAGAGCCAGTGTCAGAATTTGGGTAATTTTTGGAGTTGCACATGATACTCAAAAATTTTCCAATTTCCAACACCAGCCATATATTTTAGGTAATGCTATTAATCTTTCTGGCTTTACTGTCCGTATCAATTATTTTTACAATATCACACAAATAACATTTGTACTTGGTCCATAGTTCAACTGCAAAGTGGTTAACGTTTTTGTTTTTCATGCAGTGAATCTGCATTTGATTCCAATCATGTCATTTTTAGGCTTCTTAAATTCCAGTATATATATGCATGTATGAATGTATGTATTTCAATCTTACTTTTAAACTAATTTTACTGTCAACCTAATATTGGATATGTTCCTACAATCTCATGCTCAACTTGAACCTGTCCCATTCTTTCTTAATTTGCATAAACAGTGGATATTAACAAGTTGTAGCACCACCTAGTGCCAACTCTAAGTAATAAAAGAATACACATAATTTATATATTTATTTAAATATAATTATTTAGTAATAAATTATTTCAGTCATCTCATTTAAATAAGTTTTATAAAAATTACAACATAGGCCCTTAATTTTTGACAAGGCAATTAATTTATTTATAACCATCTATGCCTATGTCTTCGTTTGTGTAGAAATAGTTATTTTTATTTTGCCCTAAAAATGAAACAACAGGTAAAGAATTTTGATAAAGTTGAATTCATTGAATATATAAAAAGTATGGTGTCATTTATTTAGGATTGTGACAGGACAAACGTTATAACTTGCTGTTGATTTTGAACAGCTCCTGCTTTGGAGCCAATAAATATGATCAATTACTAAATATTGAAATTTACCTGCTGTGACAAATAAAACCAATTTACATTGTATCAACAATTGAAAGGAATTTATTATTTTTCATGGAGTTGGCTCTCTGCCAACAATAGGTTAATTACAGTGCAAATCCTACCTCAATAATAGATGAGTGAGAATATTCTCTCTCCCCCCCTCCCCCTCTCCCATGGTGCCAAAATTGTGCTTATAACAACACAGTAAGTGGAATGAATGATATAGGAATGCCTAATAGGACTTAAAACTCGCAGTTGGTTTTCACACAGTCTTTCGTGTGGCAATCGATTTATAAATGTTTGCATTAATATCTTCTGAACTCTGCAAGATGTCAAAATGAAATAAACATGAATATTTAAGTTAAAATTCCTGTTTCAATCTCTGAAAAAACATTTCCAGATAGTTTTATTTATCTTTTTGAATTATCTCTATGTTTAATAAATTTAATGTAATTTAAAGTTCAACGGTTTGAATGCTTGTAACTTTTTGATTTTAGATACAGAAGGTGAAATTGAAAATACAATAACAGCTCTAAATAATTGTATATCTTTGCTTCTTCCATCACCTGATGATTTCTTTGTAACTGAAGACATTTCAATTGCAAATAAAATTGACTCTGACAAAGTGGCAGATTGTGAGTTAGAATCAAGCAAAAATGTAGGTAAACATTTCCTGGAAAACTGTGAAGATTTTTCATCTGATACAGAAAGTGAAATGAACAATTTGGATTTTAGAACCCATGGAATATTTAGTGGGACCCACAATATTGAATTAAATATTGATACAGGTAAATTTTAGTTACAAGTAAGTACTAATTAAATGATAAATCTTTACCGCTCATAATTATACATCTTAAATATGTTTTTTTTTTCAATATAATAATAAAGGATTGGACCTTTACACTTATCTATTTTGAAACTTATGTTTAAGAACTGCATTGTAGCTGTTGCAAAATTTATTATTCCAGTGCTACATAATGTAGAATTGTGATAACTGGCCAGGGGTTATCCATAACAAGTACATAAACAATAATCTTTACATTAATTCATTAAAAAGATTTAAAACTGTAGCCTGATGATGCCTTGTCTGTGTCAGCATGCATAGGCCAGTTATACTCTCTTTTGCAGTTCATAAAAGTGTTTGTGACATTTTGTGGGTGGTGAAGGGGAAGGTGATACAGGATACTGCACATGTCTCATTACAAACATAAATCATGTGCTATGCTTCTGCCATGATAACACAAGGCTTTAGTGCAGATATAGGAAACCTTTCCACCTTTAGAAGCCACATTTAAATATGGCAGTAATAAAGGAGGCCACATAAGTTGATATGCCTATACATGTGACTTTTGTGAAACTATAATAGTGTTTGTAGAGATATAACACAAAATACATTAAGTGATTATTTCTTATTAAACATATTTCAATATAAAATATTTTTGTATTCACATAAGGGTAATAACTTGTTATAACATTATTCTTTAATCATAACAAATAACTACAAATTAAAATAATAAAGTATTGACAATGTTAAATAAATTTATTACTTTATGAAGAAATACAATAGAAAACTTATAATAGTTAGTGGGAATTTTCACTTGTTTGAAAGTAATTTAATATTTTGATCAAGCTTCATAATGCACAGCCTGAATTGATCCTCTGTTTCATAAGTAGGAAAGTAAACGGTGTGCATGTTCTAGTAGGCATGGATAATCAACATCATTTTTCCAGATTTCTGATTGATCCTCTTTAATGTCAAAAAAGTATTTGAGGATACTGTCTTCCTCCAACTCAAATAACTCCATTTGCAGATCCAAAAGATGGGATTTTCTACAATTTCAAAATATATTTTACATTGAAACCTCTGTTTTATTTAAATATGGTTATCATCAATTTTGAATATCCCGGTTTCTGTTTTCGTTGAATTTTATTATTAAATTATTATATTCTATAGGAAATATGTTTTTATTGTTTAGTATCTGGAATGAATTTATTGTGTTTATATTGATTCATATTAAAATAATTCCCTTGGTCTCACATTTGGACGGATTGTCAATGAAAATCAAGGTTTCTTTTTTATAGGGAGCCGCAGCAGAAACTCTCAGGGGGTCACACTGGATCTTGGGCAGTTTAAAGTTTTTGAAGTTGAATAAAAAATTCACACACTTAAAATACTGTTATTGTAAAGGTTATTGAAATTAAGAAACCAATAATTCTTCATAAATTAACTGATGTGCTGTAGATCATATGCAGAAGCTGTAACAGCTATAGTTTTGTTTATGTTGTGCATAATGTAAGCTCACACCCATATTGTCATTTATTTTATGGAGGAAAAATATTTATCTAAACTACACACTGTATAAAAAATTAATAAAACAAAAAGGTTTGTTGTTCTATACTGCAATATGTCAGTATAATTGGAAGAAATTAGATCTTCACCACTGCCACTTAATATGTAACATTTTTAAAGCTGCAAATGGTTCATTTCTCCAGAATCATCTTGAAGTAAATTGAGAATTTCTTCATTCTGCCTGTTGGTGCAACTGAGGTCAATACGTGTTCAGTTACTCAGTTGAATGTTTGTTTTTGAAATACTGTAATATATTCATTTGTTTTTCAGGAATTAAAGTAAAAGAGACCCCAGAGAATTCAGTAATTATTAATAATGCTAAAGAGTTGTCAAATTTGATCACCAAAAGTTTCCTACCAAAAATCAAAAAATGGTCACAACTCATAACTAAACTCTCAGGTAATTTTCTACAGCATTATTATGATATTAAACATAAAGTTTTCATATAATTCTGGGGTATTAAGCGATTACATAAAACTAAGGCCATTATTAGTATTTTGCAGTCTTATTAAGCAGTGTTTTTTGTTTTTGTGACCATGATCAAAGAAAAATTTTTTGAATAAGTAAATCATTAGTTATGTTAAGAAAATCTGAATGATTTTACATTTTCATGTTTTGTTTAATAGTTAGTGTATCATCTCAATATTTGTAGAATGAACTGAAAAGGTCCTTTAAGTTGGGATCAAATATACTCAACTGCCCGCTCAAATAACAGCTTAAGCAATTTGTGCCCTTCTAAGACTATTTATTTAATTTAGAAATCAACAATGTTATTGTTCATATTCTCACCTTCTTCAGGCTTTCCTTCTGTAAAGGAAATATTTACAGATACATTACTTGGAGATTGATTGTGTAGAGTAAACTAGGACCAAGGAAATTAAACAAAAATAAACAACTTACCAAATTATCATAACAATTTAGCACAAATAATAAATAATTTTACTGAATTTAAAAAAAGGCAAAGGCAGCCATACAACTGAAACACACAAGCAATCATAACATGACTGAATTAATGTAGCCTCGAGGCCTTATTTCATCTGGTATATACAATACTATCATTGTGACCTTGGGGTTTCTCTGTACAACAAAATACTAAAAAATTAACAGGTGCAAATTTTTTTCTAGTTGATAATGTCTGGTAGCTGAAAAATATGGCAAACGAGAATAAAGTGATTTCTTGTGAAATTGAGGACTTTTTAATGGCAAACATTGGTGTCTTTTTAAAATAAAGGGTTGTAAAAGTTACTTAACTTAATCTTATTGTTATATGAATATTTTTTCAGTCTTCTTAATGTGTATCATTTCTGATAAGTTCCATTTATTGAAATTTTGTTCAATAGCCAACAAACTCAACAATTTACATAATTTGTTCAGCAAGTTATTGGTATAGTAAAATGACAGCAGGATTTATTTATGATAAATTAACTGGCACATATTTGCTAATATTATCTTTTATGTGATTCAGTCAACTTCATTTATTGTTATTAATAGTAAAAGAATTATGAACATTTTAAAATGTCTATTATTTTTTCTTAACATATTTTATGAAAGCTTTGCATTCAACATTCTTGTCACATTTCAGGATAAATATTTTTGTGAAAAATTCTAGATCAAGATTTCAAATTAGGTACAAGAAAATATCATATTTGAAAACTTAGTGAATTTTGTAATTCACAGACATTGTAAGCATGTAAGTGGTAATATTATGACTGTTGTATGTGGGCATAGATTAAAAAAGTGCTTTTTTTCTACACACCCATCCCTGTGAAATATATAATGTATTGTATCAACACTTTGAAAATTTGGTGATTAATTCATTTTGTTATTCAAACAGATGAAACAGACCAGTTAAAGAAAATTCTAGATTTTAAAAAGAGGCTAGAAGAAATTTTGGAAAAATTTAACAGGCTTAATCTCAATTGGGAAAAGCGTGAAAGTGATGGAGATTCGGATAGTGACTTTGAAGAAGTTAAGGAGAAAGAAGGGTATGAAGAAACTGTTAAATCTGACACTATGCAAGAAATTGATTATTTTGTTGGAAAACATACCATAAGCAATGACAGTATCCCGAGTAAACCCAAAGGTTGGAGATTGATATCAGAAGAAAATGATGCAAAGGTAATCTGAAATAATGCTTCTCTACCAAATTTTATTCAATTTTGAAATGTCTTGCTTTGCCGCCTGAATAGAGAAGAAATAAAATTACTTGCTGTAAAGATTTTAACATATTAACTCTTTGTTGTTTTGAATGCAGGATCCAACTTCAATGCTATCATCACTTGCTAAATTGGAGAAGCAGGAGTCAATCACTATGGCCTCTAAAATCAGCAAAGAAACTAATGAAAAGGAACTTGTAATGGAAACTTTTACTGATGTCCAGCCATCCACTTCTAAACAAACATCAGAAAATTTGAGCAGAAAAGAGAAGTTATTGCAAGTTGCTCCTAAGATACCATTTGACGTTGATTTGTATCATTGGGAAGATCAAAATATAGCTGCACCAACTATGTTTTGGTAATTTATTATTAGGTTTTTATACTCAAAGTTATGTTATTTAATTAACAAATTTCCAATTTAATTATTTGTATACTTTTTGTGATTTGACATACTGTATAATGAGTTTTGAATGATTACCTTTAATATAGAACAGAGTTATTTATTAACTTTCATGTATGTGTGGAAAATTTGCTTGATTTAGTTACATATAAGAAAATAAATTAGATACACTATATATTGAATAGTACAAATAAGCAGTTGTCACATCGCAGTTACAATAATTATAAATATGTTGATAAAAAAGAACTGGAGTCTTAAAAACACTTTACAGAAGTAGATAACAAAGCAGGACATGTAGGGACAAGTCAGGTGGTGCTCCACATCAAAAAACTGAGTTATTATCTTATGTGGTTTTAAGACATTGACTGCTGGAGTCTTCAACCTATATTAATTTTTTGTGCTAAAAATTTTTAGTATAAATATGTAAGAATTATTGTTGGGTATAAGAGATTATGGTTTTCCATACATACACTTGAATAGAAAAATTGCTACCTTAATTTGAAAACATCTTGACCTGAGAAACACCTCAAGCCTCTTTTTCTACTTCAATTTTTGGGAATTTTAGAAAATACACGACAAAAAATCATTTTTTATTAAAATAAAAAATTAAATTATTAGTATTATGTACAAATTATTTTAAAACAAACTTTATATAAAATTGATAAAACTATATATACTAAAACTAAACTTATGCAGCAACAGTTTGAAATGAAGAAAATTTCCACTGGATAAGGGAAATAGCAGATTAGGGAGGATGTGGGTTGTGCTAGTTATGATGATATGAAAAGGCTTGTGCAAGATAGGTTAGCATGGAGGGTTGCATCAGACCAGTCTTAGGACTGAATACCACCACAACAACAACACAAGGGAAATGTAAATATTTCTGTGTTAAAAAAATATTTTTGTAAATTTCTGAAGCTAAATTGATAATAAATGCCTTATAATTGTGTTCAGAAAGGTGATAGTGAACTTTAGGAGGGTAAAAACATTTTATATTGATTATAATTAATGTTTAATTATAGTAATATTAATAAATATATAAGTGATACTAATTAACGTAGACTTTCTTGGTGAATAATTATTCATTCATTCATAACACAATTATTATTGCCATTAAGGCTACCTAACCAAAAGGTGAATTAAACACACACAATCATACAAGCATTCATTCAATAATGTCAATATGTCGTCATGCGTTGAATGCGCCGTATTTACACCCTCGGAGTCACCTGATCCATGCGGCGATCCGATTGGTCCTTGTGCATCACCTTTGGAAGGTCTGTCTGTCAACTGAGCTTGTATATCACATATTTTTGTGATAATGGGATCCCATGCATTACTGATATGGTTGCCAGAGTCTCTGTTTATGAGATAATTGTGTGTCTTAATTTCGATGGCTTCCAATATCACGCCATTTATGAGCATGTTTTAATTTACTTGTCTCCGAAAAATGCATTTTATGTCCCGTTGTCATACTAGTTTATGTGAACTTACTTTACTTCAGAAGTGAAGAAAACAGATTAATAAAATGTTGTATTGGCCAGTGAAAAATGTTACACCATCTAGAGTATTTACTTGATGCGATGGACACAGGTCAACTGCCGTTTCTTAGTGCTGGAGTTGTATAGGAGAATTTGAAACAAAGAGAGACATGACAAGATCCCCTGGTCACCTGGAGTTAATGTGTTAAAATGATTTACTGTAAAGATAATTTATGGACACCCAACAAGCAAAATTCTGTGTAATCTATATCTCACTTTAAACTTGTTATAGTTATAAGTACATGTTAAATGAAGCTATAAAATTGTTGACAGTGCAATCCAATAAATATCACAAGTTTATAATTGGTAAATCAAGAAGAAAGTTATGTTATGAATGCCACATATGATAATTGTATTTGGAGTTAATACAAAAACAATTCTTAAGGTAATGTGCAATTTTAGAGGTAATCAATTTTATTTTATGATGGTTTCTGTTTAGTGTTAAAGCTGAAGGTGGCAGATTCTGGTCATCAACCTCTGTGGATGACTTAGAAGATGTACCTGTGCCAGAGGGAGTAGCTAGTCTAAGAACTCGTGTTATAGAATTTTCTGGTAGGCATGAACCTGTTAAATGGACCTGTCGTGCACCACTTCCAAGTGGAAAATTATGTCCTCGTAAAGATAGGTACAAGGTGAGCCAATTTTGACATATACTATTTATTATGAACTATTAAGAGTGTGTTGTAACTGCAACACAATTTTTCTTATTGTATTCTTATTTGGAACTTAGATTGTTAAACAAAGAGAAAAATTAGTTTCTCTTTCAATTAGTTACATGTAAATGTTGTATGTTGTGGTATTCAGTCCTAAGACGTCTGTTGCAACCTTCCAAGTTGACTTATCCTGTGCAAGCCTTTTCATTCTACATAACTACCACATTCTCCCTAATCTGTTCATCCTTGGCTTCCCTCTTGTTTTTATCTGACACACTTCCCTTTAATGCCAATTTTACCATGCCCTCATGTCTCAAAACATGTCATTAATCTACCCCTTTTCTTGGTCAAAGTTCTCCAAATGGTTCTCCCTTCCCCTATTCTGTTTAGAACTTCCTGGTTACTTACTTTGGCCACCAATCTGATTTTCAGTATTTCCCACAAGTGTTTCATATAAATTTGTTTATTTTCATTTCAGTGTCCATTTCATGGTGTTATTGTTCCAAGAGATGAAAAAGGACAGTGTTATAATGTTGAACAATCGGAAACATTAATTGTTAAAGAAGATGACTCTCCAGAACAAATTCCGGACTGGCAAGACCCTGAACTGTTAAAAGACATTAAAGTATGTGCATTAACTAGTTATTCATTCAAAATATTATTAATTCAGCTATTACACAGTAATGTTGAACAGCTTTGTAACAAATTATGTAACAATATTATGAGACATTCTATTTGAATACTTTCAGGAAGCAACTGGTATTGATCTTAAAATGCCAGAAAAGAAGAAAAAAAACAAAACTATAAAGAAGAAAAAAGAGAAGAATAAATTTCCTGGTTTAACAGATATTAAAGCGAAAGAAAATACAGGATTTACAAGATTGTCTAAAAAGGTTTTCAACAAGTAAGTTGTCCTTTGTAAATAAATTAGTATCTTTCTTGTTACTAGGAAAATAATACATTTTTTGTCTTAGATCAACCATGAAACGGGTGGCATCCGCATTGGACGAGAAGGATCACAAACGCTTCCGTGACAAATATTGTGACCAGTTTCACTATATGTATGGCACCTCTTGACTGTCCATTTGCAGTATATAAGAATATTGTCCAGGAAACAAATTTCTGTAACATTTTGTAGCCCACTGTCCTTGATCCCAACATAGGTCAGCTTCTGCTTTTACTATGGGATACCACACAGGTGTCAGTCTTGGTAGTATTAGAGAAGGAAATGATTACGAAATCAGTGAAAGTATGCATCATACTTTGCGAGAGCCCTAGTCAATGATGGATTGCAAGAAGACTAGCTCTTCTGTTGTATACTTCCATGGCAAGTGGAAACGTACAGAAACTATTCAGGATGTGAAGACATTTGAAGTCTTGTCAGTAACATAAAATTGTAGTAAACACCAACTGCTAGATTCTAATGAAGTGAAGACTTATTTATGACATAATTGGCCAAAATTCAACACTTGTTTTAATTATTCCAGGTAAATTTTAAAATGGCTGAAGTTGTTGTATAAACATTTTTATATACATCTTATTAAGACTTTAATTAATTACAAGGGACAATTAAATCTCTGTGTGGTGGGTTGATGTCAAATGTTTTTTGGGACTCTAGGAGTTTCTAATTGATTTTTTTCACAATTATCACACAATAAACACTGCCTACTACTGTGAACTTCTTGACCAGGTACGAGCTGCATATCAGTCAAAGAGGTGCTATCAGCCCATCCAAGACATCCTACTCCTGCATGACAATGCAAGACCCCGACAGTATGGCTCTAACCACCCAAAAATTGGCTGAAATGCACTGAATTCACTTGACCATCCTCCCTGCAGCCATATTTGGGGGAAATTATTTCACAAACAATCTGTAGGTTGAACAGTTTGTGTGCAATTGGTTGGATACCCACCTGAAGTCATTATTCAAAAACTGCATGAAAAACTATATTTTCAATGGGGAAAATACAGTACTAATGAGGGGAACTATGAGTGTATTTTCTGCTTAAATATGAAATAAATTTTCTTTTCCAAAAGGCATGTTTTTATTTTAAGGACCCTCATAATTAATAATTCACAACTTCCTTTTATTGTGTATGTCCACATTTAATTATTGATATCCCGTCAACCAAAAAGGAGTTGAGCTTTAGTGACATAGCTACAAAATTTCTGCAGTAATGCAAGAGAATGATAAAGGTCAATTATCTTTTACATTAGTTAATATAATCCCTGCCAACTAAAGATTTGAAGGATTGGCACCATTTTGGACAAGGCCAAAGACAGTTTTGAATATGATGGCACGGTTGATTTTTTTACAGCTGAAGAAAAATTTGCCCTAGTTGAATGAAACTATATTCCATGGCTGAGACTACAGACACCAGAACACTCCAATTATATTCAAATCTGTGGACCTGAGAAATGTTAAAATATATCAAGTTACTTATGTCTTCAGTTTTTTATAAGTAGTGGTCCAACCAACTGATTAAGAGTGAGATCACTATGAATAGAATTTTTAATTTTCATAACCTGCCCTTTGGCACACGAGTCGAGGTAAGTAAAGGTTACTGTGCATAATCTTGTTTTTACGGTTGGAAATGACAATATTGAAAGATTCCTACTGAAAATAAAAACTTTATTTGAAAGACTGTTTTTGGTTGACTCTCTACCTGTCTTATTATTAACAAATAAAGGTAACATATTGGCATGTGGCAAGAAAGGATATATTTACTTCCAATGAGAAAGGGTCAGTTTATTTTGTAAAAAGTCTGGAGAGGACCTGTAAGTGAAAATGAACTAATGTTTAAAATCCATTACTGAAAAAAAAACAATCCTCAATTGCTGAGGAAAAAAATTCCTTGCATTAATATTCTTCAAAATGTTGATTTTTAACATTTCTGAGCATGTTAAAAATGATATGTTACTATCTATATTTCAGTACCTCAAAATTCAAAATTTTTTCTCTTCCCAACCTGTAATACCGAATATCTAAAAAAGAAATAGGCTTTACAATACACAAAATAATATAAGTGAACAATTGAGTTACTAATGTTTATTTTTCATACTCTAATATAAATTCACACAACCAAGAAACATTGTACAACAAAATTACTTAATTAAATACAGATTCACCTCTATTACATTTACTTCCCAGTTTGGCAATTACTTTTAATGTGAACTAGCTTTTCTTTTTATTATCATCCTCTTCTACCACTTTCCTTTGTTTAGCAGAATTCTTCTTATTTTTTGGTTTATATTTTTCCCAGTGTTTATGTTCTAAACTACCCAAATCCTCTTCATTAGCAATTTCTTGTAAATACTTTGCAAGTCTCAACAATTCACGGTCTTTATCCCGGTTAATGTGGGCCAGTTTAAAAGGTCTAATTTTTAGTCCATTTCCTGGATTCATAATGAAATTTCTGCGAACATCATCAAACATAATAGTGTTTTTTGAAGAGTATTGTTCAAACTTTCCCCATATAACTCCCAGTGGCTTTACCTGAAAAATAATGAAAATTATCAGTAATGAGCTTATTTCACTAGATATCAATCTTAATTTGAAACATGCTCACTTGAATAACTCCATATTTGGGTGTGTGAACAGAGATCATTGCAGAACTGTCTAGGTAAAAGCAGATCTTGTAATCAGTATGAGAGGAAACACCCAACAACTTCATTTTCTCTTCAATCCATTTCATACTAGTAGCAGACCATATAACAATGTCATAATCCTTAATAAAATGAAAAAATTCAATTACAATGAAATATAAAATGATAAACAATAAAAGCTGAATATTAAGACAAACAAATACATGTTTTCAAACTAATTAAAATATATTCTCACTCTTGATAAAACTGGACCTAACATTGAAACAATTATAAGGAAATCAGTTTGCTATCCATTGGCCATTTGTGCTAATATACGAATATCATTGAACAGTAAATACACATTCCAAGATCAACAAATTTTGAAGGACATCATACATTATGCTTGCAAGGTGTCCTGGTTAATCGGGATCGTCAACAGTTTCAGCCTTGTATCCAGAACAAATCTTTTGGAACACCCAAAAGTTCCAGTTTTCAAGTATTATTCATACTTTTTCAGCATTTTGGTCAATCATACATACAGTTTGAGCATGATGTCAACGTGAACAAAAGGTTACAAAAATATTACAATAAATGACATTTGTTCAATCAATTTGTTGCATTTAAAAATAACCACAATCACCAAATTGAAAGAAATAGAGATGCAGTAATAATGGGTATTATATTTTTAAATTTAAAAATGGAATTTCCTGAACAATATAAAGATTTATATGGCATGTGAGAATATATTTTCTTCATGCCAGGGCATAAAGATAATATGGAAAGAATAGTCTAGTTCAGTGATAGGCGAACTATGGCCCACAGGCCCCTGAAATGTTCTATCTAGCCCACATGACATTATTCATAATCTGAGGAATAAAAAAAATACAAACTATAAGAAAAATAAGCATTTTCTTCTGTTTTTCTCTCTTTCATTTTAGAAATGCAGTCAAGAGTTTTATCATATTCTCCTTCATAATCTTTCAGTCGTTAATAGGGCTCAGTATCACAACAAAAACAAGAATTTTGTAAAATGTTATTTTAAAAGAATATAATGGCCCACCTAAAGTTTTATGCTTTCATTTGCCCTCCCCGTTAAAAAGTTTGCCCTTGACTGGTCTAGTTAATGAAAGTTCAGTTGTAGGTATTCTACAGCACAATGAAAACTATTATTTCCATAGTCACCAAATGTATGATTATGTGCAAAAAAATATTAAATCTAATGATATGAAAATTAATGTCTAAAATTGCTTCCAATCCTGTATCTATATATTTTTTTATTACTGACTTCTTGTTTCAGTTAAAAAATATTAAATTTTGTTAATTTTATTTTTCTATATGTAATACAAATTAAAAATTAAGTACAAGCAGCACAAGCGAACCAAAATTTTAAAAAGAGGTAAAAACTAAGTAGTCTAATATTTTATTATTTTTCGGGAGGGGATGATGGCAATAAATCAGGCAACCCAATCAAATACAGAACATGTTGAATGACTGTCACATTTAAAGGAATATACTATACATTTAAAAGAATATGTTGTAATTTGCAAATTTGAAAAGTTTTATTCATTTCTGTTGTTAGGCTTTTTACAACTGATAAAAAAGCAGTAAAAATGATATACAGAAAACAGATACTTATTAACGGAAAATAATCTAGTAATAAAATAAAGCTTAGTACTGTACATGGGTACTCCATTATAGTTTGACTAACCACGGAATACCATCTGCATTATTAAATGAAGTCAATATTTTACCAAGGCAGATGTTGATAGTCATGGATTATTCAAAAAGCAAATATAATAAGATTGTTCTTTAATGTTGGTTATAACACATTCCATCATAATTTAAATTGTAACTCATTTTTCTAAATAAATGGAATGGAAATTATCACAATGTAGAACAAAAATAATACATTATTTCCATAGTTACCTTATACGCTGATGTTAAGAATTCATGAAGATAAGGTCGCATTAATTCATAACCTGTTTCAGCTGGTGAACGATTGTCAAATAATGTATAATCAATGTCAAGAACCAACAGTTTTTTACCAGGCCGTGGCTCACTGATTATATTTATTTGGTACTCACGAATTCGCCGTTCAATTTTTGCAAGGTATACCTACAACAACAAATATCAACTAAACTGTTAAGTTTGACATTTACTGTACACAAAAGTGGAATTATGGAAGTAATAGATAATCTGTAAAACAATTTCAAAAAGAAAGGAAAACTAAAACTGTTTAAAAAATGGCTACTATTAATGTAAGACGAAATATTTATAAGCATCTATATTTTATTAAGTGAAACAATAACTATCCTCACCTCTCGACTTTCTATTGCTATCTCTTCTTCTTCAATGTCCAAATCATTAACAACTTCTGGCATTTCGTCAGGGGGTGCACTAGCATCTTCTATATCTTTCTCAAGAGAACCCATCATCATTATTTTAAAACCATTTTTCAGCTTGAGAGCACTAAGCTGGCACTCATCATCTGGAACCTTGCCTGTAAATTTAAAATATACAAGTAATCAATATTAATAAAATAATTTGTGGGGAACACAAGATTGAATGAAGTATTAGTCAAATTCCAGTATGACTTATAGTATATGAACAATAATAATGATAATTAGTGCATCCATTGTAATTAATAGAAAAGATCGTTTCTGAAAATTGACTACATGTATTCAGGAAAAAAATTAAAACTTAAATGAGGAATTTTTATAACTAAATAATGAAGTAAAGTTTCTAATCAAAGCTACCTCCAAATTATATTTCTAACTCCGTATTTGATTAAAGTTGACAGTCGGTGTCTTACCAAATTTTTGTTGGTCAAAAATGAATTACAGTAAGATTTTTTTTTTTTGGAATAACACTTCAGTATTTATTGCATACATAATATAAAACGGCCATTAACCTTTCAGTTTTAAATTTAACAGCTTCTGCCTTTCAGGACGAACACCAGTTTCTTTATGAATAGCATTTTTTAAAGATTGTACCGTATCGCTTTCGGACAGATTGTTGATGTTATATTCTTTACCGCTCCACTTAATTACAATATTTAATTCGTTCTCCATTGTTAACAGAATTACTTCAAATTATTATTTGCAAATACATTATTACATTCAATATTTTTGAAATTGACGTTTGCTGTGTTTACGAATGTATACCAAAGATATTTAACAATGGGTCATAAACGAATATAAATAAAACCTCTTTGGTATTTTCTCAAAAATAAAATATTTTCATAAAATGTAATGAACTAATAAAGTTTGATTTTGTGAATTTTCTTGGGGAAGCAGTTTAAAGTATATAACAGTTGCATTTTCAAATTGTATACTATTTTCCCTCTCCCACCTCATTCCAAAATTGTTCTAATAACTGGAGGAGGTGATTATGCATGCAACATAATTTAGCTTTAGATAAAATTATTAATATTGTTGTCATTCTTTGTTTTGTAAAAGTCTTTAGTTGTTTTCATCATCTGTTAAATTTTTTATTGTTTTATGTTTCTTAGAACTACTTAAATTCCTTTAACGTTCAATTAAAAAAAATATAGGTCATAAGAAATGGAATTTAAGTACTTCGTTTAAGCAGTCTACCAAATATGGTAATATAAATTAGAGTATATTGAGGAGGGAGGGGGAGTTACCATCAGAAACATAAGCCCGAATAAATTGTGAAGGAAACTGGATCTCTGAATAGAAAAAGTGAACCCAATTGATATATTTATCAGTGAAATAAAACATACATACTAGGAAAAATAACTATTTCAGAACTATAACTAATTTAAATAAAACCGAGAATGACCCACTACTTACAGGTAGCAGACAGATAGCAAATTAATCAAATGCAGGCTGAGCAATGGATCCATTAATTTGCTAAGATGGAAACCTGTTACTTAGCAAAGCAATGAACGTTGTGTGATTATAAGGAGTTTAGTCGCTTGGAAACTACTTACTTATGAAGGGTACCCTATGAAAACATGGTAAGTGCCTTGAACAAAATTTTACAGGACAAGAAAAAACTATCGATCTTCAGAAGAGAAAAATTTATTGACATCCGTTTTAACGTATGCATTTATTTCGTATTTTCTGAAATTTTCTTGGAAAAATGAGGGACGTTAAAATGTCCATTTCAAGTTCATCTATTATTGGTTTATGTAATTCATAATTAATCTCATTTATTTAATATTTTTTAAAAAAACTTTCGTACTGTTTTGCCAGAAAAATGATATAATATTACATTTGGAAATTTCACATGAAACCAGGATAAAGCGCTACGAAAACTTATCTTTTATTAAAAGAAGGGTATTACAAGGAACGCTTATCACGTGCGTGAGTTTTCGATTGGTTTAAGCGTTTCCAAGATGGCCGAGAAGATGTTGAAGATTATGCACGCCCGGTCACCCTTCCACACCAAAAACGGATGAAATTTTTAAGAAAGTCGGTAATCTCATTCCAGCACAACACCCCAGTCCAGCCACCACCACAAAAACCATGCCAACAGATGTCTTGTCCCCTATAGCGGGTTAGAATCAAGCCGATCGGAGCACGCTGAACCGAGAGTTCATGGCGCTATAAGCCGCAAAAGTTTTACTTTTTTGAGGGGTGATCTTGAAACAGGCAACTCCTCTTCAATAGCATAGGAAGAAATGAAAATGGGGGGATGCGAAAGGTAGAGAAAGGTAGCCAAGGGTTGAATAGGGCCCCCGAGCTATATAGTTTAAGGATCATACCCAGTGTTTCACCTAAAGAGATGCAAGGACATCCCTAGAAAACCTGCATTAGGTAGGTTGGGCATTGGCATTCCCGACATAGTCAGGTGAGTCCCGCAGTCACTCTGGGGAGAGAAACTCCCACAGGCCTTCGTCCACTAAGCGCCGATTTTCTTTTGGGTTAACAGGCTACATGAGGGTGATCCTGAAACAGGTAACTCCCTTTTAATAGCATAGGAAGGGAATTGAAAAGGGCTATATATACTCAATACGTGCCTACGAGAACTTAAAGAGTTCTTAAAGTAGAAAAATGTGGAACAATCACCCGCGACGTACGTACGCGCAATTTGTGGTTCGTGGAATCCACGAACTTACGAGTAAAAGACTCGGTCGTGGAGGAACTGAGGCTGCAGGGCTTTCCCGCCACTTAGCCTTAGCGAGCCCTCGCAATGTTCAGCCCGTAAAGCTGGATCTAGTGCTGTAGCAGCGCGAGCAAGTCGAACGTTTCAACCCGCCTCCCAAGACCTTGCAGTGCTCCAGTAGCCTGCGGTTTTGTCACAGTTGGCTCCGTTGCCACGCACGGCTGATGTCAAGGCGTGTGCGGGGAACCACGCTGCGGCCAACTGCAAGTTGGAGGACGGGAAGAAAACCTGTGCCAACTGCGGAGGCGACCATTCTGCCCCTTACAGGGGTTGCCCCAGTTATAAGGCTTTGCTGCAACGGAGATAGGAAGCCCATTCCAATACACAGCCTGCGTCCGCTAAGACCCCTGCGTCATCAGCGCAGCCCGATACCCCTGTCCAGGCCGCAGAACTTTCCCCTCCCGACACCTCTGGAACAGACAGCCAACACAAATGAAAAACAGGCTGCTCCAGTAAAAAGGCTGTTTAAAAGATCCAAAAACACAAGACTAAGTACAGTATCATGTTCAAGTATCGGAAGGAAAACTGGGTTTTATTCCGGGAAACCTTAGATAGAAGCATTAACAACACAGACAATATTAACAGCGACGCGGAAATAGATGAGTCTGTTCATTCCCTTACCGCTGCCATACAGATTGCGATATCCGAAACAATACCAACTGTAACTCCGCATCATCACAGGACGGTTCTGCCGGATAGAAAAAAGGAGTTGATATCCCAAAGAAATAATCTTAGAAGGTATTGGCAGCGAACTAAATTGCTAATATACAAAACACTTATGAACAGACTTAGAGACATCATTAGAGAACAAATCAAGTCACACCGAAACAGGGAACGGGACAAGCTCCTAGCCAGCTTCGACACCCCACACGCTCCACGTGGTAGGTGGTGAGACATGTATGCGTTTAGTTTCCCACCTGGCATTTTTACTCGAAGCTCCTCAAGAACTTTGGGGTAAACGGGGGCACCTTTAAACAAAATCCCCTGCAGAAATGATCCTGCTCTTGGGAAAGACTAGAAGAAAAGTTTGCCCGAGAACTTATGCCCCCTCGAGTCCAATTCCAATGTGCGTTGGCCTGGGACGTGGACATGCCACCACTAGGTGGGCTTTCGGCGCTGCCGAAGGATAGATTGGAGGCTCCACGCACCCCGAGGTACCGATTTCCCCGAAGGACGGCGTTGGTCGGTCGCGCGCATAGCTCCTTTCGGTTCAGGGTTGCCGCGCAGGGAGGAGTTGCACTTTCAATTAAATGGCCCTTGAAGCTAGACCCAGTGCCGGCACCACACCCAGAAGTCCCCATGCCGCACCAACCACCGACACCTTAGTCACTAATGACTCGTTGACCGCATTGAACCAACCTCAGTTGCTGTCGCCAGCAGGACGGGAGAAGAAGTACTGTACCGTTTCTAAGACATTTACCCCCTCCATGGATGAAGATCTTCTTCCACCATGGTACCCCCCAACTCGCCTGGGACCCCCTCTCTAGTGACGACATCACCCCACCAGTGACGTCAACCCCTACCACTCTCACGCCTACGTGACATCAGTGCCATCTGGTGGCGAGCTAGGGGAATGCCTTAGGAGCGGTTCAGTACTTCTACGAACGGGAAACCTGCTTCCCGGGTTGACTCCATGGAGAAGGACACGACCTCCCTTCATCGTACCAGAGAAATTCTGTCAGCACCCTAAAGTGGATTAACACGGGAACCACGAGAAGACATTCCCCTACTTTTGAAGGAGCAGAGGCTATGACATAGCTTGCATTCTCCCTAACACCCAGCCTAGCCCTGGGGACAAACCTCATTGGTTACCGTAGCCCCCAAAATGATAGCTACTAATCACAGAAGTAACCAGACTCCGGGAGGAGTCACTTCACACGGGAGCCATACCAAGTACCAACACTATAAGGTCCGGTAGGATATGTCTACTCCGACTCGGAGAAGGCATAACTGGTGGCCGACACATTAGATGTCCGTTGTGACGACCCATCAGATCCGACATTCACACAAGAAACGGACCAGGTGGTTACACAGTTGTTAGCTGAAGAAGCCGCCGAGCCTCTACGGCATACAGACATAGATGAAATGATCTTTACGACAAACTCACCCCAGTAAGGTGGCTGGCCCGGATGGCATTCAGAATCGAGTGCTCAAACAGCTCCCCCCCCCCCAACCGGATCACTAATATCACGAATGCCATCTTCCGCACACTACACTTCCCGGACCCCTGGAAGCAGGGCAAGGTCCTGACCTTCCGGAAACCCGGGAAAGACCACTAGCTAACTTTAGGTCCATAACTTTACATTGCTCCCTAGGTAAAGTTGTCGAGAAGGTCATTTTGCGCAGAATCACACAACACTACACAGAAAACGATCTCCTAAAGCCGGAGTAATTCGGCTTCAGGAATCATCATTCCACAACAGTCCAGCTGCTGCGAGTAGTAGAACACGTCACAGAAGGGTACAACCTGGTAAGGTCTACGGCAGCGGTTTTCATTTACGCCGAAAAGGCTTTCGACAAGATATGGCATAACGGTCTAATACGGCGGCTCAATGACTGTTGGTTTTCAATGGGATTATACGACTGCTCCACTCTTACCTTTCACGCCGAATATTCTTTGTTGACGTCCTCAAAGTCCACTATAAAGGGAATACAAGCAGGAAGTGTTATAGTGCCTGTCCTTCACAACCAACACTATCCAAACGCATATTGCTGCGCACAAGAGCATAATCCTAGCTTATTGTGCCCATCAACCCATCCATCTAATTATCGCTGAGGGTTTTTTACGGCAAGGAGACCCTGCAGGTCGAATTGTCGTCACTTTTTTCCCTCAGCCCTACGCTCTTTATTATGTCGCTTTCACAATCTATCTCCTTGAACGAGCGTGTCAAACACAAATTCCCTTTCCTTGTGATCCAGTTATTTTACTAACAGCACATGCAAAGAGGGTGTAAGAAACTGGTTGACCCCATGCTGGCGTTGGGAGCTTTCTCTGAACTCCGTGAAAGAATAATCAAAAACGACCCTGATTGTTAAATAACACGTCATGGTTTTTCCGTCAAGACAACCCGCCGGTTCATTGAGCATGGTCTGTCAAGACGTTTCTAGCCAAGTACAACATCCCAGTGTTTATGTTCAGCCTTATTCGCTTGATATTGCTCCGTGCGACTTTTATCTATTTCCCCAGGTAAAATATTCATTATTAAGGACAAAATTTTAGTCGTTGAAGCACGCGTCTTAAAGGAATTCACAGAATTCCAGCACCCTTTGGAACAAAGGAAAATTCGCATGTAATAATAGAAAAGGAGTGCATATTAAAGGTGATAAAAATAAAATGTAGGATTTAAAAAAATGGTTTGCAGCTGTAATCTTATTTTTTTATAGCCGTATGCACAAGGTCTAACAGAAGTAGACGTTTCATTTCTGTCCAGTCTGAGAAAAGAGAATAGAGGAAAAATTCGAATAGAGCCCTCTTGCCATCTATGGAGGAGTTCGCTGTGTTCGGGGTAGCTTCGGGAAATTGACATGAAGGAAGGAAAGGGCGCGTTTGTATTAATCTTGATAGTCAGTTATCCGACGTAAGAACGTTTGCTGCAGTGTTTCCTTGAGCCAGAGATACTGATCGTGTCGAACCCGTTTGTGAGGAAGGTTTCCCGCACGGCGGAAAGTCTACGCACATTGATTTGAATACAATGGAGGTCATTCTGAGCAACTGCTCTAATAATCCAAGAATTAGCGTTTTTTATTAGCCGGTTACCGCGCTTTTCGAATACTATTTTTCAGATATATATAAATTTAGTCGTATGTCAGAGCAGTAAAGAGCGATGAAGTAAGACCGCGCATGACGTGACGCAATGCCTGGAGCTTTCGACATTAATTCATGGAGCTATTGTGGTGGAATGATCTTCTTCTATACAATTGGGGCGAACTTAATTTTGTTGTTGGCGCATCTTGGCCAACGTCTGAAACAGCTGATGCAGTGGACTTTCGTTTCGAAAGTTTAGTTCGCTTTTATGTCACTTTGGGCAGCACAAAAAGTATCTTAAACAGATAGAGACGCAATACCAGGACTTGCCTACAGGCGGCAGCGTGACGGCCATCCCCACTCCTGTAGGTAAGCCCATAAGAGCCCATGTAAAAGTAGAGCTTTTTGAGTCCGCTTAAATCCCTCTTAGAGCAGCAAAAGATAAATTAAAGCGGATTATTTATATATACGATATCTTAGTATTTTCAAATATGTAATTAAATATATATATATATATTAATTCAAAGGGGAATATTAAAAAAGTGAGCATGTTTCTAAATCAGTATTGCGAGTTGGATTTAAGATACTCTTTGGGGCAGCACGGGCATCATAGCGCTAGCTGTGCCGGTTGGCACATACACTATTTATATATTTATAAATGTTTGGGTCAGAAAATCAAATTTCACTTCTCGGGGACAATCATTTATATAGTTAATACGGGAAATAAAGAAATACTTCAACGGTTACTTAATAGAGCAATTAGGGTCATATTGGGATGTGATTATTATACAAGTGTAAATGTTATGCTAAACACACTACAATGGCTTCCAATTGGTAAATTCTGTGAAATGAAAAGAATTGTTTTAATTCACAATAAAGTTGCGTTTGATGCCACAATACTTTTCAAATGTCCTTATAAAGTTTAAAGAAAACCAAAACGACAATACTTATAATGCAGGCGGTTTTATTTTGCCGAATTTAAAATATAGAAAGAGCCAAAACTCTATTTTTAAAACAGTTATGAGCTACTAAAAGACTTAAAAAGTGAGCAATATAAAAATCTTCATTAAAAGGTAAGAGAATTGTATTTGTCAATTAGATGAGTACCATTTGTTTTCACTGATTAGTTACACACGCACACACAAACACACACACACACACACACACATATATATATATATATATATATATAAATGACATTGTCATGTTAAAGCAATTAAAAAGGAAAGGAAAGAGAGATAGAAAGTAGGTGACTTACCTGAGATTCAGAGATGGTAGGCGCCTTGTGAGGTTCGGAGTTCTTTAAATTTTCGGAGACACCGCCCCCTTAATCAGAAAGTTAGGAAGACATTACCAGTGATCGGCTTTCCTTTCCTTATTTATTATATATTTATGTATTACTAGTATATTTGTTATTGATTTAATTGATAATAGGAAATATGTAAAAAGAATTGTAGGTAATATTTGGTAAATAAAATTTTATTATATATTATATTGTACATTGTAAATATAATATAGAATAATAAAATTTTATTTAGCATATATTAGCCACAAGATTTTTAAATTGATGTATTAATGTTTAAATGTGTGCACAGCAAACAGCAGCTATCATGATTGAAAACTGTTTTTTTTTTTCAATTAGTCAATATGATCTTGAAAATTCAATTTATCACTATGCCCTAATTTTTTTTTCTTCTTTTTCAACTCAGATACTGTAAATTTCAATTAAAAGTTTGTTATGTAACCAGTTTTTATGCGTTAATATAATTTTATTTAAAGTCGCATTAACTTTTACGGTCATTAGTGACTAAATATTTACAGTTTATCAATAATTCTTGATATGGCAATTTGTTCCCGGCGATTTAGTTTCGGTTTTGTAGTTCATTTATAAAAATTAGTGATTGTTTAATATATGAATACAATTATAATTTTTATAGTTTTCGTTCCACTTTTGTTTGCAATTTTTATTTAAGTAAGTTCCAGCTGTCTTGAAGGAGCATTGATTGGAGGTCCTGAAAAGGCGGTTAATCGGTCGACTGTTGTATTTCCTTTTATGCCTTGGTGAGAGAGAATCCACGGTACTATATTTTTTTATACCAGTTTTGGTTACTTGGTGATATAGTTGACGAATGTATGTATTAATTTCAGATATCGTTGCAAGCTGATCTTGCTCTCAGTGCCAACAACTGTAGCCCAGAGCTATCTTTACCAAAAGACTGTGTCAGCTATAGCAGTATCATGAAGCAAACATCCTCTCGTACAGGTACATCATTCCTGAATTTTGTAGGTTGGAGCTACATTAAACTGTTGTAAATTAATTAATTTTAATTACGTCAAAGTTATTCCTTTTCGTCCCCTAAGCGTAACAGAGTCTATCCTCACATCAGTCTTTATCCTTGTCTCATGCAACCCTCTATGCTAACCTATTCTGCACAATCCTTTTCATCTCTACATAACTACCACATCCTCCCTAATCTGCTTATCTTCTGTTGTTGTTTCACACACTTCCCTCTAGTGCTAATTTTACAAGGCCCTCATGTCTCAAAACGTGACCTATTAATCTATCCCTTCTCATGATCAAAGTACCGCAACAGTCTAGGAACAGTGCTCTATCTTCATACAAAGTTTTGATAATTAATAATCATAGGAAGGAATAGAAAATTTGTGAACGCGTTTCTTTGCGAAGACTACCAAGGTGTGATCCTTTTAGAGAACGAGGGCATTAAAGAAACTACGCACCAATCGTAATTAGAAGGCAATACGTATAGGGTTCAGTTTAAATTTTACGGGAATTATTTAAGCCCGCCTTTGCCCAGTCGCGACACGTGCCAATCTAGTGGCAGTGTTGGTGATAGAAGTAAAAATGAAGTAGATATTAGATATGTTAAATAAAGAGAATAAGTTCAATTTTGTAAGTAGGACAGTAAATAAACATTATTTCCATGTGTATAAGAAAGTAACAAAAGGTAAAGTGTTTTTGAAAGAGAATTTTGTAAGACTGACATAAGTGTGTAATGGTTACTTTTTGGGTGGGGTTATTTATAAAATTTATGAGTAATGTCATAAGAAAAGGACAATACATTAGCATTTGTTTTTGTCTCAGGGTATTCACTGTGGGGTGAACGAAAAGCATTAATGTGTTCCCTAATGGCAATAGGCCTGGCAAATGTGAACTCTTAAAATAAAATTATGGGTACGATACCGAGAAAATGTATGTTTCTTATGCTACTTTATGATGGTTGACTGGTGGTTGCTACGAGATCGTCTCCGTCTGGTGTCTCCTGTACTCTCTTTTCAGGCATCATCTCCTCCGGTCACGACAAACTCCTTTCTCAGATCTCCTGACGAATTATGCTTCCCAACGACTTCTTCTCTGCTCTCCCGACAATCTAATGTTTCTTCTTTCCAAAATTTCCTCCCTCGTCACTTTAGTCGGACACTACACCATTGTCAGCCACCCATAAGCTGTTGTCCACCAAAGTCTTCTATTGGCTTGAAGTTTGACAATTACAGCCAATAGGAAAAATCTTCATCTTGGAGGGCGTAAATACAGCATATGTTACGCATCTTGCCGTAACATTACAAATTTTTCATGGACCTTCCATTTTTCCAGCCGTTTTCTAATTAGCTACTGCCACTTCCGGTAACACCCCAAATTTTCTACGGGCTGCTCTCGTTGGAAAAGCAAGGGAAGGTCTAGTGTTCATGGAATGCGCCCTGCGACCTCCCACATTCAGAAACGGGCAAGAAACAGATTAACTTTATTTAATATTTCCACTCACGTATTTAATGTCCATTATAAGTGATACACGGTTCAAGGACAACGACTTGAAGGCATACAGTTTTTCTAAGGAATTTACCGTTGTATTGTAAATGCATAGCAGGAAACCATGGTGCATCCTAGCTGTTGGTGGGTTTTCTTAATTTCACTTCGCAATCTCTTCATAAAATCTTTCTTACTATTCGTAATTGTAAATAAGTTAAGTTTTATTATTAGATTTTCCTTTGTAAATAATATCCTCGGTCAACATTATCTCCAGGCCATATTAAATATAATTAACAGGAGTGAGTGAATGGTAAGCATAAAATAGATAGTAGTAATGAGAACAGGTGACAAATAAATAGTTAATTCATGCTAACTTAGATAAATATTTGTCAGGAGCATTATGCCGATAGGTGTTTTCCCAGTTTAAGAACGTTAAAAACGGCGACGACCTTGGGAAAGTTAATCAAATAGGAAGATCGGAAAGTCGTGTGACGAGACCCTTTGCTGTAAACTTTACATTAAATCATTATGGTTAGTGGTTTTATTAGAAGCACCTATTTTATATGCTTAACTTTCAAATGACGTACACTGGAGGAAAACTGTTTGTCAACGGCGTGACGGACGTAGTCCAACTGGTGACGCAGGTAGATTTTCGTCCCACGCTTCCTAGGAAATCCATGGTGGAAGTCTTCCACCTTGAGGAAATCATCCCCATCTGGTTTCATAGCCAACGTTTCTGTGACGTCATCATCCGTTTCAATACGTCCGCCTGTGACGGACACCGCTGCTTTAGCCATTGTGTTGGTGCGGCAGTTCTGCGGAACCGAGATGAAGTCAATGTTTGTGTGCCTAGAGCGGCGGTCAGGGTCAGATCATAGAGGAACATTCTTTTGGTAATGATTTCAATGCCTCCCGGAAGTATGAGTCGTTTTTGAAGCTACAGGGACGGAGTGAATTTGGTGGCCGAGGAGACAGTATAGGCCTATTGGCAGGGGCGGATGGAAAAAAGCGATGGCGAGAGACGGGAAGATGTGAATAAGTTGCTGGGAAGACAGCACAGTGTAGTGATCAGATATGAAGAAGTAGCCAGAGGAGACTGGAGGAGAGGAGCGAAGAGATACTGCGCTATCATTACACTCGATGTGAGAAACGCCTTCAACTCGGCGAGGTGGGACAACATAATGGCCGCACTCCGTTCGATCCAGGTGCCGGAGTACATAGTGGCCATGATAAGAGATTATTTCCGCGAGCGTACACTCCATTACGCTACCGACGAGGGAGATGTATGCCACAGCATCACAGGAGGAGTTCCGCAGGGATCGGTCCTCGGCCCCGTCCTGTGGAATGTGATGTACGACGGGGTACTAAGATTAGAGATGCCGGTTGGGGTCCGTATTATAGGGTTCGCGGATGACCTAGCGGTAGTCGTCGTGGCGAAGCTGCTAGAGGAGGTGACTAATGCAGCAAACGTCGCAGTAGAGACCATCAGGCGGTGGCTCCGAAACAGCGGCCTTACGCTAGCTGAACAGAAGACGGAGGTCGTCCTAGTAACGAGTAGGAAGAAGAAGGAAGATATCACCGTGAGAGTGGGGAACCAGAAGATAGTTTCCCAGCCATGCCTCAAGTACCTAGGAGTATGGGTCGACTCGAGGCTGACTTTCGGGGAACACGTCAGGAGGACAAGTGCCAAGGCAACGACGGTTGTCAGTGCCCTGGCTAGACTAATGCCTAATGCAGGAGGACCCCGACAAAGTCGGAGAAGGCTACTAGCGGCTGTCGTCAACTCGGCCCTGCTATACGCGGCCCCCATCTGGGCGGATGCTTTGAAGACTGAATCGTCCAGGAGGAAGATCGCTGGAGCTTACCGCACAAGCGCGCTAAGAGTCGCCAGCGCGTTCAGGACCGTCTCCTACGATGCAGTGTGCGTCATCGCCGGAATGAAGCCCATAGAACTGGAGGCAGAAGAATGCAAGCGGCGATTCCACCGAGCCCGCCTCAATGCCGAGTTAGACAGAAGAGTCATCGCGGCGGAAGAAGGTCGAGAAACCATCAGATCCTGGCAGGACCGCTGGGATCACTCTGACAAAGGAAGATGGACATACCGGCTGATTCCCGACGTAGGAATGTGGGTCAACAGGAAGCACGGTGAGCTGAACTACAACCTCACTCAGTTCCTGACGGGACACGGATGCTTCAAGCAATACCTGAAGAGATTCGCCATAATAGAAGATGAAATGTGTCCAACATGCACGGAAGAAGTGGAAGACGCGGAACACGTTTTCTTCGTCTGCCCTCGCTTTAACGAAGAAAGAGCAGCATTACAGGAGCTTCTCAGACGTCGAGTGAGGCCTGAAGATATAACGACGTTTATGCTTCAGGACCAAGAAAGCTGGGACGTAGTGTCACACTTCGCTACGAAGGTTCTGGAGAACCTACGGAGCGAAGAAAGACAGCGTCTAGAAGCCAACGAGTGAATGTGCTTATAAGTGCCTTGTCGTGAGTGCGAGCGTTTATGAAGCGTAAGTGAGAAAGCATATACATCCGAGTGAATGCGTGTGTAATAGTTGTAGCGTGTGAGTGAATCTTGTGTAAGTGAGATAATGTATAGTTTGCATCTTCGATGAGAAGTGTGAACGGACGCTAGTAATAGTTAGGAATAGCTATACTATAGTTTTATAGTTATCTAATAATTATACACCTATGTGCGCCCATTGGCAATCCAACCCCTCGTGAAGTAATGCCTAACGGCGGTTCTGCGAGGAGGTACTTTGTAAAGGGAGGTGGTTTTTAGTGGGTAAAAATCCCACACACCGTGTAACTCGGGTTTTTGAAGATTTTCCCCTACCCTCGATTTAAAAAAAAAAAAGCCAGAGGAGACAGTACGGTTTTGAGATGAGTGGTTGCCAGGGAGACAGTTGTTAAGACAACTGAGGTGCGTAAGCCGTACCTGACGGAACGTGGACACAATCTTCAGCAGCCACACCGAGATCGTCGAAAAGTAAGCTCTCCTCTTCCTCCTTTACTATGTGTGATTGCAGCTACATTGACCAAACGTGCCGTTAAACTTTTTAATGTTGCATCTAATTCTGGAAGTTTGTTGTAATATTTTGTAATAAAATTTAATTGTTATTTCTGTATCATATTAATTGTAACATGAGTTCAATGCAGTCAAATCTTTTAACAAAAATAGAAACTGCCTAAAATATCTAATTTAAGAATACTGCTGACAAAAATATTGACATTTTTCCATTCTTGTCTTTCTTATAAAAATGAACTATATGCTTTACTGGGCTTCAATTGAGCATTCCCACTAACTTAGATTAAGCAACACACCAGGTTCATCCTTCTCAATAGAATTAATTTCAATGTTATTCACAATTTTTATTTTCATATTATCCTTTGTTATATTAATTCTAATTTCAATAAAATATCTATCTTCAATGTGTCTTATTCACATCCTTCTTTACTATATTTTAGGAAGTAGGTAGCAATAAAGATACATATTTCTTTCTGTTTGTTTGCTTAAAGAATGTTTATTTCCTGGATCACTGAGATTTATTTTTCTGAAAAGGGCAAAATAAGTTTGGAATCACTGGTCTACAATTTCACATTATAATTTTATCAGATAATGAAAATCCAGAATAATTATACATTCATGCCTGGATCAGGAAAATCCAGCTGTATCATTCTCCAAGTGAGCTATACATCTGTTACTCACTCGGCTAATGATCTAGAGGAGTCAGGCCTGAGGGTTCGGGCTCAACTGAACGAACCTAGGCTTAATCGTTGGTGTGTCACCACACTCCAGTCAATTAAGAGTTGAATGAAGAATAAACAAGATATAATAAAAAGACAAAAGAAAGGAAGACAGACTGGTGTATAGCATCAGGAGCCACCAACCCGCTTGATGGTAGATCGGTCTCTGCTGTTGCTAAAAACTCTACACAGGGAGTAGCCATTCCAACCCCACCACCTGATAATCAGAGCTCTTGAAGAATGGAATATTTCTACCTACGAGCTCAGCAATGAACATGCTGCTCAGGGTGACCCACTTTAACCTGCTGACTAGTCACTCTGCACAATCCAGAAGATATTTACTTGGCTACAATCCAGCTAAGTAAATATCTGACCACTTTCGGGTCAATTAAGAAATTACTGTTATTATATTACAATGATAAAATCATAATTACACTGGTACACGAATAATCTCCATAATTTGTAAATGGTTTTATGAACTTTGTAAATAATATGAGAAAGAGAATACATAATATTTAGCAAATAAATGCAAATTTTATTTTTATATCAACATCAATAACAATTTGTACATAAAAAATTGAAAGTCTTGTCAAAAAATTATTTTCAGACTAGAAATACTTTTTATCACCGACAATAAATATTTATTTACTCTTTGAAATTAAAGTTAAATGTTCAGTCAATTAGTCACAAATGGATGTATTGCTTCCTCCAGCTGTTATTCACCTGAAGAAGTAGATGTTGACAGAGAACATTGCAGCTACTATAATCTGAGATGCTATCAATGATGCACTTCCATTTTTTGAACCTGTGACAAGGAAACATAGAATACAAACATTTTAGTGTAGAAATAGATTTTATCAAGTTATTCTTACCTTTTTTATCCCTAGGGTCACTTGAACCACACTGCCTATAGGGAAGTTGTGTTTTCCTTTTCAAAGGTGTGACATAACCTGGGATATACAGACTTGGGGAAGACAATTTTCCAGTGTTTAACAATTTACTGAAATCTTGTTCTAGCTGATTGGCTGCTGGTCCTGAACATCAACATAATATATCTTCAATTTCAGTGCAACTAAATATTATTTCAAAGTTATCAGTTAGAAGATAAATTTTAATAAAATACAAAAGTGAAAAAATAAACACCACACAATATTTCTGCTAGCCTTGTAGCTTTTGTGGTGTGACAAACACACAAACATTGGTAGTACTACTCACCTCAAATCACTCTATTCTAATTTTTTTCTTGTCCTCCTTATTAACAATTTTAACATCACAAGTTAAAAAAAATTATTGAAATTATAAAATACTTATCATTTACAGATCTACTAATACAACCTACAGCTTTCAAAACATAAAACCCACAATGAAATGCTTATCACTAATAAAGTGAATTGACCACCAAATATTTGTGCGAAACAAAAAACAAGTCATAATTTTTTAAGGATAAGTTCTCTGACAACCATATTGGAGGTTATATCAGCATAATGATTTGATATCTGTCTCTGCAATAGCAATTTTTCTAAGAACATTATGAAATCAAACAGCACTATATGCTTATACCACATTTCTTCACTAACATCAATTAGGAGTATATGAACTGTCTTTATCAATAATTATGCAAAACCACATCAATTTATATTCTATATATATATATATTATTTATATTATCTGACTGTTTTGAAATAACAAATGGTAAAAGGGCCTATCAGTCAGAAAATATTAAATTTATTGAAATCAGTTCATTACACAATGTTTTGCCCCTTTTTGTTTTTGTTTGGGTTATCATCTGGTGTTTTAACTATAATAATACAAAAGAAATGTTTACAATATAATATTGTAATATCATAAAATGAGAATTACTTATAAAAATAAGAAATTGAAACACAAGAAATTTTGGGGTACCTATCACATGAGTGTAGAGGCTGAAATGATAGTTAAAAAAACAAGTATACAATGTAGTCAAATTCAGATAACAATAAGTGAAACAAAAAGTATATTACAGAAATGTATCTTTTTTTTTTCAAATTGCTAGCATCATTTTTTAGCATTGATAGCCAAATTGTTTGATATGATGTAATGCATCTCACACATCAGTCTAGAAAAGGGAATGCATTCTACAATTAAAAAATTTACATTTTGCCAATAAATGTGATGGTTATTGAAATATATATGCTTTTTCAAAACTGAATAATTTTGTATATAATACTTTTAATTAATTTTATTAATATACATAATTAATAAGTGTTTGGTTTGACCTATATAACCTATATAAAAAGACTTGCAATCTAAGCAATTAATTTCATACACAACTTTTTTTTTATCAAAATTATTAATTTTGATTCCTATATTTTTAACAAAATTTAAATTATTGTTAGTTTAAAGATAACTTGGATGCTATCATTTTTACACAAGTCAATAATTTTGTACTTAATTTTTTCAAAAAAAGTGAGAACTATGTACATAAATTTGTTACTTGGTAATTTGACAGGTAATATTAATTTTTTATTTAATATTAGTTGACTTAATTTTAATATATTTGTAAATAAAGTGGAATGGATATGAGTTAATACGATTATTTACATTTTGTCTGGAATAAATTTAAGATAGTGATGATAAGATAATTTGATGGGTTATGCACCATAGTATCTTTTATAGAATAATGTGTGATTTGACATGCAATTAAGAATTATTCCTGAGTACATAGATTTTTTGTTACAAATTGGTAATTATCTTATTATTAATACACCAGATGAGGTCCCCAACTAATGGACAAAACATAATGTAATGAAATGATTTCAATAACTTTTATGATTTATTCGGACTTCTAGATATTTACTAAATATATATAATTAATTTAAGTTATCAAATTGGGTAATGTCTTATTAATTGAGAGTAATTTACCTTTGAAATGCAGAAGGAACTGTATGCATCCACCTGAATACAAAATTTTAGTCTTTCTGCTGTCAACATGAAGCATCCATTCAGGGACACCCATTACTTCCCTGACATCATCAATAAATTGAGCTCTGAAATATTAAATTTTAACATTTTATTGAAAAATCTTCTGTGTTGCATCTATTAAAATTAAGTTGTTTCTCTTACATTACAAACTTTGGTGGCTTCTGAATGTTTGCATATTTAATTATATCTTTGTCTGGTTCAATGTTTGCACAAGCAAATCTCTCAGAACCTCTATTTTTGTTCAAGATAACAATAGATCTTCCCATAGCTGACACATCACCTTCTGGAATAAAATGTACATTCATTTGGATTTAAATTAGTTTAATGCACATGAAACAAATTGGTAAAATTATTTTAACAAAAAGTGTGACACCATACCAAGTGGAAAATTCACATCAGAAAAAACTTGTCTTTTGACTCCTAGATCAATAGTTCCTAGTCGTCCAGATATGTCTCCAACATAACAACGAAGTGGATTGTCAGGCCCACATTCTTCTCGGTATAGATCTCCCTAAAGCATAGAGGTCAGTCAAATGGCTCAATTTATATTTATAATGCTATGAATGCTTTAAAAATAATAATTTTACAAATACATGGAAAATACTTAATCAATAAATCTATATTAATTTTAGGTTTATAAAATGACTTGCATTTATTTGAGTATATCATTTATCTATTTATAATGATAGTATTAGTGATACCAAACTTTAATTTCAGGTAAGCCACTACCTTCTCTCTTTTCTTTCCATACAATTAATTTTAATTACATATAAAGGATGTGCCGGATTTAAAGTTTTATTCAAAATTGCTTTCTAAGACTTGGAAGTGGAATGCTTATTTTAGTACAGAATGAAGTTTATATGTTATTATAGCAATAAAACATTATCAGTCTATTCCTGCAGTTTATTTATTCCAACAATTTGTAGCATGGAATAAATAATTTACAGAAATAGAGATTTTACAGCTATAATAACCTAACAATTTGAGTTTACATGTCCTAGAAAATATATTTGGAATAGAATGACGTCTAACACAGTAAATATTGTTAGAAGTTATATACTACTTTCATTCTTAATTTTTAGTGAACAAAAGCAAAAATACAGTTAAAACATTATGTACATAACAAATGTAAGTTATACACACATTTTATGTTGTTATAAATTGGACCAAAAAATTGTAATTAGTGGCAGCTAGTACTCGTGTACTATAACACATAAATTAATTTAGGAAGAATGATTTGTTTCTTAATTTTAATAACCTTTGCAATAATTATGTTTTAACTGTGTGAATTTCTACTTCAATACTTAGAGGTGCAATTGCTACCACTAATGTAGCCAGTTTGGAAATGTTTGTGCTACACAAGACTGTAACACAGGATTTCTTCCTGTGGTTTTTATTTGAATGAATAAAAGATTCTTTTAAAGAAAGGAACAGTTAAAGGGTGGCATTTTGAAGACTTTGATCACACTCACAAAACTACTGCACTATACTGCAAACATACTGTGTAGATTATTCCTAAAAAATTTATTTGAAATATGTTCAAAGGAAAAATATCTTTGTGATATAAATTTGGTCCAACATTGTTTAAATTTATCCACATTTAAAAATTAATCACAATTACATGTTATGCAGACAGAAAATTATGGATCAGGTCATTTGTCACAGACACTATCACTGTTGTAGTATTATTTGTTGTTTATAGTGTTTTGAAGTTAATTGTCAGAAACAGTTGATAGATGACAGTATTTTTTAAAAAGAATATCTCTGTACCTCGTTGCTATGGAAAGGTACCAAAAAAGTCACAGGGCAATTTAAAAATCAGTGTTGTTGAATGTTCAGACATGCAATTCTGATGAATATCTAATAATACTCTATTATAAATTAGATAAAATCTTAGTTTATATAGTCATCCTCATAAAAACAACTCATTTGGGTTATGTAGCACATAACTTTAAAAATTCACAAAATGCCAATCATAATAAACTTACATTCAAAGGATCAGCCAGTTGTGTATAATATGGATTCCATTGATAACCTCCAGCTACACATCTGGTATCAAGAATCTTTACAGATGCATCAACACCAACAGGATTTACATATATTGCCCAGTTGTGATTACGAGTCTATAAAAATAATATATTTCTATTACATTATTCAATATTATTCTTCATATATAACACTGTTAGTATTTCAAAACATATTTTTAATTCTTAGATTTATAACTATTTAGTGTATAGCATTAAATGAATAATAATATGACTTACAATATTTCTATCATTTTTCCCTGGGTGTCTTAAATTTACTTCTATTACAGTATCACTTTTGGTCCCATCATTGTATACAAGTTGTGTCTGCAAGCAAATCACAGATATATTTAATGTTCCTATTTCAGGTCAATATTAAATAGAACTTAAAATAGGATATTTCATACCATTCGTATATAGCCATAAGCAAATCCTAATGGATGGTGAAAGGAAGCAATGGCTCTTAATTCACGAGCTTCGGAAGGTGCATATCCTCGTTCTATTGAAGAGCATGCCCAGCTAGATGAAACATAATTTGAATATGTAACCCCATTTTAATTGTATTTTTGTATGTTGTTTTGTAACAAGTAATTGATTGCTATTTCAATTTTTAAGTTTAACACAAAATTCAATATAAATGATATCACAATTAAAATATAAACATATTTAATTGTTTTTAAACAAAGTAAATTTTTGAAACAGCTGTTAGAAGTGTACAAATAATAAGAAAGTCATACTATATGGTTTATTTTGAGCATTTAGAGAAATCACTTTATAATTGTGATTATCTTTAATAATGTTCTTGAATTATTAATTAGTCAAATGTATTCTTTAAATCCAAAAATGTTACTTTACAGTAATACTCACTTAAAAGTACTATATAACATTCAGAACAACAGTAGACAGTGCCACTTTATTTGCATTAAAATTAGCTTTTAAGGTAATTGAAATTTTCACATATTGTATATGAAATCAGTGGAAATAAAAGTCATGTGCCAGCAATAAAGCTGTGTAAGATAATTAATACTAAGTGAATCAGGAATTGAACCCATGGACACTGCTTAGGAGGCAGTCACTATGGCCATAAAAACATATTTGATTATTATTAAACAAAGTAAATTTGTAAAACAGCTGTTAGAAGTGTTCTAATAATAGACGCATTCTATAGGGATCAATTTTGAATTACCTTGTTAACTCCTGGTATCATGTGAACTTTCTCTATCTATTTCATAGAACTGAAAACAGCAGTAGGTTGTAATAGATGGTAATTTGATAGGTTTGCTAGTGGCTATGTTGAGTGTGGACTGTTTCTTATGGAACACTACAGTCTACTAATGTTATACATTGATGACATGAAACAAATTGAGGACTAAAGAATATGAATTTACCTGTGATCTCTTTCTTTCTTGTGGATTATTACAGATCTTCCTAGAATACTGTAAGAACCAAATAAGGGAAGTCTGGAATCATTATATACTCCTTCAAGTTTTGTTAAACCATCCAATGTTCCTACTTTACCACTCAAATCGCCCATTTGGTATTGATCAGTGGTTCCTATGGCAGGAATTGGTGACTGTGAAGGTGTTACATTGTATGGATTCCATTGACCATTTAATGTTGATATTTCACAAGGAAAATCTAATCCAGCATCTACAGGTGCCTGATGAAATATGTATAATTTCTGTTAATTTCAGTAAAATCAGACATATTTAAGATTTAAAGTATATTTTTATGTACACATTACATGCCTCATGTATGTGAAATGCACTTGTCTCAGTCAGACCTTCAAATTCTATCTCAATATCTGTAATATCATATTCTGTTTGCTGATAAAATTCTATTTTTCCTTTCATTGGGGTCAGATTTCCATTCCCAAACCAATCTTTCACAACTGCCTTTCGTCTGTAAACTGCAGTAATTCTGGGGAAAAAGAGAAGAAAAATTGTGTAAATTAATCTGCTTTAAATTAAAAGACAACAATATTTATATTCACATTATTTTGCAATTATTATTGGCTTTTTCAAATGGGAGTCGTTCTGGCAAATGAGAACAGTGAAATAGAAAAACGTCGCAACATCGTCTCACTTCCCCCTTAACAAACCTTTACTTTAGCTACACGCACAATAATATGTGACAATGAAACAAGAAATTGATTGGTTGTCACAAGGAATAGTTACAAGTTCAAATCAGATCCCATTTGAAAATGGCTATAATTATGGTAGTTGTAAATAATACCCTTTAACAGTCTTTTATTATTAAAGACAACTTTATTATAATTGTCAGTCAATATAAAAGGAGCTTTCGGCCTACAAACTGACCATATTCATCAGTCTTTGTCCCACCATCTCAAAATAAAAATATATATATATATATATATTACTTACTGAGAACAAGCCAACCTTTCTCCTCTTGCTTTAGGACCAAAATCATCATAAATAACTAGAGATTTTCCTAAAATGCTTCCTGCTCCACTCAAAGATAATAGAGTATCAGTAAACAAGCGACGAGACAAAGCCAACCTATCTTTCTTCTTTCCAGCAATTTTCAATGTGCCGTGGCGATGTGTCAAGTCGCCTGCATGACAATAACCTGTTCGATCCAAACTACAAGGTGTCTCAGAATTTTTTGAATCAAAGTTGACCTACAAAAAAATTGTATAGTCAATATATAATATAGAATGAATAACTGTTTGAATAATTATTGGCTGTATAAATTTTTAACATTACTTTAATATTAGGATAAATTTCCTTGAAATTATTTTAAGTATCAGTAAGTTGTTCATATTTGAGAGTAAACTGGAAACACTATTAGTAAAAGTGAGTCCTTAAATATATCATTTTATTTCCTTCATAATTAATAACTTCAGCATTAAGTATTTGAAAGACTTGAACTGGAATATGACTTCAGGATAAAGAATATATTATCTACCCAACATTTTTATAATTATATGATATTAAAGGATAGTTACTTTCAATGCAAGAAAAACTCCCAATGACAAGCACTCAATAACAGATACAGTCATCTATTATCATAAGTATAACAAAATATATTAATTTAAATTATGAAATTGTAAACCTTTCAAATTGAGCTTTTCTGATATCCTTATTGTACAGCATGTAAAATTGTGTTTGTATGAAATATTTATTGAAATTTAAACACAGTCCTATTAAATTATTAAAAATTACAAAACACATTTATTTTCTGTTAAAATTTTTTTTTGCAGTCAATTGTCAAGATATTATCAATTTTTTGGTTATTTAATGTAGATAGTTTCAAAGGCATAAGGAATGCTTCTATTGAAGCTCGGATAAAGAATGTAAAGCTAAATTTAGAAGACAAAAATGTGAAAAATGTCAACCAGACTCAGGACTTGAACCAAGGACCCCTAGTAATGATAAAAACATTTTGTTTTAGAAAGTTTGAAAATTAATTATGTAAATACCCTCCCTCTACAATTGCTAGTCATAGTACTGTTTTCAAGACTTGAAATATATATTGAAATAAATCAGAATGATACCACTTTATTGTGAAGTAGTAAATGTATTAAAGTGAAGCAGACCTTGAAAGGATTATAAGTCTTCCCTGCACTCAAACATCTGCCACTCCAATTATAAAAGTCCCGACCTGGAGGAAACTCATGAATCATCCAGCGATGTTCTTCAGTGTTGTTCTGTGATGTTCCATCAGCATGAATCATATACTCAACCATAACTGTAGTGTCTGAAGATGGATCATGTCGTGGCTGCCTAAAAAGTACTCTTCCCACTATTGGGTATCGAAATATGACTTCTGCCGTCAACATCGGAACTTTCACTTGTTCATTCTCAGAATTATATGCCGTTAAAGAAGTACATATCCAAGGCAATGATACCATATCACTATAATTCTCCATTTTCCTTCAAAGTAAAACAATATTTAATATTATAATTAAAATACTGTAATAAAAGGATTTACATTACCTGAGAAAGTTTATGAAATTATCTAAATGCTTAAGTGAGTTAATGATGGAGAACTAACAGATTAGGATAGAAAAATATTGACAGGTCTGGGAATTGAGCTAAAGGGAATTCGATCCCCCAAATGTATACATCAGGATTTTCCCTTCATTGTATACATATTAACCGACTGTGACGCCACTACTTGTGCACCAATCACGAGTTAGGGGCATATACGTGAGGGATCCAACTCCACTAGTTCCAGGAGTTTAACTCAGGGCCACTACTTAATTGCCCAAGGCTGACTAAAAGTATTAATTCTTTTTTTAAGGTAATGATAGTGAGACATTTAACCTTGGAGAAATTTCAGAGAAAGCATAGTGAAGATTCAAAAACTAAAAGTTCTTTAGAGCTGAAAATAGTATTATAATTCCAGGAAATCCCACTTAAATCTAAATATAATATTTGCACATATTTATTTGATAGAATCAATAAGAAAAATTACCTATATAGTACAAGGGATCGGTGTGCCACACTAAATGATCCCTGTAGTGGTAAATATATATCCCAATATTTTTTATTTAAACCATCCATTGTCAGATCTTCTTGCAACATATTATGTTTTCCATTAAGATCACCCACAGCATATGTATCCTGGCTACCAGAGGCTAAAAATAGTATTTTAATGTAACACCTTGGCATTGATTAGGACATTGCACTCAATGTATTCTTACTAACCTTGATCAGGATCTATATTGCTTGGATTATAAATGGCACCTGTGTGGTAGCAATGATTCTTTTCTGTTACATCAAAGGCTGATGTAGGTGGTGGCAGTTCATGAATTTTAAAGTCTGATATGTAAGTAGGTTGTCCTAAAAATTTTTCTTCATATGATGAAAGATTAAAAGCTAATGTTGTTGGATCAAAAGGAGACCTTTGGGAAAATGTAACATGACCTGAGATTCCCTTTGACTGCATCAATGCACTGAAATGTAAACAGTATTACTGGATTTACAAGCATTATTATCTTCAAATATGCAGAAGTTATATACAAAAGAGCTCTATGAAATTTCTAACCTCATATGGATTGAATATTAAATTCTTTCTCTTCATCTCAACATAATGGCTCCTTAGACTAATTTACATTGTACAATAGACATTGTATTATGTCTAAAATACTTATACAGTTAAAATATTTTGTTGTTGTTGCCTAACAATAAACTTTTTGAACAATGATACAAAACTGTATTTACAAGAGCTCTGTGGTCATTACAAATAGTTTTTGGAAAGCGATGTATAAAACATATCAAATAATAACTTATCATTTATTAATAAATTTTGCATTGTTACTTTTTACCATAACTGTATAATACACTATCAGATCACCCCTATCCAATGGTTTAAATTACTATGACATAGAAAGTTTCTAACAGATAATTTTTTTTTGGTTGAAACTTTGTGAAATGTTACAAATACTTAAACATTGCACTCACATGTATGTATAAGGAACTATGTGACGGATTTTAGCACATGCCAGGAAACTATCTTCATGCTTTGGATCAAATATAACTAGGTACAAACTACGCTGACCAGATACTACATCAACAGGCAATGGTGTCAGTTCTGAGTCATGGAAACTACCAATAGCTCTTGAATCTTTATTTATAGCTATTTTCACTTTCCCAAGACGTATGTCTATATCACCAACAGCTTGACCAGCTGCAGATGATGTTGGATCAAAAATAAATTGCAAAAAATTGCAATTATCTCGAGTTTTAACTGAAAGATTCAAAATTTATTATTAGTGTTTTAAGACACCATTTCAAGCAACCAAAATAAAACAAAATCTTTTTCTGGTGAACTAAATTACTATCTTGCCATAATCTCATAAGTACAGAGCATTCAGTTATTACCTGATTCAGCATCAAAAATGTCAGTTGCATAAATTTTCCAAGAATGACGAGTATCTGCTTCTAATGACTCATTGTTTTTTGTAACCCAGTACAAGTCAGTATGAACAAGAGCCCCAATTGAGTCTGAGAAAACACTGCCAACCCATCTCATGAACACTGAACCAGCAACTGGAGAGTAAAATTTAGCTTCAGCAATTTTTTCTTCTGCAGCACCAGAAACCTAATGAATAAGCATTTATTGTTTTTAAATGTAAAAATATAATATAATATGGACTATAATACCAATTATATTGTGAAGCTTTCACATTAACTAATATTTATTGTTGTCTTCTCCATAGAACTACAAACTGCACAGTTTTGATTAAGTTGATTGTCATGGCCTACTAAATCCATGGGTTGAGAACAACAAACTACAAAAGTTTTAATTATAACCTGATAAATGAAATCATTAAATTATTTTGAAAATAACATAAATTTATGGAGAATAACTGTACTCACAGTTATGGTACCACATGCCCTGCGTATCCTATAATCAAATTGATGTATTAGAAGAGTTCTTCCCCAAAGACCTTTATTTCCTATTAGCTGTGCTGCATTTTCAGGAATTATTAATTCACCTGTGTCATTTCTTGGAAAGATAATTGGTCCCAAAATATCATCCAAATTCAGTAACCTAAAATAAATTTATGCAGTTGTATTAAATAACTATTGCATAATGAATTAGTGAAACAATTTTTTAACTGACACTACATTTAAGTTTTATATATATATATATATAACAATTAATGGGGAAAGGACAGAGAGATAGAAAGAAGATGACTTACCTGAGGTTCATAGATGGTAGACACCTTGTGAGGTTTAGAGAACTTGAATTTTCGGATGCACCGCCCCCTTCATCAGAAAGTTAGGAAGACATTTCCAGTGATCGGCTAGCCGACGATATATATATATAAATTCTCTGCCTCTACCCTGACCTTCAATGAGAGAGAAAGTTGGTGGCCTGGTGAGGTCTATTGTTAAACAGCTAACGCTAGCCATGCAGGAATTTTGACTGCTCTGTTGATGGCTTACTGTCAGTTGGAATGCTTTTTGTAATCGTCTGATTAAGGGGGTGATTGCCTCTGAAAATTCAAACTCTGCACCTAGCATGGTGCCTGCCAACTTTTCACTTCAGGTAAACTACCAAATTTCTATCTTTTTTTCCTGTCCTTATTAATTGTTATAATTTTTATGATTATAACAAAAGATTCAGTGTTACTACTATAATAACTTTTATGTTTTAAAAGTACATACTGAGAACCAAGTTTTTCTTCTCGACATCGGTCTTCTAAGCTGTTGTAATAAACAGGATACTCTCTTATACTCCATGACCACTTTGAAAATTCATCAACTGGTTGAAGAGAAACTTTTACTAACAAAGAGCCAGTATCTTGGGAATGTCTTTGGAATGTAACTTCCCCATGAAGGCCATTTTGAGATATGTAAGCAGTAAGTTCAATTCCTCTAGAACCTGTGGCTATAAATAATAACAAATTTATTAAACTTATCCTATAATTTGATGAATAAGAACACATAAATGATTTTACCTTTTTCCCTGTTAGTTGTAAATGCATAAAATAAACACAGACTGAAACTGTATTTATGTAATACAGTATTAAAAATGATTATAATAACCAGAAATAAATATTTATAGAGCTAATGCATGTATGTTTCTTGTATTTAAGGATAATTTCACAAAAGTAAATACATCCAAGTAAAACATCATTGTAATCAGAAAAGAGAATGCATAAATTAATTTTATTAGAAAAAAATATACAGGTATTATGAAGGAGAAGTGTGACAAGTCCAACAATTGAAGAAAACTTCTCTACAAGTGTGGATTTGGATGCTGTCCCTCTCTCCTATCAATTTCTTTTTTTAATATGATCATATTGTACTCTTGATATGTGTGTTTTGGCAAATCCTGCATAACTTTGAATTCAACACTGCAGTCTTCTAGCATTTGATTCTTTTAATAAGCATCGAAATGACTAAATGGTATCTCCTAAAATATCCGATTTTAAATAGCTGACATTAAAGTGATTGAGAGCTCCAAATTCTCACTACGTGAGACATTAAAATGTTGCTTACAAATTATATTAAGGATGTGTTCGACTTGCTGATTTCTGTTTCAATGTTGTGCCTCAATACATCAAATAGAAAAAAAAATCGTTTCAAATAAATTGAATGTGATATCTATTTCTAATCATTATCCACAATGGTTCATTTTCATCAAACACCTTATGACTTATTTTAAATGCTTCACAAATAAAGTTTGGTTGAATCAACCATGGTACGTTAAAAGTATATTCACGTCTTTCACCCGGATCACTAGATGTCATTCAACAAATTTTGTTTTTTAAATATGATGGTCTCAGAATAAGTTATCTTTGATTATATAATCATTTTCGTTTGTTTATATATGTTCAACATTTGTCAGATGTTATGTGTAATCACAATTATTGCGGGTTGATGACTGGATTAAGCTGCGTAGACACGGATTACGGCCGTAGTAGAGTTCAGTACACTTGCCAATATGTAGCTTCATAACAAATAGTTAATTTTAATTAGAAAAAATTTAATCCTTAGTTTTTTCTCCATTCTTAATGACTTACATGCAGGTTAATCTTAAAAAGTAGTATTTATTGGTAAGAAGAGTTCCGTTCTCAAGAAAAACCTCGGAGACTTGAGCGCACAATGAAGAAACTAGTCGTTTCATACCACTATGTTTGCACATGCAGATTAATTTGATTGCATACCTAATATGACGCATAAAAATGCTGAAAAGATAGTCGGGATTGCCATAAAGAAAGCTGTGTTGGGAGAAAGACTACAAGTAAGATGCTGGATGTTGTTTGAATCACGCCATTTTAGATACAGCTGTGAAGTACCGTTATACGTCCGAAAGCCAAGGATGTCCGTCCGCACTGTTCGGGCGATGTGGGTTGTGGCCACGGCAAGAGAAAGCTGCCCAACTTCCGATCACAGGAGTCCTTGCACAACAATTTTAAGTATCGAATACGTGACCGTTAATCGCTTTCAATAAACGTTAGTCGCTGAGCATTTTGCGTGTACTTTCTTTCGGAGTAAAGGGAATGCCACACGATTAATTTCTTCTCCTGACATTTGATTTATTATAGTTTAGCACTGCTACATTCGAGTTAACGGTATTTCCAATTAATTCAGTCATGAAATGTGAATCTGGGAGAGGCTTGTTACACACAATCTATATTCCTTCCGGATTCCTCCCTTCGGGAAAAAACTGACGGTGGAAACCCCGACTGACGAACGAAAACGTTCTTTCGAACAAACCCCGGAAGCCGACATCTCAAATGCCCAAGTTGGTACTTAAGTGTTGTGGTATTCAATCCTAAGACTGATCTGATGCAACCCTCCATGCTAACCTATACTGCGCAAGCCTTTTAATTTACCCATAACTAGCACAACCTCCCTAATCTGCTTAGCCTCAATCTTCTGTTCATACACCACACACTTCTATATTATGTTGATTTTACAAGTCACTCATGTCTCAAAACGTGGCCTATTAATCTATACTTTCTCTTTGTCCACGATCTCCACTATATTGCTTAGAACTTCCTGGTTACTAACTCGATCCACACATCTGACTTTCAGCATTCTTCTGTAGCACCACATTTCGAAACCCTCTGTTCTTTTCCTTTCTACAACTCCTATCGTCCACGTTTCGCACCCATATATCGCCACGCTCCATACGAATACCTTAAGTAATGATTCCCTAATATTCATACTTATTTTACCCGTAAGTAATTTCCTCTTTTTTTGAGAAAGCCTTCCTTGCTTGCGCTATCCAACTCTTTATGTCCACCATCCCTAGTTAATTATGCTGCACAAGTAGCCTAATTCCTTAACTTTCTTCAAATATCCCTTCCCACGTTACATCCTTTGTTATTCCCATATTACACTCCATCACCTTGTTATTCCCTCTATTAATCCTCATGTTGTAATCTTCCTTCGGGATCACGTTCCTGCTATTTATTATGGTTTCCAAGATGATATAATATCATCGGCAAACCTTGGGGTTATTATTTCTTCTCCTTGCATTTTGATTCCCTTTACATACTTATTTTTACCTTTTTTTCGTCGCCTGTTCTATATACAATTTAAAGAGCATGGAAGACACACTGTATCATTGTCTTACTTCCGTTCTTGATTTTTATTTCTTTTCTCGCCCTTCAATTCTTATTACTACTGACTGCCATCTCTTCTTTCTCGATATTTTATGACTATTTAATTACAGATAGTTCTTAAAGTGGTCTTCCACTGAGATTTCTTGTTGTGACGGACAATCGTTCATGCCGTATCCGGGATTCCAACAGTACACTGACCACTAAACCAGCACATTTCAATATTATTTTCCCTCATCTCACTTATGTGGACTACAACTATAGGGCCAGATTTCACAATGTATCGGTGAAATTATTTAGAATTAAATCGCGATTCAAGCCTCTCAAGTGATAAGTCCGCCATTGCATGTGATGCATCTTTCTTAGCATCCCTTTCCTTATAATTGCCATCAAACGTGTCCCACAGCTCAGACCTGGATCTACAAGGATAATCAAAACTTCTTTATCAATATTTTCCATTCAAATGCAAAAAATGGCAAGAAGTCAGAAAGACAATAATTTAATTTGAATACGTCCGGTCCCGGACGTTGCAGCAGCAGCATGCTATTTTGTAATATTTTAATTAATGAACTGAGGTGTTTCTGATAGTTGGGGGACGAAACCTGTTCAACTATGTTCGAAGGCGAAAGTGGAATATTGGAGAGGTGCCTCCTTTAAATAATAATGGACAGGCTGCATCAAAGGATAAGGATAAAGCAGATCTTTTAAACACGTACTTTCTATCTGCTTTTAACAAGTGCGGTACTCTCTATAAGGTGAACAATCAAAATCCTAGCGAATAGAAACTCTCGAGTTACGAAAACGAATAATCAAACTGAAATTTCGCGGTCCAGACGATATATGCGCAGCAATAATAAAATTGTCATTCCTTACTTAATTAGATTGTTTAATATTTCTTTAAATGACGCATCCCTTCCGGATGATTAGAAAACTTCATTAGTGGTGCCAATTTTTAAAGGTTGAAATAAAACGGAATGATGCAACTATAGACCGGTTATTCTAACCTCGGTAATATGTAAGTTATTTGAACAAGTAATATCGGTTTACATTCGAAATTAACTTGAAACTAAACATTGGCTCTAAAATGGTTAACATGGGTTTAGGAAGGGGTTCTCATGTCAGAGTCATTAGTTCTTAGTTCAGGAATTGTCGGAAGAAATTGATTCCGGATGGTGGGTGGATGCAATAATAATTGATTTTGTGAAGCGTTCTATGTCGTGCCGCATGGTTTACTTATTAAAAATTAAACGAAACAGGCATCGACAATCGACTTGCACGGTGGGTTCAAGAGTTTATTAGAGAGAGGACGCAGAGAGTAATGACAGACCGGAATTTGGTCGTTACGTCAGGTGTACCCCAGGGTTCCGTAATTGGTCCCTCACTGTTTCTAATATTTATTAATGAGTTGCCGCTGAACATAAAATCTGACTTAAGACTTTTTGCTGACGATTGCATTGTTTACAGGAGAATAGAATAGTATAGAGGACGAAGCAAATTTGCAAAACTATTTGAATACAAAAAGTAAGAAAAAGAAAATAAATGGGAATAAAAGTATATCAATATCGTTTACTACATCGCGATTAAATTACAATGTAGGTGGGGACGAGGTACCGCAGTAAAACAAATGCAAGTATTTAGGAATTTATTTGAGTACAAATATGGGGGGTGGGGCTCATGTACATCACATAACACGAAAAGCGTGGAGATCTCTTTTCTTTGTTAACAGAATATTAAAGAAACGGAGCGGAAAATCAAAGGAACAGGCGTACAAAACGCTAGTATGGCGCATGCTGCTGGTATCCATATAGGAAAACCCACTTGGATGCGTTGTCGAAAGTCCAGAAAAAAATTGTATTACGGGGACAAGGCCGAAGACGCGAAATAGTTAATGCCTTAGGTTGGGAAACTTTAGTGGTAAAGCATGGGGAGAAATACGAGAGAAATTAAAGAAGCCAACATATATATCCTTAAGGATTAATTTTGACTTTATAATTTTGAGGGAATTGAATTTACTCAACTAAGTGAAATAATAGAAATAGTAATTGTTAGAGTATAAGTTATGTATAGTCAGGGTTTTTAGTTCTTCAATTTTTTTTCGTTGTTATAACTACCACCGGACGTATGTCCCATTGTAGTAAATAAATAAATACATACAGATTAAATTATTTCATTTATGACTTTTGGCCATTCGTTTTATTTTCATTAAAATATTAAATCAGATGAATTTAAGTCCTTTATTTATATTAATTTAAGAACGCGGGACCATTAAAAATATTAGAAGAACTTCGTCACATCACAGCTCACACAAGGATATGACACGATCTCATTGTTGTCAGATAAAAATTGTTGTTTAGCCGGACGTATTCAGCGGCTGTTCCAGGTGACAGAGAAGCTACTTCAAGTCTACTTTCAATGTCGCCGCCCGTTTTTACCCGGACGGAAGAATTCGAAAGAAAAACGGATAGTGTGAAACAAACCTAACAGATTATTATGAAAATTCAACCCTTGACTCCGGAAAATCCTTAAAATAGTTCTCATACTCTTATTTGAAATATATATTGTAACGACCCGATCCTTTTGGCATACATGTTTTTTTTTGTAATTTTGTCGAAATGTTTCTCGCAGCCGATCCACATTTCTAATGACGTCTTACGTTACGTAAGGTGATTGTTGGGATGAGGCTGTGGTATCAGTTATTGTTACCATAAAATTTTGAGTTAAATTAAATATAATTAAATTATCATTTCTTTCATATTCGTTCCTTCTGTAGGGATATTATTTGGGGATTTCTAAATTCGTTTAACGAACATTATTATTTTTTCTTGTTTTTATCAAAGAGTCTTTATCGCAGAATGCTTGTTGTTGCTTTGGAAAATAATTGAGAAACGGTGGGGGGAGGAAAAGCTAGGAAGATCTGTTGATTATTGGACGAGGAGCGAGTTGAGATTACAGTGTGGCTGGACGGCAGTAATACTTGAGGATCAAATATCGATTCAGTATATACGTTGGAATGGTCCGTACGTAGAAGTGCGGAGAATCCTCGTTTCATGGTTCCGGAGTCGTCCATCGGATTGGGCAACAAACAAGTATTCTGAATGAAAAGAAAAAGAAATATCATCTCCATCTGTCACTGTAAAAAAAAACTTTGTCGGCCGATATATTTGTTGAGGCCAAACACTTTATTCAAAATTAATAACACTTGTATTTCTCTTTGTAAATTTGTGTTATTTCTTTCGTTACATTCTCATCGTTCCTGTATTATCAGTATATTTGATTTATCATACGTGTGTATTTAATTCCGCTCCAAGAAGCGGTGACGCCCTTTCAGCAGCACCAACTATTTAAACATAGGAAATTGCTGGAGTAAGAATTTTGTTTGGATGTTGATTTGTTATTTATTTATTTATTTATTTTTCATCACTTTAACTTTACCGGAGACCCCCCACGCTAAAACCAGTGAATTAGCTTGGGCAATATCCCGATTATTCTTCGCTACACAATTTAGGCTGGTGGCGGGGAGTAGGTATAGTCACCTACGTTCTTTACAGTTGGAACGGAAAGGGGAGGTGACTATATATATATATATATACTTAAAAAGAAGTAACTGTTAATCTCTACATCAGGGTGACCCTATGATTTTTGCCGTCGTGCGCAAACCCGAAAAATGATGTCCCCAAACTTCAAAATAAACTTAATATTGTTAAAAGAAAAAACAGATTTATGGGTCATTCCCTCACGACCGTTTCCGATTTTGATAAAATTTGTAATATGCATTTTTGGCCGAGATACTCGCGCTTCTTATTTTTTTTGTAAAAGGCTGTCGTTTGTCAGTCAGCGTCGTCTCAAAAATGACACCTTTGAGTTTTCATATTTTGTGGCAATTATTAGTGAGTACGACCTGAAAATTTGTTTCTAAGGTAAAACATATGCGTATATTACGAAAATAATAACAAAAAATTATGCAAATATCATACCTGGCGCCCGAAAATTGCCAAAAAAATTCGCTTTATTTTTATCGTAGTTTCAAGGAATCTTGCTGAGCTAAGTAAAGTAAATATGGCTTTCTTATTTGTAGTTCACATGTCTACAGCATTTACAGCTTTGCAGAGAATATACACCCATCTTAGGGGCTGAAGTTCAAATGATGAATGTCAAAATTAAAATCAACGAATCCCATGTCCTCAGTTTAGACACCTAACTCAGTATACCAATGGGAGCTCTCCTACAACTACCCTTTCCATGTTACAAAAGGCTGAAATTATACGCAAATAGTTTCGGCGGAAACACTAATTGACAGTAATTGACTCCGATGATTATTTATTCGACTAGTTAATTCGGCCGTCTTGTATATTTAGATAATTTCACGCCTCCCATCTCCGCTTTTAGGGGTGGAAGCCGTGTCTTATCACCACAGTGCTTGCTTTCGCGTTGCGAAGAACATGCAAACAATATTCTATCGAAATTTCTCCATCCGTTAAATATAGTGCTGGTTTATTTGACCACAATCCGTCCCTTATTATTGGATGAACTGCAACTTAAATTGCAAATTAAATATCAGAATCAAACTCAGAGACTAACATTACGCTGGTTCGGCACCAATCTCGACTATTTTCTTGTTATTAGTATGTGGCGCCCCTTCACCCCCCCTCCACATACTAATTATCCCCTTCCATTGGAAATATGGTTGTAATTATCCACGAAAAGTGTCGGGGGAAATATCAAATAATTGACACCAAAAAGTATTTATTCACAAATATGGGTCGTTTTTGCGTATTCATAATTTCCTCCCCTACCCCATGTTAGGGGTTGAACTGCAGTTAAAATTCCATGTTGAATGGCTTTAATTAACTCTTCCATTCCCACAACCTCTATTTCTACATCAATTCTGATTGTTTCCTTGTTATTTTCATGTGGCGCCCCCCTCCCCCATCCCCACTCCAATGAACACTCCCCTTCGATTCCGAATGGGGTTAAGTTATACACAATTAATATCGGCGGAAATACTATCAAATTAATTGACCCATAAACATATTTATTCGACGAAAGTATCAGCCGGTCTACAGTTGTTTGCACAGAGAGCGACATCGGCTTGAAGCGTCCTCTGTCCTCTCTGTTTGCCAGAAGAACTGCTATTAAATCCTTCTATATCTGACTTTCGAACATTCATTCTATTTATTTATAATACATGTCTAACTGTACATTGATTTCTAACAACGTAAAGGGACTTCTTGTCCAAAATACAAGCAGGCTCAAGGATTTATAGCGCCACTTTTAATCGTCCAAAGCGCCGCGTTTACGCGCATGCGCCACGATTTGGCCACCTCTGTACTACTGTATAAGCCAAATTTTAATGTGTCTCAAGAAAAAAAGGAAAAGTGCAGAAGTAACGTACCATTTACAAATTACAACCTATTAAAAATGTGATTTTTCAATTTTTTCCAAAGTTTGAGTTGCAATATCTCTGTTGACCATGCAGATAAAAATCTGAAAGTATTGCAAATAATAGGTCCCTATACAATAAAACTACAGTACAAATTTCAACTTGGAGTTAAATCTCAAAGTTGGTATAAGAAATTGTTAAAAATGTTTGATTTCCACGAGTAGGATGAGTGGGTATATCAATATAACACTTCCATATGTTAAACTAAGGAAACTATTTTGATAGCAACACAATATTATGTTACTATTTGTGATGCGCGCTACAGCAAAAGCGATGGCCATTTTTGAACTAAACACAATATACATTAAACAAAATTAGTTTTTAAATGCCAAAACATGAGGGAATGCGCCAACAAAATATTAATTTTTTCTGCGATTTTCATTTTTCAGGACTACGCATGGATTGACCCCATGACAACACCTTTACTAAGAAATTATAATCAGCACTCTGTTGATGTATTCCTAAATTTAATTTTACAATTCTTGTTTTGTAAAAATAATCCTGAAAATACTTTGGGAACACAAGATTTTTTATTTCCATCATGATACTGTGGTGTGCTTTTGCAAGCACATCTATGGAAAGGACAATTATCCCAATTATAACTGTTTATTGAGCTTTAATTATTTTTGTGTATGTGTATTTCGTACTAATCTGAAGAAGTGGTTTAGGTTGCTTACCAAGCTAACGGTAGAGCAATAATGAACGCGATTGGTTAATTTTAACATCAAATTGCGATGAAAAATCTAGTCAGATGAGAAACAGGAACCCTATACTATTATTTCCATTGATTAAAGTATTTTGGAAAGGACGATTGACAGGGCAGTCTCTGTAAGCTTAAAAATGTGACAAAAGCTGAATTTGACACTTGTAAACAGGAGCTAAATCATGAGTAATCTGCACGTGCGCACACGGTGAACATAAAAAAAGATATCACTTGGGACAATAAGCAGGAAGGGACAGGATATGAAAATGGTCCGGGGCAAATCGCCAGAGGAAATGAAAATAATAGGCACCCCTTTCACGCCCGAAAATCCCGGGACACTTTCGCAGCATGAACCTCTGACATGCAGCGCTGCGTATGGGCTTGAGAGACAAGGTCACCAAGAAAAATATAAAAAGAGTTTCTCTCACTTGGCTAAGAAGGATCCACCTTTCAATCCCCGTCAGACAAACGAAGGTGGAGCAAAATTAATAAAATACGGATCTGGGGATATTTTAGGACATTTATTGGATATTTTTGGAAGATTTTTCGTGACATTCATACCTTTTTCGGCCATACATTCATTTCGGTGAGTAACAAGTCTGCAGTATTTCGTAGTAATCGGCAATTATCTGGATGATTGTCTTCATCCACATGGCAGATTGTGGGCGTTCGAGACAACGAGTAGCTGTTTCCGGTGACCCTAGCTGACCAAGGATAAGCTGGACCAACATCCTGAAGGCAAAATAATAGTTGCATATTTTAAGTACCTGATTTTTGTTTTTACTTCAGATCGTTCCACATAAACTGCTACTTTCTATATTATTATACTTACTTAATCCTGAGGTAGCAGTTTGTTTTCCAGGAGAATTCAGATTTTTCTTTTTCCTGTAACAGAAATATGTGGTCTTCAGGAAAATATTGTAGAAAAGTAAATTAAGTTTTAACTTTCTGGTGTAAATACTTTGCAAAAATAGAGAACTAAGAACTCTACGGAACCTCATAGTCAACTGGGGTTAGCCAACCAGCCCTTCATATGATTTAAACAAATTTGCATGACCTTTCTTCAGACAAAATGCGTACACAGCATTACTTGGTTATATCGTAGTTTTATTTTTATTATTATTGACACCAAGTAGCACTGTTTATGAATGTTTTTAATTACTCTGCATTTCAATAGCTCTACACATTATTAGACCTTTGGAATATATCAAGTGATATCCTATTGCAGCGGTGAAGCAGTAATAGTTAACACATATTGACCTATAGAGGAGTAGAATTCTGGGGCATCCATCCCTACGGAGTGAGGTTTCTATATGTGGCTTGGGAGGAGAGAACTCTAAGAATATCCGAGAGTGCTATTAGGTTTTGTGACCTGTTCTTTTCCTTTCGTCGGAGCGTGTACGAAGCAGTACAGATGCACATTCTATTTCACCGATGGACATTTGAAGAAAGTATCCTGTAGTAAATTTACTGATACCGTTGGCTGTTCTCGACGTGAAGGGTCTACTTTTCAGCCACACAATCGGCAATTTGGCTTCCGTAAAGCTATCTCGTGCCCCCAACAATTGCACAGGGTAGTGATTGATATCCTGCACACGTACGAAGAAGGTACAATCTTCTTAGCCGTATTCCTTGATACGTATCAAGCATTTAATCGAGTGTGGCATGAAGGCTTTCTAGCTAAAATAAAGGAGCATTTACCGGACACTTATTTAAGAATAGTTAAATCTAACGTTCACAAAAGAACATACTCTGCTAAAAGTGGCAATAGCACATCCGCCACTTCACAGATTCTTTCTAGTGTTCCGTATCATAGGTACATACTTATATTTAATTTACTCGTAGGACTTCCTGGTTTCAGCTGACGTAGAGGTGGCCCAGTTTTCAGACGATTTTACAATCCTAGTTAAGGGCTAAGAATCTGCGTCAAAAATGAACGAATATGTGCACCTCGTCGAAGACTGGTGTGAGAAGTGGCGTGAGTATCTTTCACTACAGAAGTCTAAAGTCGTTAAATTTACCTACAAAATGAACATCTCCAATTACCCTATTCGGTGAAAATGTACAGAAGTACAATACTTGGGTCTGGTACTCGACGCAAAATTAACATGGGTTCCACGTAGCTCAACAGTGGTTCAAAAGTATGACGCAGACTGAAACAACTCAAATTTATGTTAACAGGGAACTCAAGACTTGTTTGTATGGCAATAATACGGCAAATATTGTTATTTGGCTGTGGTATATGGGGTTCAGCGGCTCCGTCACAAATCAAAAGAATTCAGAGAGTTCAGAATCAAATACTAAGGATTATTGCCGATGTACCGTGGTACGTAAGGAACGAAATCATCCATCAAAACTGAAATATACGTACTGTTCTACGATCCATTAATTTCGGTTATCACAGGCTTCACAATTCCATGACGTGTCGCAGTAACCAATTAATAAGACACTACAAGAAACCTATAGCCCTAAGAAGACTGAAGCGTAAACGCCCAACAGACCTAACTAACAAATAGTCATCATATTAAATGTTAATTCGGTATTTTGTTTTCAGCTAAACGCATACTTGAGCAACTATCTCTGTAAAAAACATAATCATATGCTGAGGTCTGCTAATGATCAGTTTCATCATCTAATGTGTCAAAACATATACCATCATAACTATATTGTACAATTGTACAGATAAAGTTGACCGATAAATTTTAAAAAAAGAAAGCAATCGTTCTGCAGGCACACCTGCGTCAGAGAATGTGCTGTAAACGCCAGTGACGCTTTTACTTAACACCCTGTGTTTTAAATATAGCAGACTGTGCTGGTGTGCTGATTCAGACGCCGATGAGGGCCAAATTCCGGCAGCGGCGGAGACGGCGTGCTTAAAACACTAAGTATTCCAAAACGCGACGTACACGTCCATACATTAAATACATCATTTACAGAGAAAGGAAATTAATCGCCAGTTTTCATCTCCAACACTTTGTAAATACTTTCATAGAAGCGTACAAGGTAATCTTGGTGGCTTCTGTGGTGTAGTGGCTAGCGTCACAGTGGTCCCGGTTTCGTTCCTGGCAAGGACCTGGGCGTTTGTGTGTGTATTCAAGTTCCCTGACTGAGTAAACAAGACTAAAGGAAATAAGATATCTAATAAGCTAGTCGTCAATGACCTAGATGTGGGTGCGACTATATACTAAATTAAGAAAAATATAATCTCCGGACATGAAGCGTAAAGTATGTTATGAAATAAGATTGATTGGCGACAGGTTTGTTTTATATCGAAAGCGTTGTGTCTATTAAAAAAATATTTTATTCCCTCGCCGAATGAAGGAGAATCTTCTCATTATAAACCCGATTCTCTGAAAGTGTTATTGGGCCAACGAGGCGTTAGTTATTTAGCGTTGACAATTTTGATAAATTCCTACGATTAAGAAATTTTGCATTTTAAATTTGTATAATTTTGTTGTGAGATCGAGATTGTCTGTTAATTAAACCACTGCGTTATAAACACGGCTTTTATACGTAACATGTGGACACAAAAGCCAAAAGCTTATCAAAATGTTAGATAAAGTACTCCATATTTTAGCAGAAGTAGCTCTAGTTTCTTAAGGCTCTACTCAATTAAAACTGGGATGATGAAATGGTGTCTGCTTTGCCCGGAGGTTCGCGTCTGGATATGATTAAATTCTCGAAACGGTTTCTGTTGGATACTAGTTCTCTTTTTCCAAGTTTCTTTAGAAAACTGTGAGTTTGCCACCTACAAATTGCGTGTGTCTTATTATTTATAACAACTTTATTCCAAGCCTCTTATTAAAAACAATTTAATTTATACAATGATCATCATAAATTACAAAAACAGTGAAACCGGTCTCTGTCGCTTTGTCGTGTCTCTTTTTCATTGCGGCTACCTACCTCCAAAGAACCGGAAGAATTATACACTACGTTTAATTTCTCTAACTTTTGTAACTATAGTGTGAGCAGAATTATCAAATTGTGCCACATTAAAATCCAAACAGTAACTTATTAACAGCCGTGGAGTTGTACGGGATACAGAGTTAAAGTCTGTACAGAATCGACATACTCTTCAAGGAATAGGTCTACAGAATTTATATGAGTGATTATGAATTAGCAAAGACTCATTTATTATATATTTAATTGCCAGATAAGATATTTAAAATATTTACTTATAAAAAATATACAACTTTTATAATCAAACAATTTAATGTTATTAATACGTTTATAGTGAAAGATTTTAGAAACTGAGTGTTCTAAAATCAGTTACCTACTTTATTAATACTTTCTAATCAATAAGTTTTGCTAAAAGGAAGAAAAATTTCAATTCGAGTATGACTTAAAATGAAACTTAAATGTACTTAAAAAAAACTGAACTTTTCATGCTTCTGTATTTGTGAAACCTAGTATCCAAACTATTTAATATTTTAAATTGTATCGAAATAATGGATAAATTACTCAATATTTGTTAATACACACTTGGACTTGAATAATTCTTCATTGTTTTTAACTTTGAGAAAGATCTGTCTCCAGATGCAACTGTAACTGGTAGAAGAAGCCAAAACTCAGAAATGGAATAATTAAATTACTCCATTTCTGACATTTGGCCTCTATTTGTTTTATTTATAATATAAATAAAATAATATAATTACTTTATTTACAAAAAGAAGAAATATTCTTAATACTCCTTGAAAGAGTTGGCATTAAATTATTAGTTATCATTGTCATCTTAAGTTTTTAGCTCTTCAAATCTATTTTTAAGGAAATTTATATATGGTTTAGGATTAAAAAAATCACTTTGTAATTGATTTTATTGTCTAATATAACTGCATCGTGTTTTTCACACTAAAATTGTGATAAATTTCTTTCTTGGCAGAAGTGTATTTATTGTTGGGAAGTCTGCTTCAGCTTTTAGTTTATGTGATATTTCGATAGTTTTGTCTAAAATCAATTATACAAATGCTCAGCTGTTCGATATTTTTTTTAAAAAATCTGGGTACGTGATGAAAATGAAAAGGATACTGTGTTTTTCGTGCCCTCCTTCCCTTTCACCTAAAATGCCACTCGCGTGCATTTATTAATATCATTTTTTTAATTAGCTTTCGGTATAATGTGCCAGATTCATTTATATAAAGAAAAACAATATTCAAAGGACATTTCATACTAACTCATCAAAGAATTATATATTTTAAATGCAAACCAAATTTATTTAAATAAGAAATAAATGAAAATGACCACCAATCTATTATACACACTTCCAATTTTTTCTCTCTATTTTACTAAACGTTTTTACGTGGAGATTCATCTTCTGTGCACCAGCTTGTGAAAAAAACGTGTCAAATTTACAGAATTTTAGGACAACGCCCATATGGTTCCACATACACTTCGAGAATCCTATTTCACGTTCGTCGAATATTATTTTTTTATTAATTTATATTGTCATGATTATGCTCCCTACTTTTGCAGATGTCACGTCTCAGAAACTTATATCACTACAAATTTAAATCGATGCGTGTACGTGGTCATTTTGATTGTAATTTTTCAAAAACAAAATTTATCTGTCATATAAATTTCGATAATTAATATGGAGCGTTTTTTGAAATATTATTTTAATATATACTTGACTATTAATGTATATTTTTAATATAATTTGCTTTCTTTACATAGATGAGTATGATTCACTATGTCGACAACTGCATTGATAAAAAATTAACGATATTAATAAACATTATTTTTTAATGAGTTGTGGAAATGGGACGTATTTAAAAGTTAATCTATTAAGATATGATCAACGTGACCCTTCATTTGACTTTACATATGTAAATGTAGACCGGAGGAGGTGCACGAGAATCTGGGGTCTATCATTAATACAGTAATCACATCATAGCCAAACAAAGCACAAATTTTATAATGAAATATTGGCTTTTTTGAATCAACGACACAGTATTTAGCTGGCCAACAAAAAGCAGAGTATTTGTTCACCGTATTTGATAATAAAAATGAAAACCTCAAATTCTGGTAAAAACTAAAAAGTAAATTCTGATGATAGGACAAATAAAATGTGAATTCCACAAGAATCTATTCTGAACTACTATGATAGAATTACGGGCTGGCTAATTCTTCTTGCTCCAACCATACCATTAAAAACACCCTCTGAATTTAAAATAAAGGTTTGTCAATTAACTTAAAGGAAAAATAACATTCAATGAATTCGGACCAAATTAGGGCCAAAACATTCTAAGTTGGGGAAAGTTGAAAATTCTTATGAATAAATGTGGATAGTAAATTCAAATGAAAATGCATACTAGCAAACAAATTAAACTCAGGTCCATATTGTGTTCGAATAATTTCAATGTGCAGTGATTTCAACATCAGAAAATTGATTAACTTTGCAATTTTTCAGTTCTAATTGGTATAGTATTGTTGGGTAATTCTTGAGAGACGGAGCACATTTCTATTATTCTTGAAGAAAATTATGCAGGAAGGTAGAGCTTAAACTCAGTATTGGTGTTTGTTATAAATATACAATTTAAATACCGAAAACAAAACAAAAAAATATTCAAATAAAGCAAAATACAGATATATATTTAAGGAGTTCCCATATAATATTTAATAAAAGAACTAACTCGTAGCATGTTTCCTCAACCGAGAGCTAATGAAAATACCAAAAATAAATAAAAACTTTCTTAGCCAATGAATTGACAAAATTTGATTTATATTATATTATAAACATTTGGTGTATAATGCTATAGTACAAATGTAATTTAAATTATATTTTAAAAATAAGTAATAATTATGGAATACTATTATACTTTCTGTACAATTTGTAGCCGTTAAAGCCAACGATCAGTCTATGGAATGTAACCTAATACTAATAAACATTTAAAGTTATACAACATTCCAATTTAATAATTATAATCAGAAAATACTTTTCAATCTTGTACTCTTGAGACAGTATGGATTAATGTAGTCACTTGAATTGTTCGCGAGGGTAATAATATTGAATAACGATTGGCAGCCTCTTTGTTCTGCCTTTAATAGTCTAATATTAAACTCTGCCGTAGGGAGATTTGAAAGTTTCAGGTAAAATATGCAAAAGGTAGAATGCTAAGAAAATAGCGTTTATCTTTATCGCGAATAGACACGTTAACTTGATGATGATGGACAGAGGAAGAGCCGTATCTATTTGCAGAACTCTTGTCCTGCCTCAATACCTCTGGCCGCTGTATTAGGTGTCGCCACGAGGCTAATTCTGGTCGTCAGGGGCTAGAACCACTGTCCGGGGGTACAGACACGCGTTTCTCTCTTACTAAGAAATATAACACTTCAGTTTATTCGTGAATGAACGTGAACACGACGCAAAGGAAACGCTGGAAGACAATACTTTGGAATCACCGGATCCGAATTAAAACTCGACATCGGCATAATGTAATAGCTTAGTGGAGAAGCGATGCAATAATGAAGTCGAATGAAACTGCATTATTATCTGTTGTGGAATTAGTAACACGGCTGCAGTGGCACTTATTGGAAGGTCTACTTGCAGCTTCTCATCCCGTTTGTTTTGGTCGTTATGTGACATCAGAAACTCGGTGACAAAGTGGCATATCTCCATTTATTCAGATATCATGTCATTTACGCGGGTAATAATTATTTGTAAATACTACTTGTAGTACATAATTATCATGACGAATCGATAATGCTAGCTTGTAGTAGCTCCTAAGAAGTGTCAAAAAGTAATATTAATATATTTTTAGGAAGAAAATATGTTCTGTAGAATTGAAAGCACTTCCTCATTTTGAACATTGCGTTTAATGTTTCACTAATACCTGTTTTCTGTTGAATACGTAACCACTCGTTCACGGCGTCTTTCACCTGATCGTCAGTGCCTCCTTGAGGGTTCCAGACACATGACATGATTGCCACTCAGCACTAGATAGTGTGAACACGCAGAATGTGGTAGACACACGTACTGTTGCCAGAGTTCGCCGGAACTGAGAAAACCACGACGTTTTGACCGGATTGCTGGCTGAAGACGATTGTCAAGCAGAGCACAGTGCTTCCTTGGCAGGAAATGTTCCAGGATTGAACATTTTCAGTCTTAGAAGAGCGTGAGCATCACTTTACCCGCAGACACAATTATACGGAACTTTCCGGGTCTCAGCGACGATGAATGTCGCACTCCTTGATGTTTCTCTTAGTCTGCGGCTGCAAGCAGTGAACCAAACATTCATCACCAGTGACTATATGCTTTAATAATCCGTTTCCTCTGGTCTCATAACGTCGCATGAGTGTTTCACGGACATCCTGTGGGTGTGAGATGTTTCGGTAAGCATCTGCAGCTCGTAGTGAATTATATGGTGCGCAGAGCCGAGACTGATGTTCAGTTCTACAGCCACATACGTCGATTGTCATCCGCCAATTCTCTCGGATCATTCGGTCTACTGCAGCTATAGTGTCTGGCGTGATGGGAGCGCGCGGTCAGTCGGAGCGAATTGTACAACAGTTGACAAACCACCTTGAATCTTCCTGCTCCACTCATAAATTTGCTGAAGCGACACACAAGAATCCCTTTATTGCATCTTTATTCTCCGATAAATGTTTGTTGGCCTTTCGCCCTCAACACCCAAAAAACAGATAATCTCTATGGGCACGGCCATTTTGCTACTGTCGCCGACGTCACACTTACCAACATACCGAACGCGCTCGTATCACCATCAGATTGGTATATGTACCTTATCTATGTGATTGTTATAAAATTAAACGACGCTGTTTTTTATTACTATATTAAGGTTACTTTTTAACCATCCTCCTTGCATATAGAGATTTCCCCAGTTTTGTTCCTTAAACGGACGGCAAAATAATAAAACATTAAACTCTTTGCAGTTGTATAAAGGAGGAAGTGGTCGCAGATATAATTTTATTCTACTTGAATAAAATTCATGAATTTTCAGTTCTCTGGCAGTCATTTCATTCCCAAATGCCTCTGGTTGTTTCAAAGTTCTCACATGCCGAGGCACCTTCACCTATTTTAGTAGGTGTATGTACCGGGATCGAAAACCTTGGCCATACGATAAGAGTTTTCCGACTGATCCCATTGGATCAAAACTTGTGGAGACACGGAGAAGGGAATGCTGTGACCCCACATCAGACTCGTCTCCCGTCATTCGGAAGGGCGTGAGAATAGTACCTGATGCAGGTTTTCTAGGGTTTTCTCTGCATATCTTTCGGAGAAACACTGGGTAGGATCCCTAAACTATATCCCGAGGGTCCTAGTCAATCCTTGGCCAACTTTCTCTACCTTCCATTTTTAATTCACTTCCTGTGCTATTAAAAGAGAGTTGCCTGTTTCAGGATCACCCTCATGTAGTCTGTAAAGGAAAAAAAAGTAATGAAGGAGATTAATACAGATTAAATTAAAGTTAGAGAGTAATGGAGGTCTGTAGTTAGTTTTGTTCAGTGGTACGGGACGGATGTTTGGATCCGTAAAGCTTGGGGTGGAATGCAGCTCAGCAGATAAGTGAAAAGACTATAAAGGAGAAATGGCAAGGAAGGTCAGGCTTTGAGTAATGGGGAAAAAGAAATACGGAATAAATTAAAATTATTGATTGCCACAGTTAAGTACAAAGAATAAACTGTTTTTAAAGTAAGTATGGTTTTAATATTTGGTTTTGACCAGGAGGCTAACTTATGTCACTCCCAGTTAACTGTTTTAGAGGACGCGCACGCTACCAACTTTTTATCGGCCGACAGTTTACTTGGGTGCTTATTAGTATAAGAGTACTTATTTTTTTTATTACACTAATTACACTAATAGCCTGTTTTCTTGAATATCTATAACAGGCCTTATTTTCATTTCTTACAAGATTTGTGTTACAGATTTATTCTATTTTTTTATAAATATTTATTTTTTAACAATAATAAAACTAATAAACTAAAACTATAAGAGTACTCTATGCGAGTGCGCATACATGCCAAGTTTGCCAACAATCGACCTGTGCTTATTCAGTATGTTCTATAATGAGAGTGAACACACTCGCCAATAATTCGGTGAGCCTTTTGGAGAGTGAACAATGCCATCCTTGCGTTCTATATTTTTGGAAAATTTTGTTTCTTACAATGGCGTTCATTAATGACATGTCTATAGAAAATTTGACACATGAAATTGAAAGGGCTTTGTATAAAACTTCTAAAAAGTATTCAGATATTTATATAAAGAAAAATCTATGGGTATGTGAAATTGTTGTTTCTGAAAGGAGAGTAAAACTTAACTTTCAACATTGTTGTTGTGGTATTCAGTCCTAAGACTGATCTGATGCAACCCGCCATTCTAACCAATCTTGCGCAAGCCTTTTCAGTTCCACATAACTACCACATTCCACATCCTCTCTGATATGCTTAGCGTATTACATCCTTCGCCGTCCTCTTCTGACTTTACCCCACACACAAGACCCTCATGCCTCAAAATGTGGCCTATTTATCTATCCCTTTTCTTGGTCAACGTTCTTCCTATTGTTCTCTCTTCCCCTATTCTGTTTATAACTTCCTCGTTAGTGATTCTATCCACCCATCTGATTTCAACATTCCCCGAAAGAACCACATTTCAAAGGCTTCTATTCTTTTCCTTTCCGCAGCTCCTATCGTCCACGTTTCGCGGCCATATAACGCCACACTCCATACGAACATTTTTAGTAACGATTTCTTAATATTCACACTTATATTACCCATAAGTAAATTCCTCTTTTTGCGAAAACCTTCCTTGCCTGCACATCACTGTAACTGGAATGAACCCAATATTCACGTTGTTTTTTTTCCATCATCCTTTTCCATCTTGTTCATACAAAACCTGTAACCCAGCGCAACTCTGATCTGCAATTAAAGAGGACAGTATGAGAGAATTCTCGATGAATGTGTGCCTACAATTTACACTTGAACCACTTAAAATAAACTCATTCTTTCTTTCCTAAAAAATCGGAACTCTACTTTTATTATCATTAATCATTCATAGCACACTGTTATTATATCGTCCTATTATCTGTTTCATCTTTACTTGCACCCATAATTATTCCAACACTAGCTGGGTACTCAGCGTTGCGAAAATGTTTATTAATAATTGCCCGGAAATTGAATTAATTAGACTGTAATTAACTAGGATAGAACCGTGTCTTTTTTGGACCATTAAGCACTTGATGGGCACACCCTAACCTATGCCAATAAGACTAGCTTCAAATGAACAAGGTTCCTTAAAGGAGTCAAGAATTCTCCAGGCAGTACCTTAAGCAGTATTAACAGAGTGAAAAATATTCCTGGTACGCTAATGAAGATAAAAATTTAGTCCGTTCCCTAAGAGAGTCCAAAATGTGGTACATAAAAAATAATAAAAATAATTTTTTATTCCACCCGGGATCGGAACTGGATCCTCGCGCATTTGGAGGAGTACACTGGATAACAATTCCACTACGGAAATGCTTGGTTGCATCCTTCATTTACAATTCCCTTCCTGTGCTATTAAAGGGGACTTGCCAGTTACTGGATCACCTTCAAGTAACCTGTCAATTTGATATATAAAAACAACTGTCACCGATTTAGTAAATTTCTATCTTCTTTCTGAACAATAATTCACAATAACTTACGTCACTCGGCTCCGTTCACTGTCCGTCTTAATTATACATGGCAAAATATTCAAGTTTAACAAATTTGGAGATTTATAAATGTAACTGGAATATCTTTATAATTCTTTGTTTTTACTGCCAAATGTGGTTAAATGCAGGCAAGACTTAATAAGTAGATTATTGTTACTTCAGTAAAGTTCGAATGATAAGGATTGATTTATTTATTTGATTAATAATTGTAAACTTGAATTCACTGTACTCAAGCAAGGTAAATCTGAATTCATTTTCCACATTTGTGATTCACAGTTTAAGCCGTAAATTATGATTTTATTCGTGAATTTCTTCCATCCACCGTTGGTGGAGAGTAGGTTGGTTGACACCTTAGAAGTTGACTAATGAGCTTGCGTATTTTCTTGTGAGGCTTCATTCAGGTGACTTGCAACTGCTTATCTTGCTTCACAATTGCTACAGTCAATACAGGCAAGGTCGAGTTATCTCCTGCTTCATTTATGATGTGAACTGAGAACGAGCTGTGTCTGTAAGTAACATTGCTGGACGTGGAAATCAGTTGCATGTGTCATATGGACGTAGAAAATAGTATAATAAAGTATTATTTGGAAAATCGTAGATTAAATATAAGTTCTATTCAATTTAGTAATGACTAATATTTGTCTGAATGCAGTAGTTACCTTTTGACCTCATCTGTATAGGAAATAACAACATGGCAATGACCAAGGAGTTTTTTTTAATTATTACAAACTTTTATACGAAGATATTACAGTAAAGAGTTGGTTAAGAAGGAAATACTATGTACAGTAAAATTACTTGCACATATATGTATATATTTATACTTCACAATGTTTTCTCCACAATGCGCGGACCTTAGCTGAACACTGATGGGGTCTACAGATAACATGTTACCTAAATGTCTCGACAGAGAAAGTCACTGTTCCGTGCAAAACTCCTTCCAATTTATCGATAGAATTAATCATGACCTCACCATTACTTAATAACCCTTGACACTGTTTATTTATTCGTTAACCGCTTCATAAGTAGGTAGCTACCTTCAACTCGTTCAACTGAACTCTACGCATTTTAAATAAAATCCTCAACTCCGCTTATTTTTAATCTATTTCACTACCATAAAATCAAAGGTGCCCCCCGTAGCTTTCTGTTTTCTGATATTATCAAGAGAGATTTAAAGAACTCTTACATTTGATTATCTCCAATCCAACCATTGTATACATACATTTTTCTATGTTTGTTTATTCACAGGCTGCCTATGGCAGTTACAGTTCATTTTAATGATTTATAAAAGAAATAATACAGAAAAGACTAATAACTATAAGCTATATGAGATATTTTTATTGTTTATTTGAGGTTCTTTTAAAAGCATTATAACTAGTATCTAGCAATCAGTCTCTGTTCTGCAGTTATCAACTATTATAATTAAATAATGGGTAAAAAATATAGCTAACATTAGAAGTAGGGCTATCTCTGCCTAGACAGGCTGAAACTTTGAATTTAACTACATTCAAATAATGAGGTGACTTTAATAAATATACTGTATGGTATAATAAGTATATCATACTTTACAAAAATAAGACGTAAATAGTTTTCCTACGATCATACCGAAAATTTAAATTCAGCTAATAACTTACAAAACTTTAACCTCCTAGCTCATGTGAAATTCTTAATTTATTTTCTACCAATTATATTTATTTAAAATAAGATCAATTGAATTCTTACCCTGTGGATTCCTAATTATATCTTCTAATACGAGATACAGTGAATTTAGTGTATTTACATCTTTAAAATCTATCCTATTGCTATAAATAAAACCTGATATTTGAATAGCTTTTGTTACTACTTTATTTACATGAGTATCAAAAATATTACTTTTAAGTAGGGATAGGCAGAAGAAGCGAAAAATCAATTCAAAAGTCAATTCTAATAAAAGAGCCGTTCTATAAAACAACTTAAAAGTAGATAGTCACAGCTCACAGTTCGATTTGTAGAGTCTTGAGCGAGTTGCTTGAGTCGTCGAGTCTTAAGCAAACCGCCTGTCTGAATCTGTGCCACTTGCCTGAGTCAACTCGCGAGTGAGTTACTTGGTATTTTGGTTAAAGTAAGATTCGAAAGTTATGAGCGGCATGGAAGGGAAGGGCGCTGCGGGAGTTTTCGCGTAGACGCTTCAGCCCAGAGTGACTGCGGGGCTTACCTGATCATGTCGGGGATGCCTCGCACTCCCTCTGGGTATTTTTTATCAAAGTTCTCATATGCCGAGACACCTTCACCTATTTTAGGAGGTATATGTACTGGGGTCAAAGACCTTGGGCATATGGCTAGAGTTGTCCGCTGATCCCATTGGATCAGTCGGCCAATTGCCTCCTGAAATTGGTGGAGACACGGAGAAGGGAATGCTGCGTCCCCACAGCAAACTCGTCTCCCGTCATTCGGAAGGGCGTGAGAATAGTACCCAATGCCCGACCTACCTGATGCAGGTTTTCTAGGGTTTTTCCTGCATCTCTTTAGGTGAAACACCGGGTAGGATCCTTAAACCATAGCCCGGGGGCCCTAGTTATCCCTTGGCTACTTTTCTGTACCTTCCGCATCCCCCCTTTTCAATTCCCTTCCTATGCTATTAAAGGGGAGTTGCCTGTTTCAGGATCACCCTCATGTAGCCTGTTAACCCCCAAAAAAATTATGAGCGGCACTCTCCAGTAATTAATGAACAATAATACTCGTAATAAATTTTGAAGTAATTGGCTTAGCTCCTTTAACAGGCAGTATGGTACAGCCTTAATTATTGCTAAAATATTCATGACAGAAACTTAATTTTTATTTGTTATCCTTACGAATTCTCTACATCCACAGTTAATAAATTATTTCCAGCGGTTTTTTGCCATAGTTATGTTCCGTCTCTTGAATAATATTTTATGTTCTCAAATCACCAACTCACTCCCACATAAACATTAACAGCTTTAATTGACAAGATTATGCACAGTGAATAAATTTGATCTAGGTATGTAGGTAGCAGTGTAGATAATGAAAATTACCCCAAGCATTACTTGCGTAGAATATTTCGTTTCTAATAAATCCCGGAAGGTCGGCTAGGACGAGGTCAATGCCCCAACCCTTAGAGACCTTTAGAGGGGAAACATTGAGTTCTCGACTCGACAAGACAACCTGACATCTTGGAAGACGATAGATTAAACTTTCCAAACTTCACCTTCATCGTCTGTACATCGTATTCTGAAATTCATACAGCTATAAGAAGTGGAATTTAGATTTCGAATCAACCATTCAGCTTGTCATGTAACTATTTTTATTGAAGATTTTTTTAATTGAAGAAAGAAATTTATAAAAGGTCTCTGCGTGCCTATATGTTTGGAAATCAAGACTTTTTAATTTATATTTATTTTAATTTTGTATCATATCATATTCAAGCTGAGAATAAAATTAGATAGTATTCGGAGAAGTGTCGTAGCAACGAGTGAATCGACTCAGAACGACTCAACAAAATGAATCAATCTCCCCATCCTTACTTTTAATTTGAAAACATTTAGATACGTTTAGTTTCATACAATGAGATTACTTGGACAGTTCAGCCCTCATAAATTAATATCATGGTCAGAACTATCATTAATTTTCGTCAAGATTCATAATTTACTCAGAAACTAGAATTTAACAGTTCTCTTGATGTCAATGTGTCTATTTGCAAAACTTCCAATTTCACGAGTTAGTTTATAAAATATTCATACACAGGACGTCTACTTAATTTTAAATATTATCTACCCGTTAGCCTAACTTATTCAATCTTGTAGACTGAGCTAATATTTTATTGCTGCGAGTTTCGTTAATACAACTTAAATATTTAAATTATTATGAGTTTGATTAATAAATACGCAAAAAATAGATTGAATTGAAATCCAATGCCCCATTTTCTACCCGCTTCCAATCTCTAAATTTTTACACCACAAGTATGTCCAAATCTTTAAAAAATATGAAATATCCATCACCTATAAATCCACTTATGTATTTTCCTTCTTGAAAACAAAAATTCTACAAGGATCCACTTGACACCTATATATATCTAGCTATCCTACTGCAAAGGGCTAACAAAATAGTCATTATAAACCCGAATAAAAGAACATTTGTCTAATATCAAACTCCACACTTATAATCATAGATTTATACCAATTGCAATTGAACCAATTAAACCAAAAGCTTTTATTAAATGATTAATACATAAAATTTAAGGAATTAGTTGAATTCATAACCCTGAAATGTCAATAAAAATTACTCTGAGGTATTGCTTGCCATTAGATGGCAGATTCACAATCAGAAGATTATGGTCGGAGTTTACATCTACTCTCGAGAACGCTTTGCAGTCCAACGCCTGGTTTATATACCTCTGTCTAACCATTATATAATCTAATTAGTACCTGCCCGTGTCTCCCGGCATCTTCCATGTGTAGAGTATTCTTTTGTGATTCCTAAACCAGGTATTCGTCACGACTAATCTGTTCTCAATGCAAAATTCTACTAGACTATCTCCCCTTTTATTCCTTTCCCAAAGTCCTTTCCTATTCTGCATTCCAACGAAGATGCTTATAAATGCTATAGCCAAGAGAGTAGACACTCATTGACGGAATATTTGATTAAGGAGACAAACAATTGTTCGGAAATGTTTCGTTTTAATTTCAATGCTTAAAACTTTAGTAAAAAGAGAGGCTGTAATCTGCGTTTGCTAGTGGGAAAGATTTTCAATTCCTAACGTCAAACTGCCTGTAGCGGATAAGGCGTCCACCATTGCGTCCTCTCAATATTTGCCTACATCTATGCCAGCCTGGCTAGCCTACCACAGATGGATAATCCATACCTCCACTAACCAAGGTACAGGCCGTATCTCAAAGTTTATTGAACCATTAAGTGTTCCGATTCTGTGATATATCTTTGCTAGAACTGCAATTTTAATTGCACGATAAATTTTTAAAATGACTCTTGTTAAATAAATATTAATTTAAAATATCAAGTTATTTGTTATTGTTCCATATTTCTATTGAAATACATCTTTACTCCTATAAATAATTAAAGAATATATTACAGTTCTAATATTCTTCGTGTGATTAATATTTTATTAACAGTGCTTGTCGGAAGTTTAAGTGTTTTGCAACAATAACTCAGAGGAGAGATACGGCAAGTGTATGTATATAAAACATAACATGAATCAGTCAAATTCCATAACTTAACAAAATTATTTCGTCAACAGAAAGTCTGGTTACCACAAAGTGGTAATACTAATTGTTAGTTAATATTTTGACATTACTATTAAAACCTTTTAAGCAAGCGTAAGTATGCGCCAATTACACTTCAATCGTCTTTTTTTCTCTCTGATTTGCTCACTCGAATTGTACTTTTTGTATTAGAAGTAATGAATATTACAGCTAAGTTTTTTTTAACCTTCCGCCAACAGACTTTCCAGAATACAGTGCAACAGTAACAGATAATTACGAACAAATGTAAGGGAACGAAAACAGTTTGTGTAATAATTTCACAGCTATGATACGTTAATTGCATTTCTAGATTATACAAGAAAATCTGTGGTCGATGTATTTGATTCTTAATATCGATATCACGTAGTACTCTAGTATCTTGTATACAAGTGTTGTGCACTACATTTTGTCAATTCCATACTCGTACAAATACATTCCGTAAATGTCTGGAAGAGATAACGTAACTGTGAAAGATATAAATAAAAATTACGGTGTGTTGTTATATTATTTTAATCGATTTCATCGCGTTAATTTTATTTACAATGCCTTTTGGGCAACAATAACTTCCATTATTGTACTAATCTTCCTTGCCATTTGTTTGAAATGCCAGCGAGTTTCTAGCTGCGTGATAGTTGAGTTTATTCCACTAATTAGGGACGGTAAACAACGACAGCTTTCCCACCATTAATCTAGTAGAAAACTCGTGATTTAAAAGAAGCAATTTTATTTTATTTATGTGATCCGTGAACTTGAGTTCCTGTCATGCGTGGTAAGTACAAAACGATTAATATGTAGAAAATTATTTTAACGATTATTATTAGTGAAATATATTCGCGTGTAGATTCTTGATATATTCAATCTACCGTGAAATTATAATGTTGAGAATATAAATTTACGTAAATATGTTTAATCGGAATCAAAGTTCTAGAATTCGGTAAATTGTTGGAACAAATGAAATGTATTTTGGTCCAATTTTCAGTGTGTAAACATGTCTCGTATTTATATTCTGCCCATTATTTTAGTTTCAATCAATTCTGCAAGACGTGAAAGATTTTTTAGGAAAACATTTAGCATAGACTAGTTTAGTAGCTCCACTTACGTCATATATCCATTTACAGATCTAAATTTACATCAAGAATATATCGCTTCATTTCTGTATTTATTAATTAGAATATTTATAATTAATTTCAGTGGTACAATTAAAAAAATTAATAATGAAAACGAAGTATTACATATTTTTATGTTCATTGAATATAATCTTTGGTAAGGACACTTTATATTCTTTTAAATGTTATATTTTTTCTATATTTAAAAATTTTGGTCTAATGAAGGAAGATCATTTGCTATATTCCAGAACTTTTCTTCTGTAATTTATAGTTTAGTCGTATACATGAAGGGGAAATTTTTTCGTGAATTCGATCCTTTTGATTTCAAAATTGTTATATATTGACATTTCAAAATAAAATTAAAAAGGCATTTCAATGCTCAGTATATGAATTGACACTTTTTTCACAATAGCCAACTTGAATGAATGGCATTAAAATGGAGTAATATTTATAGACCTTTACTTTTAAATATTTGGCATTTTCTATGACGTTTTATAGATTTTATACTTTAAATTTAAGTCTGTTAAAGCCCATATATTGTTTACCTAAAACATTTAATTAATTTTTTTATATTTTCATTATCGGAACTTTTTGTTATAAATTTAAGAATTTTTTTAACTTCAATTTTTCATGATTCTTAGCACTTACTGTTACATTATATAATTTTTGTTTTATTTTCTATATTTTTAATTTCCCTCTATTTAACATTACATAACTTTAATGATTAATTTTGCGATATAAATTACAATGTTGCTCCTTATTCTTGGATGACATTCTGGTTGAAACTGTGCTTAAAGGTAGCCCAATTTAAAGTTTTATACATTTTCACCTCAATTTGTTTATTAAACTTGATAACTGACTATTTCTAAATTGTAAGTTTTATAGTTAAATTTTCTAATATAATAAGAAACTAGAAATTTTGATAATCAATTTTTAATGCAATATATAACAATATTTGTAGTAGCATATTGACAAAAACTGATGAATTCCAAAAAAGGTGATGCAACGTCGGATGAATGAGTAATAAAAGCTTTAGTGTCTGGGCGGTAGATCATTCGATTTAATACATATTTATATATTAATGAAATCGTTTTACTATATAAATATTCTAGGAATTATAGCTGTAGTAAACGGTATTATTAATATTCGTTTCGTCACTATCATACAGGTGTTGGAGTTATACTTGTCTTCGAAGATTATGTTAATGTAAAACAAATTTCTTATATTATTGTACAATTATTCACGACTAAAATTGGTATCTTTCAATCCTGATGAGGTTCGAAAGGGGTGAAACGTCATGTAACTATGTATTAAATATTTTTGGTGTATTATTTATTCAACTTCGTTCAAATTTAGGGTAATTATACACATAAAAGTGAATTAGTAAAGAAGATATTAAAATTATTCAATCATTCATATTTTTTGTCTTTACAAATAGCCAATAGTTTTCAATCCATACGATGTACTTCCTGCACAAACAGAACAATTATCTGGCCGTGTCGTGATGTTAAGACAGCAATGTCGTGCGGACAAAATTATTTGTCTTAACTCCTTTGCTTGCTTACCTTTTTTGTTTTGAAGAGTCGCATTTTTGCACGACAATTGCTACTGAAACATAATTTATAGGTAAGAAATCCCGCCAATTTGTCAGCAAACGATATTGATATCTATTATATTTACAACGTATATTTGCAAACTTCGTCTGATAACTAGACGAAAATAACAAAAACCTTATATTTTTATAATGCATTAAACCTATAGCCTTCAATTAAATAAATAAAACACTTATATTTTAAAATAAGTGTACAAATATGAACGAAACGATAAATATATTTAATAAATTGAAGATGTTAGATTATTGATTTATTGAATACTCTTAGTTTATTATTATGGTCAAGATTCAAACGTGAAGAAAATATTAAAATATTTTAAGACTGAAAACGTTTTATTCCTGTAAAATAATTACGTTATTGACGAATCCAACGAAATGTTGAAGTTTGAAGTTGAAGTAGGCAGAACTATCAACCATGTACAGAATGTGTTGTGAAAATAATTTCTTGAAAATCTGTACTTAACTATAAAAGAAAATGCTCTAGAAGTCCGTTGTCCATTACACAAGGTTCTGGAAGATTAAGATGTCAAACCGAACCAAAAACCACAGACTAAGAGAATGGATAGATTAATAAGACACGATGGTCTTGTATTATTAGCATTAGAGGGAAGTGTGTGGGGTAAGAACAGAAGGGGGAAGGCTAAGGATGGAATACGCTAAGCAGTTTAGGGAGGATGTGGATTGTTTTAGTTATAAGGAAATGTAAAGGCTTGCGCAAGATAGGTTAGCATGGAGGGTTGCATCAGGCAGTCTTAGGACTGAATACCACAACATCATGTTCATCCATTCGAAAAAAACCGCATGAAAATAATCCGGGACTTCAGTTCCCCGACTCATGACTCACTTCTTGCCACAAAAATGCCATTACAATAATAGATTTGATGGAGAAATCATTGTAGGAATTTTTCGTTCTAATAGAAGCAATCAACAATGTTTGCCTATAGTATTGTTACGTTTCAGGAATATTTCAATTATTTTGTCAGGGTAAAATGTAGGGAAAAAATATGTCAGGCAAGACATCACAAGAGCTGGAAGAGGGTGGTATTTTACAAACGTTTTGAAAATTACCGATATTAGTGTCAAAAGGTTTTCTTGGTCGCAGAGACGATATATTTAGTGTCTAATTATTCTTCTGCGAAAACAACCGAAATTGATGTCGAATCTAGCGTTATTGGAGTCGCCACGGTTAATTCTGATATTCATCTTGCCGTTGAATTTCAGCCCCTGTGAAAGGGGATGAAGAAAATAATGCGAGAGTTTGCTACCCATACCACTTTTTTGAACCTCTTTGAGTTTCCGTTTAAGCTCAAATCAAACCTTTCGGTATGGGGTTAGTTATAAAATTTTGTAACGGTCCGAGATCGGTGTAGAATTCGGAGTTTTTGCTGAAAAGTAGATAGTGACATTCATCAAGTTGGAGTTAACCCTCATTAGCATAGGAATGGGGGTTATGAGGAGTAAATTGTACAAAATTTATCACGTTATTGTGAAATGGTCTCGTTGAGAAAAGAAGTGGCGAAATCGATGAGGGTAAATCATGTATTGACTGAAGATTAGAGTCGAATTAATTAATTTTACCGGGCTAATATAAATAAATACCTGGACCAAACCGGGCACTCAGTACATATTTTGAAAGTGGAAATCTGATTTCATTTTTGAATGAATTGCGGTGGTTGTTGAAATATGTGGAACGCTAACTGGCCGCTCTCGTGGTATGTTTGCCAAGCAGCTGCGCAGAACTGTCTCCGTCCAAATATTTTGATTTATAAGCCATACTCGCGTTAAAGCTAGTAAATGGTACACTTTAGGCACAGGCTCGTAACTTGGGTACAGTGCGTCGCGTAATTGAGGAAGGGGTGTCCGTTGTCCTGGGCGTCGAAGGGCACGAGGCGCTCGCTCTATCCAGGTCAGCCGCCGCCGCCGAGAGCGGCTATGGCTATGAATACAATGGCGGCGCCCCTCCTGAGCGCGGGTGCCGTTGTTCGACTATTTTGACCGCAGCTCTAAATAAGGCGACGTCTGCCCCCGCGGGGGCTGCTGGGAGAAGGGTCCGGGGTGGGGGCATCGGTACCGAGACAAGTGAAAAGACTTGCGGAACACAGTGGGCCGAGCCTTCTCCGGCAGACAACACTCGTAGGCAGGCTTTCTTCTTCCTCAGAACACAATGGTAAGTGTGCACTGTGCCTCGGAGGACCGCACGCCCACTTCGCTGCTCACCTCGCGATCGCCATGCCTCCGCAGTACGCCATACGCCATTACTATTATGAATATTCATCGTTTCACGTGATTCGTATATTTGTCAATTTACGGAATTACGGGTACGGACATTATCAGTATCTTATCTACTCAAATGTTCGGAGTGTTTAGTAAAAACTTGTAGGCTTTCTACTTTTCCTAACGTATTTTTTATGGTGCATATTTCAAGTGACAGTTATTGTGTTGAACGACAATTGTCTACTTCAACAATGAGTTTATGTTTTTATTCCAACAAATTCTCTTCGAGGCTAATCTCACTGGGGTGCCAAATATATGAGAATGCTTAGGATATGAACCGATTTTTTTAGTGATTTAGTTACTTGCAACATAAGATTTTTAATTTGAGCTTCATTTCACGAGGCTGCTGACATTTCGTATTTGCAACATGTTATGAACGAACATAACGAATATTTAGAGTCTGGCCTGTGCTACCGCGGCTGTTATAGGAAACTTATAATTTAAGAAAGTTTATCGGTCTCCTAATACAAAAGTATATTTAGATTCGGCCTGTTACGAACTGAGGTGAGCTTCAGAGTTACAGAAGCTGTGTTGTATCTCAAAAGCGTATTGGAAAACGTCACTAAAAATAAATTGCAATCAGAAAGCATTGAAATTGAGCGTAGAATATGCATCTACATTATCAAGGAAATGAGATCATGGGAACATCTTTAACGTTCATCTGCAACTTAACGGATTACACCCAGGAAAAATAAAGACTTAGCACTCACAAACGTGGATTATTGAACAAACCAAATTTATTCACCATCGCGGTTTTATTTTAATATTTAGAGAGTTTAATATTTTTTAATGAATTAGCAGAACTGTATAATGAAACTACTTAGCTAAAATTTTATCACATTCCATAACTCTTCAATCTTTCTTACTTAATTATTTTAAAGTGGTAAATTATGATACTTTATTTTGTGGTATATGCGAATTTTAATTAATTATAATATCCTTAGTTTATTGCTCAATTTAAATACAATAGTGCTATTTGGTTTTAGGTGCACTTCTGTTACAAGTGTTCTCAGTTTTATTGTTGAGTACGAACCGCATAACCGTGCATCAAAGGTGAAATAGATTAAATATTGTATTTTTTTCTGATAAAAAAAATTATGGATCAATTCTTTACATAATCAAATATAAATTTAGGAGAGAGATTGATTTTTCGTTCATACGTCTTATTATTTCTTATTTTCTATAAAATTTGAAGGTCTTAGTTTAAAACGAAAGTTTTTTTGTCTGAAATTACTTTAGTAATTAATTCTGCGTTAAACAAGTAGCAATTATTTTTTCAATGTAAAATAAATAGTGTCAATCATGATGGTAACTTATTTTGAAATTAACATTTTATATTATGTTTAGTCACAAAATATTAATTTCTCAACACCAAAAGAAAACCTTATGGTTTTGTTTTCAAAGAGCTACAGTTCAGATAATAGTGATTCCTGTGTCTGCTCATTAAGTACATTAGATTGCAAGCTTAGAAATGATGATTAATGCATAGCCCAGTAGAAGAATTCATGATAAATTGAGTTTCAACTATTCCAATATGTTTCCTCCAACTTTATATTATACAAACGGAGGCGGATTCTGGTTGTTATACAATATCTCGTTCTCACTTTGTTCCTTAGTTTATGTGGCTAGAGGGTGATGTGAAACTACGTTTTGGGAGGGTTGTTGAATTTTTGCTCACCGTACGACTGTGCTTATCTTGAATCAAAATCAATAAATTTGCCAAGAAGGGAGAACAAGTTTAATATTAACTGCATTGAAATTAAAATCAATTCATTCAGAAAAATAACACTTCGTTTCTTTTTTTAATTAATTTAACTGCAAAGTACCAAGATTTTCAATTGGTACGTGCTAAAAATATTTAACTTGAAAGAAAATAATTTTGAATAAAAATAGCTATAAACAAAAATTCCATACCTATCTATACCCGAATAAATTTTTATTTTTTACAAAAATCGAAAGAAAGAGGCGTAAAATACATCTATTTTCTGCTAAATAACGTTCTGAATTTCAATTCAAACATTCGTTGAATTGAAAGAGTGGGGAGGGGGGGCAGGTATCGAATACCAATAGTCGCTTAATTTGACTCCAAAAGTATGGCAACCTTTCATTAAGATACCATTAGAAATTAGTTCGAAGGATTTGACGAAAATAAGAGCTAAAGACGTGATCGAATACGATATCTGAACTTTAAGGAGGAAGCGCAAAATCGCGTTGTCTAGTCGATGCGCGAGTGCCTTAACTTTCCGTAAATAATGCTGTCGCTGGGAAGTGGATGCTTGTGTGGTGCTATTTGTGGCCCACGCTCCCCGTTCATGGCGAACTATCAAGTTCCCTCTCTAAAATAGACCAGACCCCGGCGCAGCTCCATGCAAATAATTAGTCCTCGCCGCTTTCGACACGACCTCCAGAACTTCTAGCATCTGTGGCCTCAATTCTCAGATTCTTTTTAAGACTGCATTTCTAAATATTAACATAATTTTTCTTTGCATTATCATCCCAGGCTATCAAGTGTGAACGATATTCACATTATTTCTTCGGTGGGTTCAGAAGTTTGTTATTACATGGGAAACTTTGCGGACGATACGCTGACGTCGTTTTGTTGTTTGTTACCAGTACAGGAACAAGTATGTTTAATCCTAGTGACATGCAGTTTAGTAATGGGTGGGTGAACTCAAAATCTTTTGAATACCAGTTTTAGTAAACAGCATATGAATATATATCAATAATTAAAGAACAGAAGAAATTCAAAATGAAGCTCAGCCATGAAGGATATGAAACTCATCCTTTATATTTATCCATTTCAATGCGAATTATTGTATTCATTAGGTAAATCAACGGCGAATAGTGGGATAACATAGGCAATTCAATGTTGCATCATTCTTTGTCTACAGTCCACTCCTTCAGTTGATCAAATAGGACGAGTGGAACATAAGGATCTTTTTTAAATCTGCATACATATTAAACCTGGCTTAATTTTTTGAGGATAATAAATATAAATACGATTGGAAAGTGATTCATAAATTCGCCGAAATTTGGGCGCATCTTTGATGGTACTACAATAACTGATATTATGACTGATTGTAATCAGTGATGAGTCCATCGTGATCCTTTCGCGGGTTTTAATTTCATTAGCGATTTTATCAAATTTCGAGTCACACATAATATAAAAGTGTTATTTACAGACTTTAAACGTAATAATTTACAATTGTGCTTCTCTTGCTACCAAAATACTTGTAACGTTACCATTTAAAGTCTATTTTCTTATACCAATTTGAAGACACTTCATATTTACGGATTGTATTCCAAAATATCGTAGGTAATACACAATTGTCATTCATTTATGCCTGTAATTATGATTAATGAAAGAAAATTAACCACTAGGATTGTTTTCGATCAATTAGGTTTTACGGTTTTCTATTTTAGACGAATGAACTCGATTACAAGCTGATAACTGTTATTTTAGTTAAATATTTAATTTTCCTCGTATAAATCTCAATCTAATGGACCGAATTTTACTTTTTAGCTTTCCGTTTGAGTGTCTATAAACATACGATTTCGTTCTGTGACGTGTTTCAGTACAATCAGCGTAAAGATACACGGAACCTCATTTTGAAATAGCAATTGTTTTAATGTGATAAGTAATACTGCTAACACAACTTGTTATATAACAGAAGTGTACGTCGGTGGAAGAGCATCAGAGTACATTCATTTCTCTCATAGTCCAGTTATCACAATCAGATGATTTTTCCCTAAGGAAGAACACTTTCTGGATCACTCCTCCCCCACCCCACCCTCACTTTTAGATGTATACCGTGTAGAATCCTTAAACTAACTAACCCATGGCTACGTTGCTCTTCGTTCCCCACCCCCATTTTATATTCTCTTCCTAAGCTATTAGTGGCGAGTTGCCACAATTTGGATAACTGTCGTGTAGCATAGGCTCACAAAAAAGTGTTTGTGTATTACTTCACACTCTAAGCACACTGACTAAATAATTAATAGTGAGCGATATTTAGTGCTTACATATTTTGAATTGCATTAACTGTAAAATTCTAAATAAATTACGTGTTTTAAAAACTTTTGCTGATGCCAACACTAAATATTTCTCTCTCCGCCGCATTAAGGTAAACATCTGTATTTTTTACGCAGAATATATTAGAAATATTTTAAGATGACCCGTTTTTTAGTTGTAGTCATTAAGTTTTTAGGGAAACAACGTGTATGTTTTTGTTAGGAACGGTTGATAGATGTTTTCGGAGGAAAATGGTTCTCACGTTTCGATAAGTCAGCCAGCAATAATTGCTGAATAATTGATCCTTAGTATATTTCTCGGTGATTGAACTAGTGTTACTGTTTTGTTTTTTGCAGGCGGACAAGGAAAAGAAGAAGAAGAAGAAGTCCGTGAAGGAGGAGGCCGCCGCAGAAGCCCCCGCCGAAGCCCCCGCTGGCGCCGCCCCCGACCGCGCTTCCCGCGGTTCCAAGAAGGCCGCCAAGCGTACAGGCAGCAATGTCTTCTCCATGTTCTCCCAGAAGCAGGTCGCCGAGTTCAAGGAGGTACGAATTCTTCCAACGTGACGTTCATGCTGCATTTCATTAAGCGGTTGTCACTACTGGATGTCAGCCTTCACCGCTAGGCCAATAACCCCAAAGCCGTGATCTTCATTTCTAAATGACTCATAAAGTCCGCGTAAATGGACTGTAACGTATACAAATTGGTTATATAACTTTCATGATCTCTAATCACTCAAGGAACTTTTCCTATTTATGTTAACCAGAAATCCTTTCAATGAATTTCTGAAAGTACATTTTTGCGAGTTCTAAAGACCCCAAGTTTCTTTGCAGGCCTTCCAGATGATGGACCAGGACAAGGATGGCATTATCAGCAAGAACGATCTGCGTGCCACCTTTGACAGCTTGGGCCGTCTTGCCTCCGACAAGGAGCTTGACGAAATGGTCACCGAGGCCCCTGGACCCATCAACTTCACCCAGCTGCTGACCCTCTTCGCCGCCAGGATGTCCGGAGGTTCGTGCTCAACTTGATTGCCTGCGTTTAGTGCGCAGCCACCAGAAGCACCATTAGAATTTGTTTTCTCGTTGCAGGCTCTGATGACGACGACGTTGTCATCAATGCCTTCAAGACATTCGACAAGGACGGCAAGATCGACGGTGAGAAGTGAGTATCGTTTGATAATCGTGAAAACGATCTGCTGTTGTGTGCGGAATGATGAACAAGTACGATCTAAGGCTGAAAGTTCCTGTTGAACTTGAACCATAACCTGACCGCATATTAACGCATGACATTATAAAACTGCCAACTAAATGTCCATTATTATTACTAAAGTGTCCAATATTCAAATTCACTGAGAAACTATTCAACGTGATTTTAACCTTGAAGTTTGTGTTTTAATATTAAATAATGAGAGGTTACTCATTACTTGTACCACTAACATGTGTTTCTGGAATTATTAGTGTATACTCGGATATATGTAAATATTTAACGAATCGTTTCAACAATCCAGAAAAGACGTGGATGTGAAAAGTAGGTGTCAATGCATGTCACTATTACACTGATGCCAAAGAAACTGACTGTTAAGCGGCATATATGTAGGCAATAAGAACTTAAATAGTTGTTGAAGAATCATAGGAAAAACATTTAATTTCCCTGAAAATTACACGTGCGACCTGCAACACGCACCCAAATGACTAGGTATGCTGTTTAGTTCCAAATCATGAATCTGTTATTTATTTCTTCATTATGGAGTGGGAAAAAAGAACTAGGAACTGATCCAATGGGATTGACAATTTACTTTTAAAGTATACACCATAAAAATTATACCGGGCAAATTACTACTCGTAGTGTTGGCTAAACTGTTATATTCAAGGGAAAAATAAGTCATACTTTACTGCTAGGAGATCAAAAGAAAAATAACGGTGACAGGGAGTTTTGACAAGGTACATTGTAATACAAAATCACACCTGTGGGTAAACATAAGTAATACGGTAACCGGAAATGCGTAATGGGAAAACAGAGTTTTCAGTTCTATTGTGTTATATTAATTTTAGTGTGCTCGGTTTTTTCAACATTTTGCGATTCTCGCTAAGCCTACTTTCTCCCAGATTACACAAAGAAATTCTTTCGATCGGGCAAAGATCGGTAATGAAAGCAAGGATCAATGCTTGTGTGTCGCAGGCTGAGGCACGCCCTGATGACCTGGGGTGACAAGTTCTCCGGCGACGAGGTGGATGACGCCTACGAGCAGATGACGATTGATGAGAAGGGCTTCATCGACACCCAGAAGCTGATCACCATGCTGACCGCCAGCGCCGAAGACGAGGAGGAGGGCGAGGCCGCCTAAGCGACGACCTTACAACAACAACTAATCAAATAAAGACATACCGTACTTAACAACTTACTCTTCCGTATGCAGTGTCTTTATTTAACATCCGTGATTTCGCGGGCAGACATGTGACCCGGCGACTGTTACATTCGTATCACCTCACTCGAGAGGGAAAAATATAAAAAAGTTGTTAACATCAAATCCTTGTCCAGCCAACAACCACCTGAGTAGGTGGAGAACAACTTAACATAAACAATTAATCTGAAAAAGGAAAAATACTTATTGTATTGAGCAGTACATAAATCCAGAAATAAAATATCCTATGTTGAGTTTGTTGTAATCACTGCCTTTTATTAATTGTAGACGTAACGAACAAATATTAGATTCGTATTGTAAGAAAATTATTTTAAAGTATCGAAATCATCGTCAACATCCATGATTATATACTTTCCTTTTATTACATTTTACATTCTCATTTTTCCATTTACTCTTTCTGTTGTCTTTGTTTTACTTGCCATCATAATTCATTTACTGCTAACTTTTTTCATAATGATCTGGATTCATTCACTTCACCAGATCTAATGAGGATAAATAAAACTGTAGCAAATAAATTGTTATGGAAATTAACTGCCTAATGTGTATCCCTGAGTACTCTTATTATTACATATTTTAGAATGTCTCAATCCTCCTGATTCTACAACTGGGATTGCCATGTACGTTGAAGGACATCTTTACAGAAAGTGACCATTATACTAATGGACATGCTGAATACCTCTGGTACTCCCAAATATATTCTGAATTACGAGTTAAAACCGGCCGCGCGACACGGAGGTCTTTGAGTTATATTATTATTTCTAAATTCCGCACGGTACCTAAGCTGACCATTGGAATCTTTTAAAAGCACCGCAACCGCATATTCAGTTGCAAATATCGATTTAAGAAGATTCAAAACGATTCATCACTATTCACGGAAATAGGGAGAGGAATTAGTTTATTGAGTAGATTAATTAATATACATATAGTTCATTATCTGAAGTTATCAAAGGTAACTACATTACAAAACAAATTATTTTTGATTGGTCTCAGACTTTATTACCAATTATCAGTGAATGCAACACCCAGCGGCATGTCAAATAAGTAAGTCTCGCATCTTTCGATTGGGCAATTTGGACTAGTTATTAAAAATTATCATAATCATATATGACTAATTACATCGAACTATTATATTTACCCCGAAGACCTAGATGTTTAGGGAATCAAAGCCCAACTTCCCTATACTACGTGCGACTGATCCATAAATAAACGATGCATTATAAGAGTTTCGACTACTGAAATCCATTTCCAGGCCGAATACCTTCAGAAATAGCGACAAGAAATCTATAAATACACGAGCGAGTCCAATTTCAGTAGAGCGGAACGAATCACGAAAAAGTCTTTTCTATGCGTTTGTTACAAATAATTGCTTTTAAAAAATGAAATTTAAATACAACTACAGGGTGAAACAAAAATCGACGGCAATATACGAGGAATGGATCAGGAAACATGCTGCGATTAAACTTTGATATCTTAGCACCTGAAAATGATTACCCGTCATGCAATAACTCTCAGTAGACGCATTGTGGCAGTCTGTCAGACAGTACGCACTACTCCAGTCATTTTAAATCCTGTTAGAACCTCAATACGAAGAAGAACAGTTGACTCCAGTCAAAATGAGGTCACTGTGAACATTTAGTCTGACATGTAAACAGTGCGCTCTGAGTAGTCAGATGAACTTCATATATATCGATGAGATACGGCTACTAAATTAGTTATATGAAAGGAAGTAGCTCTGGGATCAAGGAACCACGTTGTCAGTAACTCACTCAATGATTCAAACTGCAAGTAGCTCTCGGACCACTTGGTAACTCACTCACTTATGCAAACAAATAGTTTCTGTTCATAATCACTTTCATAGCCTCGCAACTTGTTGATGCTGATTAATGTTTGAATAAGTGAGTTACTGAGCACATTGTACGTCCGTGATCCCAGAGCATAATAGGTAAGAAGCACCTGCTCTACTGAAATTGTGATCAGAGTGCACATAAGCTATTTGAATCAGATCCGATCCACTCATCCCAACTATACCTGTTGAGTCGAAAATTATTATCTTTAATTAATATATCAAATACTGAATTCAGACAATTAAAACTCGTAAGCATAAAAAATACCAATTTTACTTAATTTAAAATTCATGGACATTCTCTTTTGTCTAGACAAATTATCGCGGGGAGATTATTTTGGCAAAATTAAATTTATTTTGCTGATTTTAACTTACTTGACTGTCCAAAATATAATTGTATAAATTCCTTCTGTTATCCACGTATTATTGCTAAAAGTTATTATATACTTTTCACTTTAACCTATCACGATTGCTTCACTCTATACTCTGCTTTTATTAACATTACGAATTCACCTATAATGTCGAGGTATAATTTGGATCACGTCTATAATTACTAAAATTTATCATTGACATGTGAAATATCAGCACAAGTAAATTATTGAGGGAAAATAAAAATCCCACGAGATACAGCCGGTTGAAAATTTTAAATTGCAAAGCTTTAAGTCTGGATGACGCAGTCCGCGTCTACTTTTTAAATCGCTGACCAGTTACACAAGTTGTTAAGAGGGACAAGCTACGTGAGGAATATCCACGTTGTGGATGGGAAGTAGTTTTCTATTTCCCTTTCTACTTTTATTATATATATATATATATATATATATATCTGCGTATTCCAAAGATTCCGTGTCAAATTTGTTACAGCTACGCTAACCCTTCTTTTAATTTAATCATATTAGAAGTTTTATAACGTCGATTTTTTGTTCTATTGGTGAACAATAAACCAGAATAGGTTGTTATTGTTATTATTACAATTACAAAATATAATATAGCTTGATGTCAACAACGAAAAATAAAATGTTATTCTGAAAGAATATTCCACTGAATCATTAAAAAAATTTTGCTTCTTAATATTATTAATTGTGTTGGTAATTTCTGACTATTATAATAATAAGGTAGTCCTCGACTTATTTCATAATTAGAGACAATTAGCTAAGACAGTAAACAGATATCCCCGCGCAGAGGACAGATGTATTCCGCATACGAGAAGAATCTGCACGGATCTCGATCGTAAGATAATTGTCGGCAGACCTACACTGACGTTGTAAACGACCTTCAGATTTCGCGGCAGATTTGTTAAATCTGCCACATTTCTGCCGCTGAAATCTGCTCGTGTGTGGGCAGCCATTCTGTCTCGAATAAGATCCCTTCACAACAACCTCAGACATTATCTTTTTTTCAGATCTCCACGACCAGAATGCTCGCTCTGAAATCCTCCGTTAGTCAATGAACATATCATATTCGAGTGCAACGGAAGCTCAACTGTTCAAAGACATTTAATAAACTGAATATGTAAAACTCTAAGCTATATAAGTCAGGTCGCTAATGACGCTTTCAATTGTTGATGCAATAATAAAAATAAATGTTTTCCACTTCCTTGTTGATGCAACCCAAAATAATCTAGTAAAAAAAATTCTTTTTGAAAGAAAATACCGAATCTATTCGACCTCATACAATTACCTCGATTATAAAAACAAAGTCCCTAGAGTCATTAATTTTAACTTTATATTTTTTCCTTTATTTATCTATACCAATAAATAAATAAAATAGAAGTTTCTGTCTGTCTGAAAGTTTGTCTCAAATAGGCTCCGAAATGGTTCTACGGGATTTCAATGAAAATGTTAGGAATTCAAGCGCATTTTAACTGAAATTTTCTTGTATATTTCATCTAGATATATTGGAGGTAAGGAATATAAATATTTGTAAATCCATTGAAGTCCCAAAAATTGGGCCAAAGCCGGGCCTGTTCCAAACCAACTGCAAGTTATTAGGTTATGCGTTCCTATATCATTCATCCGATTGCCATGAAATTTTGGTGTTTTGCGTTAATCACCCCAGAGAAGTTTTCTGTAGATAGTTTGAAGATTTAGGTTCTTTCCTTCCTCCCTTTCAGGGCCAAAATAAAGTTCTACCCTAAAGATAAAATAAACTTCCAAATGGATCGATTATGCCCTCACTTATTAATAATAATAATAATAATAATAATAATAATCATATTCCGTAGATCCTGTAAAGAAGCTAAACTTCAAGGATGTGGAATGGGTCAGGGTGTACATTTATTACATTATTTTATTGTATAAAAGAAAATATACTTATAACAAAGTTATGTATTATAAACTATAATAAATTACTCTTCTCCGATTCTTCTATAAATTCCTTTATTGAATAGAAGGAGTGGCTAAGCAAAAATGAGCGTAATTCAGTGTTAAATTTACCTTGATTATCGGACAACCGTTTAATTCTGTGCGGCAGTCTGTTGAAGATGGATATCCCTGAATAATGCACACCTTTCTGTGCAATTGACAATGTTTTACATTTTTTATATAGATTATTTTTGTTCCTTGTATTGAAGGGATGAATATCAGAATTATTAAAAAATAAGTGCCTATTTGTGATTAAAAATAACATCAATGAATAAATGTATTGGCACGTCAAAGTGAAAATACCTAACTTTTTGAACAGATTTCTGCAAGAAGTTCGTGAGGAAACCTGACATATTGCTCTAATAACACGTTTTTGACTAATAAAAATCTTATCTATGCCTACTGAGTTGCCCCAAAATATAATACCATATGATAAAATAGAATGAAAATATGCAAAGTATACTAATTTTCTTGTTTTTAAATCACTGAAGGTGGACATTGCTCTGACAGCATATGTAGCTGAGCTGAGTTTCTTAAGTAATTGATTAATCTGATCAGTCCAATTTAATTTATTATTTACTAAGAGACCTAAGAATTTAACAGAGGAAGTTTCATTTACATTTTTGCTGTCGTATTTAAGTGTTATAGATTGTAAAGTTGTGTTGAGTGTGTGAAATTGCATGAAATGTGTTTTGTCACAGTTATTTGTTAGTCCGTTCGCATTAAACCATGTTAGCAGGTTAGTTAAATTATTGTTACTTGCCTCTTCTAGTGTGTCTTTGTTACTTTTTACTATTACACTAGTATCATCTGCAAAGAGGATAGCTTTAGAAGTTGAATCTATGGTATTAGGAAGATCATTTATATATATAAGGAATAATAATGGCCCTAATACTGATCCCTGTGGGACCCCAGTTTTAATAATTCCCCAATCTGATTTATGTATTTCACCTGTGCACGAGTCTTTTAATACTACTCTTTGCATTCTATTTTGTAAGTATGAATTAAACCAAGAAAATGAAGTTCCTGTTATTCCATAGTACCTCAGTTTTTCTAGCAATATGCTATGGTCTACACAATCAGTTAAATAGTAATAGCATTATAAACCGCCGTCGTTCGAAACAACCTACGAGTTAAGCTTTGCCCTTTAGCGTTCCTATACCATTCATCCGATGGCCTTACAATTTTGTTTAGCGCTGTTTCAGGCAAAAGAAGGTTTATGTTGTTCTTTGGAACGTTCAGGTCCCACGTCAAACATCTTCTCTGAGACTTCATGTGTATCCGTTATGCAGTATTCAACGGATAGCCATGTAATTTTAGTGTTTTGTAGTTATCAGCTCAGAGAAGGTTTCTGTCGATCTTTCGAAGAGCTACGGACGTGAAAAGGAAAATTTTCAAAAGTGTGAAGCTGTCGATGATGTTTTAATATCCATGTTGACAAAGAGCTTGCTGTCGAACTAAATACGGACTGATGTAAAAGAATTCCTTGGCTACGCCGGGATTCAAGACAGATATAAAAGAAACTAAGCGGGTTTTGGATGTGAGGACCGATAGTCTAGCCGTCAAAACAACATTGACTGAAAAAAAAAGTTGTTACACGAATCTTTTGAAACCTAAATCCTGTTGGTGAACACGTGTAGCTGCCATCTAGCGGCATGTCTGTCACTTCACATGTATTATAATTATTATTACATAAACTACAGATGTATTAATAGGAACACAACAATTGTGAACTAACCCATATACTATCTTGGTGCCCGGTGGTGGCGGTTACCCACAACAATAGCATCTGTTGTCAACACGCAATTAAATTATCACCAAGAGCGTCACATTTTTGAAAATTTACCTTTTCAGGTACTCGAATTTAGAACGTCATAACCACCACGGTGACTCAATATCTGAATCGAGACAAAAAATCTGAATTATTTGGCAAGGTAATAAGCAGTGAAATTTAAATGATTTCTACTTGAAAATATGCTGCTTAGCGATTCAACGCAATTTAACTAGAAAAAGTTTTTAATCGCATTATTATTAACTACTTCTATCTTGTTCATAATATTTTCAATAAAATATATTTTGTGCGATTGATTAAATCACGGTTCATAAGTTTTAATCGTTAACATATTTTATGTTCTTCAGAAATGGACACCGATTCTCTTATGTATCGTAAATTCGTATATAGATTATAATTGTATCCAGACAAGAACGTTGTGAGGAAAAAATGACTTAGGTTTTATCTGATTTTTAGTCATAAACGGTGCGAAAGTTGGAGCAATTTCGTTTAGCATGATTAGGAATATTTGATAAAATATAGGCAGGCTACTACTAGGAATTATTACAGACGTTTATTAACGCTAAGCTAATTTTAATCCGTAAATAAAATGATGAAATTATTTTACGCATTAAAAGTTACTATATAAATATGAAATAAAATCTAGGTAGATATTTTGTGCATGGTTGTTTATTATTTGTAAAATAGTCTTAAAAACAGCGGCGAGGCAATTAATCATTTCAGTTTAGCACAATTTAGACAAGTAACGTCTGCCGTGATGTAGGTTTATTGCTAGTTAACTATTAACTACGTCGTCAGACAAGATTTATTCACAACTTGTAATTTGAAAATTTACTAACGAGGTCATAGTTATTCCGGGATAATTTTAAGTTCCGTAGAGATTGTAAGGCACGCACGAACGAACTCCCTAGTTCCCGAACTGGCTAATTCACGAACGACAGTGAACTATTTACTCAGTTATTTTTTTCGGAATAGTTCTTTAGGACTACTTCGTTCGTGAATTACACATCAGTAATTGAAACTCGGTGAATAATGGATTCTTCTCCTGCATTATGTACCAATTTAACATTCATATATTGTATTGTATTTATTAAATCTACAAATGGGCAGATGCCCGGTGGCATAGATACATAGAACTTAAATAATAAAATTAATAATCTGGTCGTAAGGACCATATTTAACCTATCGTTGAATGTATAATTATATTCAATATAAATAAATAAGTGTAGAATCATATTATTAGAAATGAATTTTTTTTAAAAAAAATAGTATTGTTTTTGCCTGAAAAAAAAGAAACAAAACAAAAAAACTGGAAATATATTTCACTGTAGTATATTTTTATAGAGATTTCGCAACACTGATCACTTCACTACACTGCACTACACTACACTAAACTTAGATTGAGTCGAAATTTTCTTTCTTTCTTCCTGCAGGTAGATTGTTCCAGTCATTAATTGTCCTATTTAGGAATGAGTATTTTCCAACGTCTGTTTTTTAAACAAGTGATCTCCCCTCTCCTCCCCTCCCGTTCCGAGTCGATTCTTTCATTCTATCTCGGATTCCCTGCCAAGGTTTTTGACCTGCAAAAGCTCTGTAGAAAATGTATAGCCTAGCTCTTTCTCTTCTTGTCTGTAGCGTATCCCACCCTAGTCGCTTTACCTTTTCGTTCCCATGCCCAGGTCCTATTTGTACGAATTTTGCGGCCCTTCTTTGCATCCTTTCTAAGGATTCTATTTGACCTATCCTGTACGGATCCCAGCATGCTGCACCATATTCCATATATAAACGAAGAGTTAACAATCCGTATGATAGGTATTTACACAAAATTTTAAAGAATTTGTAACACAAACTGACGTTTCGACTATCCAAAATGTAGATTAATCGGCATCGTTTTAATACATAAGGGTCTTGTAAAATTAGCATTAGAGGGAAGTGTGTGGGGTAAGAAACGAAGAGGAAGGCAAGGATGGAATAAGCAAGCAGTTTAGGGAGGATGTGGTAGTTATGTAGAAATGAAAAGGCTGGCGCATGAGACCAGTCTAAAGACTGTTTACTACAACAACAACGTAAGTTATTCACATTCCTATAGTTGTAATACTTTTTGGCTAAATTGTATAGTTTTTGAAGTTAGTACTTCAAAATTATTAAAATGTTTATGCATAACAAGTCTTAAAAATCGTTTAACGCCACGAAAATTTATTTATATCGAATAATGTAAATAATAATTTCGGTTCCAAAAGTAACTCAAAGACCTGGTTAGTGTTGCAACAGAAATTTTGAATTGCAAGTTGTATTTGTGTTTGAATTTTGGAGTCGGTTGTTAAGTACTTAATGCCTTTTTCTCTCTGAAACGTTTTACTTTTTCTTCATTACTTGTATCTTATACAAAATTATTTTTAATACTTTTCTTTTCCATGTGACCGTGCAACGAAAAGCGGTCCTGTGTCCAAGTATTTCATATGACGATGTCCATCAACAAACCGTGTAATAAAACAGTCTGTGTTGCAATTAGATGTGCATTTATTACTCAAGCAGCTGGGTGCCCGGCTTTGCCCGCTTGGTAAAGTACTTAATTCGACACTAATCACTTGTTCAACCTGTGAATATAACGACATTGAGAGCGTATTTTTATTTGTGCATTTACTTTTTCATATCCCCAAAGTAACATATGCATGCGGAATGTTAACCGGTATAATAACTTAAATGGCGTCAACAAATCTCCTGGCACCTTAAAAACAACTAAGAGAACCAAATATATTCCCAGTAACTAGACATAGTCCCAATAGAGTCTAAAACTGGAGTGAAAAAATTTCTGTTGTTGGAACTTATTTTCCCGGTATTGGTATTGATTTTAATTAAATAATAAAAGAGGAATTGAAAGGATAAATTAATTTTGCTGACAATTTAATTTAATACGTTTCTTTGCAATTATCAACACAAATCAGTTACTGAACTATGATAATTTCAGTATTGTCATTAATTAGAAAGGGTAAATTAATATGAACACGAGAATCTGAATGAATTATAAAATAGAAAAGATTTATCAAAAATAAGGGTTCTATCTGTAGGGATATAGTGTAGCACCTGTTTATTCAATCGTCGTATTTCTTTGAACTGATCAATTTAGTAAAGTATTGATCTGTGGGCTGAATTGACTTTGCCATGGAGACATTACCTTTTTCACTATGGATGGTCAACAAACTTCTCATTTTCTGCATGGTTGATCGTAACTCATAAAACCATTTCCTTTCCCTTTCTCCTAGGCTGACTGTATATTCATATTTCTTCTTTTTCTCCAGGACTTACTCCTCGTTTTAACTTCAGGCGAGAACTGCTTATGTATTCATATTTATTCTCTTTCCTTCTTCTTCTCCCAGGCTTCTTCCTCCTTCTAACCTCAGACAAGATCTGCTTTTTTCGTCACTCGTCCACCTCCAAGCTCGTCAAATCTCCACCCCTCTACAAACTCTGCTAATTTTTCTATTTCACGTAACTTTATCGTGCATGGGGATGAGTTGAACCCGTATTCTGAGAAAATATCATAGACCTGGTCTTAAACCGTCTCTTATACGAAGGCACGTTTTGGCGACACGTTTGTGCTAGGCTGCGATAAGTTTTTCGCATCAACCACGATATATTTTTCTTGCATATTTGGATTTTATTATTTTCTTAAATAGTTCAATAAATGGAGGGGTACTTTTTGATCTTTACAGTACTTTAAGATGCTCTAAAATAATTCTGGCAGTCTAAGAGAGTAAAGAAATATTGCACGTACACTAAGAAAGTGATATTTCCTTCCGGTACTTTAATAAAGTTAAAAGAAAAATCCCGGTACCGGGGAATAAAATATAGTCTTATTATATCAATCTAGTCAAAAATTCCCGAGTAACGTCAGGACAGAAAAATAATAATGTCGTATTCCGTGCAGGAAATCTTAGCTTCAATGATTTAGAATGAGTCGGGGTGTACATTTTTTCCATTAATACTTTGTGTTAACTATTATCAATCAATTGTATATAACTAATAATATTCTATAACATAAAAGTATGAATAGTACATGCTTGCTATTTACAATCATATAATAATAGTAATATATTATGCAACTACCTACGACGAGGATTCTGCTTAATAGTTCATACTGACTATTTTCATTAAAACTCAATTGTACGTACTGGATTCTTCTATAAATTCTTTTACTGAATAGAAGGAATGGCTTAGGAGAAATGAAGATAACCTAGCTTGCTTTAAAATGACTTCGGTTATTGGATTGTGGCAGCCTGTTAAAGGAGATCCCAGAATAAAGTTCATGTTTCTGTGCAAATGAGAATTTTAAAAAGTTTTAAAGATTACTTTTTCTTGTATTGAATCTTTGAACATCAGAATTATTCATAAATAAGTGTCTATTTTTAATCACTAATAACAATAGTATTTTATTTTTTAACACTATTTTATGGTTTACTCAATTAGAGAGCAAATATTAGTTCCGTTTTATTAAGAGAGGAAAAATACACACATTCAACACCTTTTTATATGTTAGGGATATTTTACTCGAACAGGGTTTCTTCTGGAACAAGTAACACGTTAATAAAGTTTGGTAGAAATTACTCCACTCGTTTAAATTTGTATACGGGACATACAGTACTTATACAGACACTGAATGGCAAATTATTATGACCACCCCCTACTAAATTCCACTAAAAATTTAATTAATAATTTGATTAAGATGCGCCAGCAGTAGACAACCAAACGAAATCAAGTTACAATATTTAAATGTCAGCAACAATATTCTACAACTCATAACTAACCCAATTTACCTTGTATAGTAATAAACTTGCAATTAATGTTCGTCACCTTTTCGTCGCAAAAAGCTCACTCTACCACAATGCCCCATGAATGTGTCGAAAAAGCTCATTCTACCAGAATTGCCCGTCATGCGTGACGTAACCAAAGCTCGTAGCGGCGTACTACCCATTAATTTCTTTAAGAAACGTTGAAACGTTGCTGCAAAAGATTATGTCTCTTCACTTGAAGCAGTAACGCTTTAAATTGTACATATTCATTATTTTCAATTGAATGCGTGAAGACTTGTTCCTTCATGCAGAAGTGAGATGGTTGTCGAGGTGAAGAATTTTATAAAGAATGTATGAATCAAGAAATAAAGTAGAAGCAGTTTTATTTTCTAAAAAACCAGAATTGTGGCTAAGGTAATTTTTTAAACGAGTCATAAGATCATTATATCAAATTGATTATGAAAATTTTTATTCAGATATTTTCTGCGTAACGATAACTGTATTCATTAATCTTAATTATGTTTCGCGGATCACTAAAAGTTTTCGCCGGTTGAGAAACGCTGATCTAAGTAAAAATAACTTTAGATAAATTGGATTCAAATAAGGTATATATATATATATATAAATAAATTCTGAGAAAATGCACCAGTTGATTTTATTGTTTTAAATTTTTTTGAGTATATTTTTTAAAACTTTCCACAGTTTTATGGTTTCTAGTTGGTTAGTCACCAAAAAACCTAACAGATTCTATTAAATTGTAGCCAGGGATCACATCGTAATTCAGGACAAAATGTGTATCTAAAAATGTTATATCAATAGTTTTAAAGAGATTATAGATTAAAATGTAAAACTGATCAACAGGGGAAAAGCGTGTTCATAATGTTTGGAGCAGCTTCCTGGTCAACTATTAACCGAATTTAGGTGTGTATAGGCCGCTTGTGTGTACAAGCCGCACCTAAATTTTAAGACAATAATTGTGTTTCTTTTTTCTGTATCACTTTGGAGACTGGAAGTTGCTTTGTTCTGTAAAATGTGGCGATGTTATACATTCTTAACGACCGCTTTTTAAACTGAATTGACACGTTTTCAGGGAATTATAAAGTAAAATAAATTTTTTGTACATCTGCAAATCACACAATAGCAGTAATGAGCGACCAGCGATGATGATGTAGCGCAGTAGAACCCGCGTCCAATTTTTTTTTATTATTTACGGGAACTTAAATAACAAATATTTCGGCCTGAACAAGTCGCTGGCCATGAAGAAGGGGTTTTTCCGGGCGCCGTCTTGGCGGCTCGGAATCTAAACAAAGGGACTGCGGCTGACACTTGGACCATAAAGCTCGGACACCTCGTCGCCGGTTTCGGAATGTGCTAATCTGCCTAGGAATTTGATGACCGTGTGGCGTGTGTTCCCCAAATGAAACAAGGGAGATTATTGGAGAATATCCATCCCTGCCACCACCGTAGTGATAGGTGACGGATAAGTGGGGACAAGGTTTTAAAGAGGCTGGCGGAGACAATTTTGAGACAGATTTTTGCAGTTGATTCAAGGTTATGGCGAGAGGATATTGAAGGAGAGTGGTAGACGGATTTCTGGTGATACAAGGAGGTGGAGAGAGGAGATTGAAGGAGAGTGGTGGAGAAAGAGATTGCTGGTGATACAAGGTGGTGGCGAAAGGAGATTGGCAGCAGAGAAGTTACGGCGAGAGCAGATTGGTGAGGTGGCAGCGGAGAAGTGGACCATGCTTTGATCAGTTCAAGAAGCAGGGAAGAAAGGTCTTAACAACAAGGGAAGAAAGAGGAAAAAGCGGAGTTTCCTCAATTTGGTAGCACGACTTTGTGCTATTGTCGACCGGCCGCTTCAAGTTCCACAACACGGAAGTTACAGCGAGACGCCTATGAAAACAACTCAGGTTCGTCAACGAACAGAAGATCTGCTACACGTGGTCACCCAAACCATGAATACCCTGAGATCTTTAATACAATACCATTTTAATTAATTATTTTTGTACACTACCCATATTAAAATTATTGTGTTTACAATTAATAAATGTATATATTTAAACCCAATTATTAAATTCATTAATTAATATTCCCCCCATCATTTTATAATGAATAACCTTAAACTACTTTAATGACGCTCGAATGTATTACGTTGGAAGTATGTAGATATTAATGTTTTATACTAGTAAAGTGTTTTATGTTATAAGGCACAGGTTGGACATGTATTGTATTTAATAAATCTACAAATGGGCAGATGCCCGGTGGCAGATACATAGAACTTAAACAATAATTAATAATCTAGTCGTAAGGACCATATTTAACCTATAGTTAAATGTATAATTATATTCAATATAATGACTCAATGTGCAGGCTTCATAAAAGTTGATACAGTGAAACCTCGGTTTCATCCGGTAGGTACACTCCTGGAAGAACTGGAGTGGTTGACGTTTTCGAAAACTTCACAGAAATATGTCATTGATTACAATCAAATGCTTATTATTAAAACAGTGTGTATATAAATACGCCTTGTGTGGTTGTGTGAAAGATTAACGTAATGTTCGTAAAATATTATGGTGTCTTCAATTATAAATTAGGATTTCGAAAGTAGAGGACGAAGTTGGAGTAGATTAGGGCTCATTGACACCGGGCGATGAAACTTCCGAAGACATCGTTGCCTGCTTTAACTTAGCACTCAACACGTAGTTAATTAGGAGGAGAGAATTTTTCGTAATTTAAGACTAGCGACAAGAAAATAAAATGTTCCTATTTTTAGTGGTGAGCGAGGCTGTACGTTTTTAGTAAAGAAAATACCAGTAAATAATTCTTCCTTCTGTCAATCAATATTTGCTTGTCTATGTTAGGTACTCGTATGTATGGCACGAGCCCGATTGACGCTTGCTCGACTGGTTAATATCCCGAATGGTCGTTTTCCCGACAGATCAACATCTCGATGGGTCAAATTTACGGACTATATTAATGAAAGACTTATTACGTTAGTTAACTTATTTTCTACACATGATTATTATGTAAATTATGTTATTAATTAAGGCATGTAGTTATTTCAGTCAAACTTGGTAATAATCTTACTTAAATTTCAGGAAGAAACACTATGGAAGTCCTACCAACCTTACTGGTAAGACTGGATGGAATTTTAAAAGGATGATAAATCAGGCGATATTAGCATCTAATACATATCTTTTGGGAATCGCTCAGATTCATGGGATCACTGGATCTTTTTAGTCACTAATATCAACTCCTAACGGATGGGGATGGGGCTGGAAGTGGATTACGCATAACGCGAAAACGGCCAAGGTTAGATCCGAATCCGAGAGCCGCTGAGTTGAATTATGAATAATAATTATATTCTCAAATACTTTGTCGACAATAGGACAGTAAGTAACTGGGGTAATTTAACAATCTCTTTTTTTGTTTATTCCAGATGACTAATATTACTGTATTTTATTTATAATCTTTTTTTCAAAATTGAAGTTCTATTCGTATTATTCTTTACGAGTTGGGTGCCCGACGCTGTGCGTGAATTCATTTATATTAGCCCGCTAAAGTATTAAATTCGTCAGTAATCTTTATCCACGAAAAATATTAATTCGACTCAAATTTCGGCCGCTTGTGAATATTTAAAAATTTATCCCCCCCATGCCGCCTCCTTCACTCCCGCCGATACAGGTACGTGATAGTCGTGCCTGATATCCGCAGTATGTTTTCGCTTATTGATGAGCATTCGTTCAAAATCTAACCGAAATAGCTCGAAAAGTTTAATAACTTTTGCTGAAATACAACTTATGTTGCATGTTGAAAATCATAATTAAACTCAGCGACTCCCATAACCCTGTTTTCGACACCGATCTCGATTGTTTCCCTGTTATTATCATATGACTCATTTCCATCCCTACCCCTATGAGTATTCCCCTTATATACTGAAAGGAGTTGAAATTACGCACAAATATTGTCAGGGAAACAATATAAAATTAATCTAACCCGATAAATATTTATTTTGCGCAATTATATGCAGTTTTTGCATCTTACAAATGTCCGCACCATCAACTCCCGCTACTCTCTCATGCAGAAAGGGGTTGAAGTTATATACAAGTATTGTAGTGGGTAACTTTATAAAAGTAATTGACTCTAATAAATATTTATTTGACACAAATATCAGCCATTATTGCATATTAAAAAATTCCAGTCTATTCTACTCTCTTCAACATACAGGTGGTAGACGTGTCTTAATATCAAAATGTTTGATTTTGCGTCGCGAGAAACATTCAAATAAAATTATATCAGATTTTTTCTATCTTTTAAATATATGTAGAAGTTTGTTGTATCCAGTCCCATCCCCCTGTTACTGCAATTTATATCACATTCTAAATGTCGGAGTCAAATTGAATACTTCCCTCGAAGCTGAATGGGGTTGAAATTATACGAAAACAAATTCAGCGAAATCCCTATCAAATTAATTGACTCAGAAAATTCTATATAATTGTCTTTAACCCCCTTCCATCCGCTCTTATGGGATGAACTATAACTTAAATTGCAGTTTTAATGTCAGCAATAAACTCGGCGGTTCATATTACATCGGTTGATACCACAATATCGAATGTTTTCTTGTTTATTTTATACTCACCTTTGATTATAGATGTGGTAGAAATTATATGATAACCTTATCGGAGGATACACTATTACATTATTTGACCCAGAAATGTATTTATATTATGTAAATATTGGTCAGTATTGCGTATATAATAATTTCCTCCCCCTCAACCCATGCTTCTAAAAGCGGTAGCCGATTCTTGACCCAACAGAGATGATTTACAATCAAAAAGAACACGTGTACAAAATTTGGTCTAAATTGGTCCACTCGTTTAGATTTGTATATATGTGGAACTTACATACAAAAAACACATACAGGCAATTTTATTATAGAGATAACATTTTGAAAACGTTATATATGTAATAATACTGTTTGTAATAATTATATTTTAATGTAATTTCATGTATCTACTACTGTTCAGCCTGTTTGTTAAAGAAATAAATACGTACATATTTTTATATGGAATGATGTTCTTATTAATCACAACAACCCGATGTGTTAGTATTTATAACTTTCCTAAATGAATACTCATGTAAACTGATATAATCATGTATCAAAAATGTTTTCACGAAGTTTGTGAGCTGTATTAAAACATGTACTCGTATGTAAACATATCTAAGACGTGTGACAAGTATAGAAGATCTGGATAAAGATAGCGCTCAAGGGCTAACGCACCTGGCGTGTATCCGAAATGAATGAATTAGTTCAGATCTGGACTTGGACACTGGCCATGGTTTTACGCGTGAGATACTAATCTCAAAGCAAAGTAGGTCACCTTTTTACAACCGTTTTTTTTCATAAAAACTGATTTTACTAGTGACAACTATGAATGCAATAATCATTTCTGATAAACAGTTTTTATCAAGTTAGTTGATAAGTGTTATCATTTACAATTTGGATTAGCACAAATTAAATTATATAATCCATTTTGGAACGTAACGTGAATAACGAAAGGGTTTCACTACTGACAAGATGCGCATGTAAAAGATTTTTTTAGTGAGTGGATAAAACGAGTAATCCAGTGAAATTTAAACATCGCTATTAAAGATTAATAATATTTAAGGGAAGATTTCTTTTTATCGAGCTGGTCCTTATAGAATTTTAATGTCTTGCTTCTGGAATTCAATATTTTATGGGATATATTAAAGAGTAAAACTTAGTCTACGAAATAATTAAATGGAGAAAATTGTTCCATAATCCAATGATAATGTAATGATGAAGTCATCGGAAAGCTACTGCATTAAGGTCAAAATCAACATCCTACTGATAAAAGGACTTTTATTCTTATATTCTTCACTTATGCCCTCCATCTGAAGAAATATTGAGGGAAAGGATTAGTCCATTTATGGATCTCTAGGCTATGCATGAAATAAGCCAAGTACCATTAATGTAAATTTTATTACACGCCCAGTAATTGTTACCTGCTATAAAATATAATCAAGTGTCAAATATATCGCGCAAAAATACTCGTAAGAAATATATGGACAACAACAGCCGAGTTTTTCAGTCGAATGATTAAAAATAGTGACACAAATTAGGAAATCTTTTCGAGTAAAAAATCATTTCCTGTTTAATTAAAGGGAAGTTTCCACAAGAAAGAACGAATAAAAAAATGCAAACAATATGATAACGGTTGCTTTCTGTACCAAAGTACGCAACTACAATGCTTATAATCATTCGTTATATTATTACGAACGGGATATACAGACTGAACACAACATATTTTCAAGCGACAATGTTTTAAGAATTGCTTTTACGTTACCAATTTGTGTAAACAACGGCTTTTGTTAAAGTATGTTATTATCTACCTTCTACTTTACGCACGACAAGCTAAACCTCCCACGTTGTACGTGACGAAAGGGAAGGAAAATTCACCATTATAGAGTGAGAGAACACAATAAATTGAGTTAATTATTTACACACACAGCTAAGTAATCAGCATATGATTCTAGCTGAGAATAAATGCACAATTCGAATCAGGACAAAAAATAGAAGCAGACAGCAAGTAGGCATAGAAACCAAATGTTAGGCATCAATTCTTAACTAGCAGCTCACATAGATTCTGACCACAAAGTATTGGGTCGGTCTATAAGTTCATGACACTTTGTCATTACTGGTTAGGTCCGGCGTTGTCGGAAATTTAATTATATTACCCCAGAATAGTATTTCATACCAGAGTAATTTCTAGGTTTACAAGAAAATAATTGAGCATCGAGAACGTCACATTTATTACCTTCCTCATTTTAACGTCCCCTACCCTATTTAAGCAGACACAATGTTGATCTAATCATGTCTGTCTGTTGTGGTATTCAGCCCTAAGACTGGGGTAATGCAACCCCCCCCCCATGCTAATCTATCTTCCGCAAGCCTTTTCACTTCCGCATAACTACCACATGCTCCCTAATCTGCTTACCCTCAATCTTCTGTTCATACAATACACACTTCTATATTATGCTAATTTTACAAGTCCCTCGTGTCTCTAAACATCGCCTAACTTATTAATCTATCCTTTCTCTTTGTCCACGTTCTCCAAATCGTTCGCTCTTCCACGTTAGTGATTCTATCCACCCATCTGATTTTCAGCATTCTCCTATAGCACCACATTACAAAGGCTTCCATTCTTTTCCTTTCTGCACTTCCTGCCGTCCACGTTTAGCACCCATATAAAGCCACACTCCTTACGAACATTTTTAGCAACAATTTCCTAATATTCACACTCATATTACCCGTAAGTAAGTTCCTCATTTCTACGAAAGCTTCCTTGCCTGTGATATCCTACTCTTTATGTCCACTATACTTCTACCATCCCTAGTTATTATCCTGCCTAAGTAGTAGAATTCCTTAACTTCCGTAAAAACTTCCCTTCCCAATCTACCAGCCTTTGTTATTTCTCTGTTCGCTAGACTGAACTCCATTATCTTGGTTTTCCCTCTATTAATCCTCATATTGAACTCTTTCTCTTATGACTTCCATAATACTACAATATCATCGGCAAACCGCAAGGCTTTTATTTCTACTCCTTGAAGTATAATTCCTTTTTTAACTTTCTTCTCCACCAGTTTTATATATAAGTTAACAGCATGGGCTACAGAAGGCATCCTTAACTCCTTTCTTGATTTCTGCTTCCTTTTCTTGATCTTCAATTCTAATTACTGCTGACTGCCTTCTGTAGAGGTTATGAATAAACTCATAACCGGTGTGATTACTGAAATAAGCATGGTAACCTATGACTTCGATACCGAATATAGTTTGATTTGGTTGGAGCATCTGCTCAACCTTTTTCACATCTTCTATCCACCCTCCATCATAAGTACAACTTAAGTTGCATGTTCTCTATAATAATTGAACTTAGGGACTTCCATAATCTTGGAATAGACACCAATGATTTCACGTTGTCTTCATGCAGTACCATTACACCCCCGCCACCCAACGGTACTCCCGTCCTTCCCTTGCCGATTAAAATCATATGCAAACAACATCTGGAGAAACACTATTAAACAAATAGACTCCGAAAATATTAATCGGACGGAAATACTGTCTATTTTATCAATTTTTAAAATTTCCCCAGGTGATAGCTATGTCGGCCACAGCAGCTTTTGTTTCTGCGAGAGTACAAAATTTGGTTGTAATTTCTACAACCGCTAATTAAATTTATTTTATCCTCTTCCATTATTATAACGTTTGTTAAACAAGGATGAATCCAATCAAGATGTGTTGAGAACCAAGAAATAAATTTAGAAACAAAAGAAGAACGGATACAGGTGTCTTATGGTGTAGAAGTTGTAAGATTCTAAAATAAAACTGTTCTATGGAAAAGTGAACCAGCTGTTTCTAAAATTAAATTAAATATAATAGAGGACTGCGGAAAACAGAATTAAAAACCCGATATCACGAAGATTGAGCGCAAATGGAAGGATAATAACGCTAAAGGGTTATATTCAATAGCTTCGCTAACGTCAGTTTTGTAAAGTAGTAGAGGTGTTCAATATGTCTGTATAAGTGATTGATTGAAGCTTACCTGCACAGACGAGCGCGCTTGGTGCAGCAGTCGCCTCTGAGGTAAACTAAACTATGTCAAAGCAATTCTTCTATCCAGTTTCCTAAAAATATAGGACATCAATTGAGGTTGCCAGAAGGAGGCACCAAGCTTCCTTGGAGCACGAACAGGTGCGGCTAGAGATCATTAACATCCCGCTATGAAGAGTTATGTTTGCTTACATGGGAACGTTTTTAGCTCCATCTAGATGCTATATGTCTCTTTCCTCAAGAGTGTGCACTCTTCACTTTAAATTTTCTGTCCGCTTATTTTCGGAGGAGCTTATAAATGTTCTCCGGTCTTTCGCATTTGTGACGATCGGCTCCAGCTTTTTTTTACATATACACGTTGAGATGACGTAGTTTGGCGGGGAAGTTGAGCATGTGCTAGTGAGAGATTTTTAAAAATTCTGACTCACTTTAGCAAAATTATCTCTAAATAAACCGTTACAAATATAAAATGGGCCCATAATTTGGCAATGTAAACATAGAAGACAGAAATATTACTACTTCGTAGCTTATACTACCACTAAGATGTACAAGTCGTAGTACTTTTTATTTTATAACTCAAAACCAAAATATGAAAAACAAACCAAAATAATCTAATTACCTTGGGGATATTTTACAGTTATGCTACAATGTCACTGATGCAGCTCATGAAATATCGTTTAACAATAGGGTATACAACTCAAAACTCTACAGTCTGCCGGCCTATCCAATTCTCTGTCCACGTATGTGAACATCTTTTTTTTATTTTGTTAACAGGCTACATGAGGGTGATTCTGAAACAGGCAACTCCGCTTTAATAGCATAGGAAGGGAATTAAAAAGGGGTAATGAGGAAGGTAGAGCAAGGTAGCCAAGGGTTAACTAGGGCCCCCACGCTATAGTTTAAGGATCCTACCCGGTGTTTCACCTAAATAGATGCAGGGAAACCCCCAGATAACCTGCATCAGGTAGGTCGGGCATTGGGTATTATTCTCACGTCCTTCCGAATGACGGGAGACGAGTTTGCTGTGGCGACACAGCATTCCCTTCTCCATGTCTCCACCAGTTTCAGGATGCAGTTGGCCGTCTGATCCAATGGAATCAGCGGACAACTCTTGCCATATGCCCAAGTTCTTCGACCCCAGTACATATACCTCTTAAAATAGGTGAAGGTGTCTCGGCATGTGAGAACTTTGATAAAAAAAAACAGAGAGAGAGTGCGAGGCATTCCCGACATAATGAGGTGAGCCCCACAGTCACTACGGGGGCAAGCTCCTGCGAGGGAGAGACTCACAGGCACCCTTCGCATTCTCGTTTGAAGTGTGATTGTTATTATTTCATTAATATCGTTTTTCACGCGCATTCCCGATAGCAGCCGTTTTAGGAGCTGCATAGATACTTTTTGCTTTACCGCCATAGCCAAATAGATAATTCATTTTTTGTAAATTTATTTAAATATTTTTTTAAACATTTAGTTTGAAGGATATTATTTTTTGTAAATAATTTTATATTGTATTACCATAATTTCGATCTTATTATCATAATTAAATGAATTATATTAAAGTTACCTATTCTTTCTTTTACAATTCCTTGTTATAATAATATATTGTCCGTGTAAACAAGAGTAACATCACGCCCTTAAGGGATTGGATTAGTTTCCGTTTTTCCTCAATATGGAGTATTGATGGAAAACTTCTTATGACTATATATCACGACGGAAAGAAACTTCAATAAAATGGGTCCGATCGTTTTCTTGAAAAATGTTGGTGCGGCATATCGGTGAGACACTGGACAAATTTTTGTGTCGTTTGAAGAATCGATGACTTAGGGGTGCGTAAGCCGCCCCTGAAGAAAGGGATACCCATCGGAACGTGGACATAATCTTCAGCAGCCACACCGTGATGAACGAAAATTACTATTTACTTCGTGTGGATGTGGCTACATTGACCGGACGTGCCGCTGAGCCTTTAAATGATTATTATAATTCAGGATTCTTGTGAATTTTTTTTGGTATAGCTTATGATAGTATACATTTTTAGTGAGAATTAATGTGAGCGTGAGTGCGTAAAAGCAACATTTAGTGATTTAGGAACCGCGTGACTGAGTTTTCGAATTAACTATAAAAACCATTTGTTTTTAAATTAAATCGTATGAAAATTTGATTCATGTTATTTGATTATTAAATAAACCCGCCCCCAAAATTAGTTACTTAAAGCCAAGACCGCTGATAGTCTCATGCTCGGTTCATGTGTCCTGGCTCCCTCAGTGATCACGTGGTCGCGATTGTCATGTTTGTTTTTAAAATTTATATATGTATATATGTATATATATATATATATTAATTTTGCAAATGCAGTGGCACCCAGGACGGCATTCACTTTAACGTATCCAGGGGTTAGTGTTCCAGTACTTAAACGTGAAACTTAGTTTACATCGGTTTCGGATTCGAGTATTACATGAAACGAACTAGATTTTTAAACATGCATAGACAAAAAAATTTTATTTATGTGCATATTTTAGAATACTTCACACTTTCTGACACACATTATCGATTAAGAGCTATTAATTTGTTACTGTCCAATATGTATATATGGTCATGGGTGAGCAAGGATCATGTTTGACTTGGTGTTACACAAGCCGAATTTGAGTTGTGATACCGTACTGGAATCGCAATGAATTCTACTGTTTTCAGTGAACTGTATATGAATTTCATTTCCGAGCACTTTTTTACCACCTGAGATGAAAATCCAAAACTACTTCATGCGGATCATAATTTGTTCACTATTCCTTCACATATCAACCATTTTAAATCAGCCTACCTCCACGAGGAAACCGTAAGTACCTTATAATTTTAATCGCACTATAAAACATCAACTGGCAAGGGTTAACCAGGAAAAACAAAAGGTTTTTCTTTTGTTGAGCTGGATTGACAGTTTTTATTTGGTTGATATATTCTGCAATGCAGTTTTTGTATTCTGCAGACATCGTCGATATCTACTATGAGCTCAGAATATCATACATATCAGACGGTTTTTAATATAGGTAAATACTATGACGTAAATTCAGTATCAGTTATACGGCTCCAGTTGTAAGTCGTCTTCATAATATAGTTCACATTGTCTTAAACAGTAATATTAATTGTATATACAGTTCTATAAATATATCTTTTTAACATTTACATAATTTTTACTGTCTTATGCATAATACAAATCAATGTGATAACAATAATTTCTTCACAACTCTTTCGCATATGTACATTAAAAAAAATCACCGTCATCACAATTAAAAAAGGTAATTACACTAAAGTTTTTTGTTGATTATTTAGAGTCGCAATAACAGCTACTGGTTATTATATGGGGCCTTATTTCTTGAGGGGATTTCTCATTAATACAACTCAAACGCATACCCAACATCCTAGCTCTTGCCAGGAATCGTATTTGTCCCTGCGGTGCGAGGCAGTGATGCAAACCCACTACACCAAAAAGACCAACACTAAAGTTTTAAAAAAAGAACATACCTCTATTTTATTAATAATATATTTCAACTCGATCATTAATAAATAAATACAGGAACTAATTATACCTTCGCCTTTTCACGAAAATTTTACTTCAATCTTTACACATCTTGTATCACTTTGTTAATAAAATGCAAAAAATTTGAATGTCACTTCAATACTGCCATTGTTCTCTTAAATGTTTAAAATTATTTATTTTTATCTTCTCCACAAAAATTACTCGTAAAGACGTTTTTTCAATCAGTTGTACTTCCAAGGTCCTTAATGGGCCGTAGAGCCTTGGAGTTAGTTAGTTAGTTTGTACTTCCAAGAAGGAATATTGCATGATACTACGTTGATTGATTTAAGATGTAGATTTATTTATTAGTCCCATTAATCACATTTTGAGAAATAGGAAAAGGAAAAGAATATGCAAATTTATCAATCACATTAATAAAATACATAATCTTGAAAATAATACAGAAATGTAACAAATATACAATGTATTAATAAATAATAAACAAAGGCATTACATACACACAAGAACAAGACTAAAAAATACATATATTAAAGAAAATACAAATAACAACTATACAAATATAAAATTTACAAATATATAACGGGTTAATATTCATATATAAATGTGGAGATAAAATTATAAAAACTTAGAAAGATAATCGATAATTGAATAAATACTAATATTATTATTCACTTGTTTATACGGAAGCACTAAGACACTCACAGACACTTATTTCACCACAGAAAACAGACAGTATTATCACTTATTTTTCACAGAAATGTTTATGAATGAATAATGATAAGTAACGTTTAATTCTCCAAGTCGTTTTGTAAATAAGTCGCGTGGAGCCAGTGCAATTGTTAGCATTTTCATAAACACTAGTGGTAATGTTTAATGTTCACAATTAGTTTATCTGATATATTAAATAAATATTAAATGAGTTATAATAGCCTCTTTGTCGGTTTTTATTTTATTTAAATAATGACCTATACTACGTTTCGTCTCTCACTAATAGAATAATAAATAAAGACGCTAATAGAATTTCCAATTTCATAATATTACCCTACATATCATGCTTACAAGACAATATAATGGAATTCAACAATATTATATTAAAATTATTTTCTAAAACAATAATAATTTGAATTTTATTAAAAACTTCAAAGATAAAATTGAAACTTAGATTAGCTTAATGTCGAATATAATATTGATTCTTTGGATTGCCAGCAACATATGTAGGGCAGACAAAAAGATCTTTTAAAATCTGCATTTCGGATCATATGATAAACAAAATGATTCACAAAATCATTACGTTGTGTCTGAACACATATTAATGAATAACTACTAAATGGATTGGTACCATATCCAAATTCTACAATAAGAACGAATTTATTTCCCATAAATACTGAGCGAGATGCTCCACATTATAAAAAAGAATCTTTTATTAACATAAAAATCTATAGCAACAACTTAAATAGTATGTATGAATCATTATTGTTGTAGTCCAGTGTAGGTTTAAATTTGAAACGGAACTTCACTCTTAGGCCGGATTTTTGGTACTTTCCTGCATTGCGGTCGAAGGATTCATGGGGTAAAGTCCATCAACAACTAAATTTTGTAAGTTTAAAACCATATGTTGTATTTAAAAATTTTATAACATATTACCTAATGTAATATATTGTAGTTTTCATTTTATTATATACCCGAAGAAGTCTCAAATGGGAAGATGATACATAGTATAGTTAATTATTTAAATAAAAATAGAAACTGGTAAAGTGAACATTCATATTATTCCTCAAATACTTAATAATAAATCTAAATTTAAGGGAAGGAAAGTTAGGGAATTAAAGAAGTGTGTTTCCTAGCAAAATTATATATAAACAGAATGTATTGTCCTTAAATCACGCGACGGCTCCTTTAACTCGATGACTTGATGGTCTGCAGTTCTTTATAAATGTATGATTGAGGCAACAGTCAGTCACTTCTTTTTTGGTAAGGATCAGATGTTTCCCCTCGGGGAGGACATTAATCTGAATAGCAGGTGCATGAAATTACGGACGCCGTTCCAGGCGAGGAGCGAGGATGTGGGGGTGTGCAAAGTGGAGGGGGAACTATCAAAACCGTCATGTTTGCTCCAAAATCCGGGATTTAGAAATAATCCTGCCGAGGGGGCACATCTCACCATGGCAGATGCTGCTGATAAGACCAAGGAGAAAGTGGTAAGTTTCCTCAAGTATCTACTCGTAAAAAAAATTGGAGTAACTCATCTGAAATTATGATACTATTATTCTCACAATTTTCATGTTTTGATAATGTTATGCTTTTGATATTTATGGCTAATTCTCAGTGAAAAACCTATGTATTACATTAGAAAAATCTTAGTTGTGTGACAAATAATTTAAGAGCAGTTAAAAAATAGTAGCTCCAAATACTATAGAAAAAAATACAGGTATTATGAATGTGTTTGCTGGTTCCAACAAAGTCTTGCATTATATCAATTGTTGGCTTAATATTTTAAAATTAATAATACAACTGAGTTTAAAAGAAAATTTATACTGCCCTTCGTTGAACAGTTCAAGGAATTGTAGTGGAATAGTTAAATAAAAATACGCCGCGCGATCATCTGATCAATGAGTTTATCTAGAATCGCTGTGATCAGATTTAATTCAATATTAGGGTTTATCAACAGTGCTACAGAATTAGTTTAATGAACAAAATAAGTTTAATATTAGTAGAAATATTGGGACAGTCTGGTGCAAGTTGGCAATTGCAATTAATACCCATAAAAGTCCTCTATTGATAACTTTTATTCAAATTGTCTGTAACTGTTACAGGAGCTTTCAGCCCTATAAGTTCCTGTAACAGTGACCGACAATTGAATAAAAGTTGTCATTAATAGAGGATTGTTTTTTGGGTATTAATTAGAATTACATAAGTTTAATAATTTAAGGCTGCTCACGTAAAAAAATAATAGTCATATTGCGGAATGATTTTGCGATTTCAGTTGTGACACGCGGAATGTGGAATAAGAGAACGATTTTATGTAGACAGTCATAGAAAACTGAATTACTCGCACAACATTTGCTGTTTTCTAGATAAAATTAATATGCAGGAGCCATTGAAGAAATCTGGATGGGCTAAGCCACAATATCGCCGTAGAACAGCGGAGGTTGCTTGTTGGTTTCACATTTTCAAATGGCACAATGCTACTTAACATTTTTAAATCTATCTCAATTTTCCCGCTGCAGTTTTTACTATGGTAATGAGTTTGTTGGAAATGTTTGCCTTGCTAATATAGCGAAATCCGACAACTCATCTCTGAAAAGTTCACGCGCATGAAATTTACGGCAATGAGATTTGGACCATGTTGTATGGAACTTTAAAACCCAAAGTAATTTTATCCACTTAAAAAAAAGAGAACAAACTCGAGTACCTTTTTGGAAAAAAAATCAATTTGTGTCGTAAAATGATAAAAAAATTGTCAAAATTACACTAAAGAATATAACAAATTGCATATAACAATTATTGAACATTTGAGAATTTAGAAATAGGATTATATCCTATTTGACTATCTACCGATAAAGAAAATGCGTTCAATTAATCTCAATTATGACAGTTATCTTATAAATAACTACATTAAATTAAATCAGGTATTTCATTAACATTTTTAATAAATTGCTTCCTGGTCCGTTAGAGTTTTGGATCCCTTAAAAAAGTAATAATAATTTAGCGAAGAGTCTTTCCTAATATCCATATAGCACACTAAGTCAATATTGATAAATTATGTCATAATTAATAGCTGCTAATTTATGACTAAAATTATAAAAACACTTACATATCTACTTATAATCAGGAAGAACTTTTCGATATAGAAGTTTTCAGAATGTACGTGACTGGAGAATGTCGCACACAGAGTTTTAAATCCGTTTCTATAATTCATTCATGGCCTCAAGTTATCAAATAAGTTAACATAAGTACAACTCTCTTTCTTTATTAGAATTATTTATTGAAAGTTGTGGTCAATTAAGCCTTCGGAATGTCGTATTCGTCTTTGTATGCAAATATATAAAAAATTATTAAAAATTCAATTTACATTCATCTAAATTAGAACATTTAATTTTTATGTTTACCACTATTACAGACAATTAATCCAAAAAGCAGGAAAATATTACATTAGTAGTTATTTTTTATAGACGTAACTTCGTATTTCGAAAAGAGGAAAAGTGTTTCACGTGTTGACCTGCGGTCGCAATGAAATGAAGCACTTTAAATATTAAAAGTTTACATTCTTTTAGAGCACCAGTCTCAATATTTAGGGCCAGCTTGTCACAGATCAAAGCCTTACATTTTAAGTTTGGAATTGGGCATATATATAGCAGTAATTGTACATGCGAACTCACAAACAGAAGGAATTCAACGTAAAACATTTTTAATTATGAACTGAAGACAGAAAAAACAATAAAGCTATAAACTAATAATATGAAGACATAAGAAAGAAGACCTAAATAATTTTTAAACATGTGCAAAAATTTCGTTATTTTATGACATTTCTGGTAATTTAATTTAATTTTATTACATTAATTTATAACAAATTTAAATTTTCTTAGTTGATGTCAAATGTGTTTTTTAAATTATAGAATCCTACTTTAAATCAATTACATAGGCGAAAACGTTTTAGATATTATAGATTTATTTAATTAAGGTTATTTTTATTCAATAATGTATTTTCATAATCTTATGAATTACAAAATTCGGGAGGAAACTTTGTATGATTACATACTTCCCCTGTAAATGTAATTAATAATTTAAGAATCTATTAAATATATATTTTCTGACTTACTGACTTATAATTTTACAGGTAAGTTTTGGGGATTAATATTGTTTCTCTATTTTTTGCAAGTTTTCAAAAGAATTAACGAACATTTATGAATTTTTCCTTAGAGCATTGTAAAGTCAAAGTAATATGTAGTAAGCGTATCAAAATGACTCAGTACGTAATTGAAAATCAAACACTTCAATATTTTCGTAAATATAATCATCAGTGAGCTGAAGATAGTTGAATCCTAACCTACCTTTCCGTAGAGATTTGTTTCGGGCAGTTAAACCGGAAAACGTTAATTTGAATGTCTTTGATGGATTCCGAGTGGGAATGAGTGCGCTTATAGTTGATTAATACGTGACCACTTGCGTGCGGTCCCAGATATGATATATGGCGCGTGCTCCCATCCCGTCTCTTGATTTAGACAGCGCGGCTTTTCTTAGACCAGCAGCCCAACACTCCCACGGCTCAAGAGCTTTAATGAGGCTTCATTAGTAAGTGAAGGTCCTGGCGGTGTCTGCAACATTTTGTGCGAAAGGAACTTAAACGGCGTAATGCTACTTAGTTGATTCATTTTTATATTTTATGAATAGAGACCTCAGTTTCATACGCTACACAACACAGATCCTGTTAGTCACATTGAATTAAAATTCCAAACTCACGGCAAAATTACAAAATATTGGAATCATTATTTCTTATTGACCGTAATTCTTGTTTGACGAGAAAAAGAAAAAGATAAATTAGTTTCAAGCGAAAACTAAAAAGTCTGAGCATGAACATATTTCATGTCGTTTCGGCTTCGCTTAGAACCTACTAGGTATGGGAAGTTCAGACCAAAAACACAAAACTATAATCGCGTATCAGTACGAAATTTACGCAAGTATGGCATTTTTGCTGACCTCTCTAAGGCTTTCGACACCGTAGATCACCAAATATTAATAAAAAAGATGGAATATTATGGAATTCGGGGAAACACGTCACTTTTACTAAGATCGTATCTTACAAATCGCAAACAACAAGTAGTAATTGAAACCAAAGACGGCCAACTTCACTTATCCGATTGGGAATTTATGACATGTGGAGTTCCTCAAGGATCAATTCTTGGGCCTTTACTTTTTATTCTGTACATAAACGATCTCCCAGGATACGTAAATCCTATAAAATCGATTCTCTACGCGGATGATACAAATATAATTATTGCAGATAAAAACTTAAATAATCTGATTAAGAAAGTAGACAACGCTCTGAATGGTCTAAATATTTGGTTTAACGTGAATAAATTATCCCTCAACCTAGATAAGACTAAGTTAGTTCAGTTTAGTGCTGATGCTAGTAATAGACCAGTAGACAAGTTCTCAGCTAATGCACCTTTCCTCGGCCTTCGGATTGACGATAAATTAAAGTGGAATGACCATATAGATCTGCTTGCCGGAAAACTAAGTTCAGCTTGTTATTCTCTGAGAACACTAATACAACACGTTGACAAAAAGTACGTCAAAATGGTTTATTTCGCGTATTTTCATTCAATTATGAGCTATGGCATCTCTAATTGGGGAAACTGCTCCAGGAGTAATGAAATATTTAAGTTGCAAAAGCGTGCAATTAGAATACTTTCTAGCACGAATTCTAGATCGAGTTGCAAACCTTTCTTCAAAAGTTTGCAAATACTTACTTTACCAAGCGTATATATTTATGAAATATTAAAGTTTGTAAAACGAAACACTAATTTGTTTCAAACAAATGGCGAGTTTCATGAATACGCGACTAGAAATCGTTTAGCTCTAAGGTCGGACAAGCATCGCCTTGCTCTACACCAGAAAAGTATTCACAATACCGGGATAATTTTATACAACAGCCTTCCGCCAGAGGTTAAAAATAGTACCTACAAAAGCTTCATGAAGCAGAGTAAAACTATTCTTTTAAATGGCGCGTTTTACTCGGTACAGGATTTTATTAATCGTCCTTCTAGTATTTAAATCAAGGTTCCTGCTGCAAGTGTTGAATGAGCTGCCTTATAAAATAGCACATCACATATCTTAAAATTTCTATTCAGTTTTTTCTGCTCTTTTGTTTGTTTGTTTCATGTATTGCCTGGAGCTACGACGGAAGGACAGTTTCCTGGTCGCAGAGCTCCAAGTAGTTAAAACTCCATTCCGTGTTCCTCAGTGTGTGCTTGTTTGTGTTTCCCAGTGTGTGTCCGTGTTGTGTTTATATTGACTTTTGTCTATATACATTTTCTTTTATTAATTTATTTTAAGTTTATTTGTCTTTAATTATGTACTTTATTTTGTTCATTTTTAATTTTTAATGTATGACGTATCCTATTTCCTCAATCGAGGATTAATGGAAACAACAATAAATCTAAATCTAAATCTATGTTTATTTTCGCGACTCAGCGTCAGTCAAGACAACGATTTCACGTTAAAACACTCCTTAGCTACAGGGCAGCTAATTGTGGTAAAAGTAATGCTTAAATTTGAAGTTGTTTACACGTTTTGCAAATAAAACACGACGAAAACTTACTCATAGCGTAACTTTGCGGTTTTGCCGTCATTCCAAAGTAAACTTTCCGTTTATGTAATATCAACAGTTTACTTTTCATCATTTTCTCGCAAATTCGTTTTCGTTCATTTTTCTGCAATCTGTAGAAAACCATGAATAATTAATACTGTCTTGTTTTTTACGGGGAATCTTATTATACTTTAATTTAATAGAGCATGGTGAATAAATATTAAGAATTTTTTAAAAAGTTTTTATTCATTTAACCAAATGACAAATATAAACTTTTCTTCCTGCTCTTTACAATTATAAATTAAATAATAACAAAACGAAGAGTCTTTTTCTCAGGGGATGTTGGGCTCAAATACCTTCGGTCTTTATATTGCAAATACTAATTGTGGCAATAACCACTGTGGCATTTGGATGGCGGCTTTCGGGGATTTATAATTTCGTATGTACGTTACCAACGACAACACCAGGACTTGTAGGTAGATCATCGCCGGAACATTTGTAGTCCCTTTCTCGTTCATTCGACAACTGCCCTGACTGAAATATTATCAACCACTTCAACAACTGTCCTCTCTGTCTGAAATTATTCATTCTGACTCCTCAACAAATGCTTTCTTTGAAATTCCCTCAACTACTCACTAAAATCTTAACCATAACTTCAACAACTAATCTTTTTGAATTCTTCATCCCGACTGACTTCCTCAATGGAATATTCCGAAGAAAAGAAAGGTCCGATATTAACCCTATCACGCATTAGGCCACACCAAACATTAACTGTCGAACAGTCCCTTTCATGTTGAACCGCAAAATGTAGGTTCTCAGGACTCCATATCGGATCATTGTGCTTATCCACTTAGCCTGATACATGAAAAGTGGTCTGATACGGTAGTCAATATCATTATCAATAGGTCAAGAATATCCACAGAAAAGGAGTGAAGTCGTGTGATGTCATTTGGTTTCAAGCTATAACAATTTGCAGTTTTTAAGCACGCAAAAGAATAAGTAGCTGTTTGGAACGAAGAGTTCACTAGCAGCACGGCGAAGTGATTTTGCGTCGTCTCCTCACTCACAGGTACTCTTGGAAGATCCGTAACGCTGCCTGTTTCTATAAACCTGTGTAATGTGTTAAAGTATTTTTTTTTTGGTTAACAGGCTACATGAGGGTGATCCTGAAACAGGCAACTCCCCTTTAATAGCATAGGAAGGGAATTGAAAAGGGGGGATGCGGAAGGTAGAGCAAGGTACACCGCCTTCTTTTTCACGAAAAGCAATCACCCGTTGATAATTTGAAAGGGTTTGCTTCCGGAAGTTGGAAGCTGCGTGCATAATCCGAAATCTTAACTAGTAACCGAGTGATGCGAAACACATGGGATGTCTACGCCCTGCAGCTGAAATTTCCTATTGGCTGCAATTGTTAAAGTGCAAGCCAATAGATGTTATTGGGAATTGCACCCGATTGGTTGTCGGAATTACATAGGACATTAAAACTCCCACCGAGCTTACGTGGGCGGGATTTTAATACGGAGAGGCAAAATAGGGGGTGGGCCGTAAAGAGTGGATGAATAAACTAAATTGCTAGTCGCTGAATGATAATGTTGAGAGGTCGGCAGAGTTAACCGGAACACTAAACTGCTGCCAAGGAGAGAAGATCAATCCGATGCAGGTGTTACAGCCTCGAAAACAAAGCAGACCCGAATTCAGCTGCAGAACATCGCGGGTATCGTAAATTTTGATAAAAATGGAGTTCATATTTGCCAGACCTATTGCGATAAAAAACTAAATCGCATCTCTCGGTTCATCCCATAGAGAACCCTGATTTTAAAATCTCAATGTAATTAAATTTTTTATTAATATTTTCTTTAATAATGTGTACTTTTCATTAAATGCTGTTGTTTAGATATTTTATTTTATTAAATTCAGAATCTTAAATTTAAACTTTTCTTTTCATACTTAAAACCCCTATCGTTAATTGATCCCTTTATGTTTTAATTAGGAGGGACAACTCCACTTTTTGGACATCTTGTTAATGAAGAAACCGAACGGAACTCTAGGCTATGGGGTCAACAGAACGTGCACACATACTGATGACTGCTATAAGCCATCACCCACCGGCACAGAAAGCATCGATATTAAAAACCCTCGTTAAACGAGCATAATTGATCTCAAATTCACCTGGCCGGTGAGAAATTACAGATTGAAATGGCCTTCACAGAGAAAGCAAAAAAAAATCTAACTCACAGAAACAATTACCAAAATAGAAATCTTACGTTATGCTTGTAGCACCGCGTTTAAAATTAGCAAATTGCTAAGAATTATAACTATAAAACAATCCTCATACCACAAAAAAAGGTTAATGACATTTTTCGCCTAGTTAATGACAAAATAGGACTGAGACCGCTGGGTGTTTATGAAAAACCATGAAGCTGTGGTCTCAAATACATGCGACAATCGATAAGGACCACTGTGGAACGGAGTTAAGAGCATAAATTAAACAGCTGTCTCAAAAACCCTTCATCCATAGCTGAACATTAGATACATAGGGGGCACATGATCTTGTTTGATGACACGAAGATTTTACACAAATACAATAACTTTTGGGTACTGATGGAGGTTATCACCATAGACACATGCTCTAAAAACTTAATGAACCAGGATCAAGGGAACCAAATCAGCAAATCTTTTAATTGCCAAACTTAAAAAGGACAATTCCACATTTAATAATAGTGGTGGAAACGGCTCGTTCATTAATAAAATAGTGAGTCCGGTGGCAGGCAGTGCGGGTGCAAGGAAGTACACACGTCACAATCTGCGACGAGATCGCCTGAGAACCCCCAGGCCAACTAGCGCTCGACACGCAAGAACACGTGAAGCCAAAATAAAAACCTAGATGAGAGTGTATATAAGCAGACAAGTTCAGGCATTTACTTGATACAGATGGATGAGATATTCATTGAAACGTCGTCTTTCAATTCTAATATGACCCGGGTTGAAACCCAAGAACCTTTTATTCAATCTAAAATAGTTTCTTTAATAAATTTGCAAAACTTTATGAACGTCGTGTGCTGTTTCATAAAAATCATTCCGTCATGGGGAGTCAGAAGACCCTATACTACTAAAAGTGTGTGAAACCAGACTAAATAATTTGAATTATTAGTTATGGATAAGAAGCAACTTAAATTTTACCATAAAACGCGTTAATTTAAATAAATTAAGAATAAAATTGTATATATTTCTTCTCCTTCGATACGCATACCGTAAGATTAAGAAGAAACAGTTAAAATTTCAGTACTGTACCTATAATAGTTTCCGAGAAAAAGTCACCTAAAAATTACTGATTTCACATTGGCAATATAGAGCCTCCCGACTCCCCTTAAAACTTTCTTACTGATTCAATTATTTTTATAAGAACATTATCTGTTAAATAAAGTTTAAAATTTCAGCAATTAGGCATGTATAAAAGTAATGTTCGAATCGGTAACAACGACGTTAGAAATTGAATTAACAGGCCTAGAAAAGAAAAAGGCAAAAAGAGAAAGCTACATTTAGATCAGAAATTAGATTTAAGCGAAAACTAAGACACAGGTACGTGAATGTGATTTTATTGACCTTCAACTGGGGTGGGTGGAGCAGGTAAACTATGCTACAAGGAAAGCGTGGAACACCTTGCACTTTGTCATGAGAACACTCAAGAAGGAGAATGCGAAATCTAAAGAGTTGGCATATTTCTCATTAGTACACCCACTTATGGAATATGGTGCAGCATGCTGGGATCCGTACAGGATAGGTCAAATAGAATCCTTAGAAAGGGTGCAAAGAAGGGCCGCAAAATTCGTACAAATACGACCTGGGCATGGGAACGAAAAGGTAAAGCGACTAGGGTGGGATACGCTACAGACAAGAAGAGAAACAGCTAGGCTAGGTCAAAAACCTTGGCAGGGAATCCGAGATGGAATGAAAGAATCGACTCGGAACGGGAGGAGAGGGGTGATCACCTCTTTAAATTACAAGCAAGGAACCAAAAAACAGACGTTACAAAATACTCATTCCTAAATAGGATAATTAATGACTGGAAAAATCTGCCTGCAGGAGTGTTTGGGGAACTTCCTATAACAGAAAGAAAATTTCGACTCAATCTAAGTTTAGTGTAGTGTAGTGCAGTTAGTGAAGTGATCAGTGCTGCGAAATCTCTAAAAAGTTACTACAGTGAAATATATTTCCAGTTTTTTCGTTTTGTTTCTTTTTTTTCAGGAAAAACAATACTATTATTTTTTTTAAAAAAAATTCCTAATAATATGATTCCACACTTATTTATTTAATTGAATATAATTATACTTTCAACTATAGGTTAAATATGGTCCTTACAACCAGTTTATTAATTTTTGTTTAAGTTCTATGTATCTGCCACCGGGCATCTGCCCATTTGTAGATTTAATAAATACAATACAAATAAAACTCCGCTATTGCCCGGCCACTGCGGTCTAGTGGCTGGCGTCACTGTCTCGCATCACAGAGATTCAAGGTTCGATTCCTGGCAAGGGCTTGGGTTGTTTGTGTGTGTCTTTGTGTTCCCAAAACGAGTAACCCTAACAATGAAAATAAGACCTCAAAACGGTAAAGTAGTCGCTAATGACCTTATCTGTTGATGTTCGACTCAAAAAAACATTCCGCTTTAATATTCCAGCAGCGACTCAACTACCGCGTATTAGTATAATGGTTTGTGACAAATGAAATTTAAATCAATGTGACGCATAGCCGTGACGCAATTTATACGACGCTATCCTCCAATAAATGATGGATTAGTGTAAAAAAATCGTTTCTTACCTATATACATACACTTGTATACATTCTTATTTCAATTTTAGTTCCGTATTGAAGTCTGACCGTAGATTACTTTTACTGTCACAAATGTACATTTTCTTGCTTCATCTCTTCTTTCTCTTGGTTCAACATCTTAAAATATTATTTGTTCTTTACGAGCCATCAGTTCCGTTCTCTTCTGGCAATGAAAAAATCCAAAACGAATTTTTTCCTTTAATTTTGTGAAACTAAAACTTGATTTCCTTAAAATTGTTAATAAGTTTATTCTCTCAACATAATCTTCAACATATGGCTGCGTCCGAATATATTTGAATTGATAAAACGACTCATCTTCACGATTGCGTGTTTTTTTTCAGAAAAAGAAGAAGACTGGTTCTACAAAGGAGAAGAAACCTGCGGAAGAAGCAGCTCCTGTCGCAGCAGCTGCCCCTGAGGCCCCTGCAGCTGAAGAACCCAAGCCGGAAGATGCTCCGAAAGCAGAAGTAAAAAAGAAATCTAGTAAGAAAGCCAAAGAACCTGCAGCGTCTGTAGAGGAAGCCGCACCACAGGAGCCTGTAGCAGCAGATCCCGCACCAGAAGAGCCCCAAAACGTTTCGGAACCCGCTCCACCTCCTCCGCTGGACATTTCAGATAATCCCCTCGTGCAACCTGACTACGTGGCTCCTGCAGCCGCCACCAAGAAGGATGTCGACCTTCTCAAGGACCTCGACGAAAACAAGCTCATTGAGCTCAAAGAGGTAAGCATTGTGATCAAGGATATGAAAGGAATAAGAATTCCTGTATAAATTTTAAGTTCCAATACTTCAGTCATATGTAAATTCCAATACAACGTCAGTCTCATTTACTTTCTTTATTCTGCTATATTGTTAATAAATATAAGTAAATATCAACGTTCATAATTTCCCAGCATATAAGAAGAAGATTATTTCTACCTACATGCTGCATCCTATTCAACTGAAAATCTTCTCATTTTAACTTCCCGCAGCAGCACATTTGACCCAACTGTCATTTTAGTTAACCTTTATATTCAATTATACACTATTTTAATAACTACCTAAGAGCAATTCTAGACCTTGAATAATTACTCGATCGATTCACTGTTAACACAACAATTTGTATGAGAAACATTGTAGATAACAACGGATTAAAACCACATTTACTTTGTAATTGTGCCTCCTAAAACTGGTGAAGACACGGAGAAGGAATGCTGTGACACCACAACAAATGTATCTTCCGCCATTCTGAAGGGCATGAGAATACCATTTGTTAACCTGACCTACCTGATGCAGAATTTCTATGGTTTTCCCTGCATATCTTCAAGTGTAATACCAGGTAGAATCCTTAAACTACAGCTTGGGGGGCCTAGTCAGCCATAGGCTACCTTGCGCCACCCTTTTGTGTTCCCTTCCCATGTGGGGGGATTCCCCGCCCTCATGTTGCCTTTTCCCCTAGTCAATGCTTGGCTACATTACACTCCCCTCATCATCCTCCCTTTTCATTTCCCTTTCTATGCTTTTAAAGGGGAGTTGCCACTCTCATGTAAATTGTTACAGCCCCTGCCCTCAAAATGTCTATGCAAAATCACCTGAAGTTATTTGCACACACTATTTCAGAATAATTGTTAGTAATTACCACAATGCAACACAGTGTATCTCATTTGTTTAGTGGACTATGCTTCTCTGCTCCCATTATAAGGCGTTTGCGCATAACACACTTTTATACAGTTTCTGCATTTTAATTTTCAGTTACAAACTGTGTACTTATTACTGTTGAATATAATACTCTGGCACCTAGCTAGTATTATATAAAAGTTTATCATGTTCATTAAAACCACTTAAAGACCATCATTTACAGTTTATTAATATGTTTTATTATTTCAAAACTTCTATTTCAAAAAGTTGCATATATATGAAATCTTCTTGTTCACAGGCATTTGAGTTATTTGATTTGAATCAGGATGGTTTCATAGACATAAATGATCTAAAACTCACATTTGTGAGTCTTGGCCAGCTAGACGTTACAGAAGAACACCTCATGCAAATGCTGTCAGAGGTAATTGCGTAATACATAACAAATATATATATTAATAATTAATTTAATGCTAGAGACTACAAATTCTATTAATCCACCCTGAATTCAGGCAACAAAGAAGAAAGGATGCTGTAATTAATTATCATGCCCCATATCATATTAAAATAGCTTTTCATGATTCTGGTTCTTCAAATTTAAATGCTACATAAAAAATTGTTGGTCTAAAAATGATTTTTGTTTGATAATAGATTTAGTTAAATAAATTCTTATCTCTAATGTATCGGCAAATCGTAAAATAATTTTTTGTTATAACCTAATTTATATACCTCTTCCATTCCCTTCTTGCTATGACAAATGTATTTCTTGTGCATGATTATGCGACAAAGAGGAATTTCTGCTTCCTCCAATATATTCTGGGTCAATTTCCTGCCTTTCTCCTATATATATTATTATATATATATATATATATATATATATATATGTATGTATATATAATTAATGGGGAAAGGACAGAGAGATAGAAAGAAGATGACTTACCTGAGGTTCATAGATGGTAGACACCTTGTGAGGTTTAGAGAACTTGAATTTTCGGAGGCACCGCCCCCTTCATCAGAAAGTTAGGAAGACATTTCCAGTGATCGGCTAGCCGACGACTGAGCAGCCAAAATTTGCTGCTCTGCTAACTTAGGTCGTAAACAATTGACCCCACCAGGTCACCAACTTTCTCTCTCAATAAGGGTCTGGGAAGAGGCAAGGACTAGATGGGGGTTGGGGAGATGCATACTAACACCCCCATCTTGACACACATTCATTCAAACACATCCACCCTTAGAGGTGTCAATATTTAAATATTGATACACACTCTCATACATACATACACATACAACAACCATTCACACACAGAAGGATTTATTGTATGTACAATTCCAATGGACTCATGTTTTGGGGGGGGGGGGGAAGGTTGGAGATAAAGAGTTATAGGATGTTGAGTCCAGGGCTTTGTCTTGACTGTAGGACATGCTGGAATGAAGGTTCCCACAGATAGAGTTCAGCTTCTGATGAGTCGGGAGGTAGGGCTTTGAGGGGGGTCAGTGTGAAGCACTGGTTGAAGTTGTTGGTGTTGTGGCTATGGGCATGGGCGGCTATGGGGAATTGGGTTTTGTGTGCTGCGGTGGTTGGCAATCTGTTCGGGGAGGGGTCTCTTTGTCTGACCAATGTAAAAGGCTGGGCAGAGTGTGCAGTTTATTTTGTAGATAGTGTGGGAGGACAGACAGGTTATGTTTTCCCTAATTTTGTAGGTAGTGCTGTTGGTGGGGCTCTGGAAGGTCGTGGTAGGTGGGAGTATTGGGCAGACATGACATCTGTTTCTGCCACACGGTCTGCAACCAATTGTGGATGGGGGTGTGGGGTTTGTAGGGTCTGACCAGGATATTACGGAGGTTGGGTGGGCGCCTAAAGGCAACCCTTGGACAGGTGGGTAGTATGGTCGGGAGGATGTTCTTCATGTCCGGGTTGGATTGTAGTCCAGTGTAGGCAAGACGGAGGAAAGAGTTCAGTTTACGTAGTCCGGGGAAGTAGGTAGTGGCTAGAGGAAGACTACGTTCTGTATGATGGTTAGGGGTGGGACTGACTGTTTGGGAGGTGGAGAGGGCATGGGTAATTTGCTTTTGGAGGAGGTCTGTGGGGTAATTTCTGTTCCGGAAGGCATTGAATATTCGGTCGGTGTAGGACGCTAGGCTGTCCAAAGTAGAGTATGCGGGCTCCCCTAAGGGCAAGACTGTAGGGGAGGGATCGTTTGGTATGTTCAGGGTGGCAACTGGAAAAGTGGAGGTACTGAAGGGTGTTAGTTGGTTTTATGTGGACAGAGGTGGTAATGAGGCCTGAATTTTGTTGGATGTCCACATCGAGGAAGGTGATGTTGGTCGGGGAATAGTTCCAAGTGAACTTACCGTGGAATTTAGTGTTGAGGTCGTTGAGGAAGTCTGAGAGGGCATCTTGTCCGTGCGTCCATAGCATGAAGATGTCATCTATGAACCGGAACCAGGTTAAGGGTTTCAGTGGAGAGGAATTTAGATGTTGTTGTTCCAGTTGACCCATAAACAGGTTGGCATAGGAAGGGGCCATCCGGGTGCCCATGGCAGTGCCGCTGATTTGGTGGTAAATTTTGTCTTGGAAGGTGAAGAAGTTTCTGGTGAGGACAAACTGGGTCAGTGATATCAAAAAGTGGGTGTTTGGGAGGGAATTTGGAGGCCTGCGAGACAGGAAGTGTTCGAGTGCCGACAGGCCACTGGTGTGTGGGATATTGGTGTATAGGGAGACAACATCTACGGTAACCAGTAGTGTGTCCTGCGGGAGTGGTGTGGGTAATTCACGGAGGCGACGGAGAAAATGGTTGGTGTCTTGGATGAATGAGTGGAGATTTTCCACTATTGGCTGGAGGGAGTCATCCACCAAAGCGGAAATCCTTTCAGTAGGGGAATTGTAACCAGCGACAATTGAGCGGCCAGGGACCCCAGGTTTGTGTATTTTTGGGAGAAGGTAAAACGTGGGTGTTCTGGGGCTTTTTGGGGTGAGGAGCTCGATCAAGGTGGAGGATAATTTTTGAAGAGGGCCATGAGTCTGAACAAACTTTTCTATTTCGTGGGTATGTATGTATGTATGAGAGTGTGTATCAATATTTAAATATTGACACCTCTAAGGGTGGATGTGTTTGAATGAATGTGTGTCAAGGTGGGGGTGTTAGTATGCATCTCCCCAACCCCCATCAAGTCCTTGCCTCTTCCCAGACCCTTATTGAGAGAGAAAGTTGGTGACCTAGTGGGGTCAATTGTTTACGACCTAAGTTAGCAGAGCAGCAAATTTTGGCTGCTCAGTCGTCGGCTAGCCGATCACTGGAAATGTCTTCCTAACTTTCTGATGAAGGGGGCGGTGCCTCCGAAAATTCAAGTTCTCTAAACCTCACAAGGTGTCTACCATCTATGAACCTCAGGTAAGTCATCTTCTTTCTATCTTTCTGTCCTTTCCCCATTAATTGTTTTAATAAACATGACAATGTCATTTCCTGACTCATATTTATATATATACATACATCTGGCAATGAAATTGTCATGTTAATTAAAACAATTAATAAGGAAAGGAAAGAGAGATAGAAAGTAGGTGACTTACCTGTAAGTGCTAATATTTAAATATTGACACCTTTGAGGATGGATGTGTTTGAATGAGTGTGTATCAATATGGGGGTGTTAGTACGCATCTCCCCAATCCCCATCAAGTCCTTGTTGAGTCACCTACTTTCTATCTCTCTTTCCTTTCCTTATTAATTATATATATATATATCATATGTTCATAAAATATTTTTAATAGTTTCAGATTTGTTTATATTATTTATAGGCAATAAATCCCCTTGACTTTGATTCTTTTGTCATCCTTCTGGGATACAAAACTATTGAAATGGATCCTGAAGCAGTTTTACTTGAAGCATTGTCTCGATGGGATTATGACAACTCTGGACTCATATCAGAAGACAGGTGATACTTCCATATTTGAAAAATAATGTGTTCTGACAACACACAATTGCAAATACAAAACTCTGAAATACAATGTTTAACCAAACAGTCATATCAATCAGTGGTATTTCCAATATTATAATTCTTAAGTGAATCTAAGTAATTCTGTTTAAGTAATATATACTCTTAAAATATTTTATTTTACAAGAGATTCAAAAATGATATTGAGTTAAAAAATTTATGGCATAAGTTTACTATTATTTATTAAGTAATGTTAAATTTGTTCATAACATTATTTACATTTTAGGATAAAGCATGATCTCATGACATGGGGAGACAAATTTACATCTCAAGAGGTAAGATTATATAATTATTTTGTATTGTAATAGGATTTTGGTTACATAAATTGTAATTGAAACAAAAATTTGGTTTTGTTTTATTAATTTATTTTAAAATGAGTAGTATTTAATTTTTCATATTTAACTTATTGCCTAAGGGACCCCTACAAACAGGGGATGGTGGGCCATTAAATGTTTAAGTGTGTTGTCAGTCCCATAAATATTAGTAATAGTTCCAAATATGTTTACTGTTTCTATGATGTCTGCAGCTTTGGAAGTAATGTCTCACTGGTACTTGGCTGAGTAGGTAGATCTTAGCAGTGGGTCCAAACTGTTTCCTTCACAGCATCAGCTGCTCCAACCTCAAATCAAACTATGGTCAAGCAAACTTTCAAAAATGACTGAAACACCCTCACTCCAGCTCCAACTCAGACAAGACTCTCCTCAATCTTAACCAGAGCATCACCACTTGGATTTCCTCACACACTTTAAAGGCAGTGACCCTGCCTTCTCCCTTCATTATTTCAGTAACTTCCAGAATTTTGTGGAGTGTCAGTATTTGGTCAGTCTCAATTCATGCTTGACCATGGGTGGACAGGTAAAGGCCCAAAACCCAACATCTCCCATTTTAGCCTTGCATCCCCTTTTCAATCAAACTGCAAACAGCATAAATTATTTACAAAATTTCTCATAATTATACAATAAATTATAATGTAATTACTGCATTACAGTACTTAAACAAACATAAATTCTAAAGAATATTAATAATGACATTTAAATTCAATCTTATTATATCATTCTCATTCAAAGAAATTTTAGTGCCTCTTGCTTGAATCTTTCATAAACATATTTGTGACAACATATATTAAATAGTGTTATCAATTTATCTAGGAATTTAAGATCTGTATCAAGAAAATGTATTTGTAACTTATATGAATTATTAAAGTTTATTGTGATGCAAGAATTTAGGTATAGTAACATTTGCCAGGAAATACCATATGACTTTGTCTAATAACAAAATTGTCTTTATCAGCATTAAACATCTGTGAGGAAAATACTTATTAGCAGTATATATATTTCTAATGAAAATGTGAAAACTATATTCATCAGCTAATATTACAAATATATTGTAATTGTATTAAAAAATTCTTATTCTTGAATTGAAGTGTTATTTGACAACAGAAAAAATATTTTATTAAAATACTTAAAAATAAATTTGTATTGGGACAGTCAATGAAAACTTCTATAGAAACTTTGTAGTTGTTCCGAACTTAGCATCAGCACAAAAACTCCTACCAAAGTCAGCAACCATCCTCCCTTGGACAGAGCAAACTGTTTCTATCGTTCTTCATTCCTTAAACCATGATTCTCCACAACTGCCTATTTTACATAACTGTTCCCCATTTCACAAATTTCTCCCCCCACCCCTCCCCTCCTGCCAACATTCTCTCTGCTGTGTAAAATTAGGAAACTGAAACATTTATCTTTGGTACACTGGATTCTAGTAATAGAATTGCTGCAGATATAAATAAAAGAATGTTTAAAGTTTGGTTTTATTCCTTGGTAGTTTGTAAAATATATATATAAAAAAATTGCACATAAACTACATTACATTGGAATTTCATAGATCAGAGAAAGTTAGAAGATTTATTTTGCCATTTGATAGATATGATATTCCTGTGTTTATCTCTTTATATATTTTTAATAAATCTCCTTGAAATCATCATGAGACTGCTCTTTCATTTCATTTCCACATCTAATTAAAATAATTTAGTGTTTATTTTGAACTATTAAGATTTGCATTAAATGTATAATTGATATTGTTTCATTGGTAAAGGAATCAATTCTCAATATTATTTTATTTATCTCTAACATATCTTCCAAATCTTCACTGTACTATAAAACAATGTGTTATGCAAATATTGGCTTCTGTATATTCCCTTGTCTTTAACTTGTGTGCAATGCATAAAATAACACCTTTTTGTGTTATGTATATGAATATATCAAAATAACTGTGGTATATTTGTCCAGGTTGAGATGGCTCTTGATGAGGCCCCCACGTGTGTCAAGAAAGGAACCACAATGATCGATTATATCAAGTTCTGTAGCACATTGAGTGGTTTCCGTAAGAAAACCAAAATGCCAAGTGCTGAAGACTTTATGGGCTAAAAGTGGAAGACAATACCAATTATACTATCTTTCAAAGCATATTACACATTATACATTCACACAAACTAATGTAAGATCTGGCTGTAGTTCATAGTGTGTGACACTTTTAATATTGAAAATAAAATAGAATTTTAATAACATTTTCTGTCTTATGTAATTATAAAGGTTGATTTGAGGGGAAAAAATAAGCATAAGTTTTAAAAAATTATTAATAATAAAATACAAATTTGTCATATGAATCTAGTCTCATGTTTTTTAAATGAACAGGTTCAAATATTATCAACAATAATTTTATGGGCCATTTGAATAAGTATTCTACAGCAACTGTAAGAATCTATTAGCTTTAAGTTTAACCTTTAACAAGAGAGATCACAGATATATGAATATCTCAGGAGACCTGAATGTGGATTTAGGTTGAGAAGTTGTAAAGATGGTTACAAAAGTGGTGATATAATCATGGATATTATATAGTTACATTCAGCATAAAATGGATTAATGGTATTTGGTTCATAAGTCAGGATGGGAAGGTAGGTAGGTATGCTAATAGTGTTTATCTGTGATATGAAAGGGTGTTATAGGATGACTTTAACTAAATAGATCCCTGCTGACACAAATTCGTAAGTCTTGTCTCATTTCAACAGCTGGAAACAAAGAGAAACATTGAAGAATATATTAAATTACATGCTGTGAATAATGCTTTTGAGTCCATAAAGTCTACGATACTCAGTTTTAAAGAAGGGTAAAATATTATGACCAATTTAAATTTATTCTTCTGCAAAAATGACACATATTCATATAACAGTCTTTCACATTTAAAATGATTCATTTTTGTATTACAAACAATATGCATTACAACTTTATTAATCATATTTAGTTGTTGCTGTACAGTTTTCCAAAACTAATGTTTGTAAGTATTTACATGTATGCATATTTGCAAACGGATGCTACTTGTAGCAAGGGCGTCCATCGCAGAGTGCGTAGCTACCATCAGAACTGCAGGTGCAGTTGTAACCTCCAGACTTCAATTTTGAGCAGGGTTTGCAGAACTTCGGATCTGAAACGGTCATTACATGTTAATCGGCTGGTACTTGAATTTTTTCAGATTTTTCGTTGATTTCAATGTTTTTAGGGTATCTTTAACTTTATCTAGAAGAACAGTATATCAATAATCATGTAAACTATTGATTGATATTAACACAACAGTATGAATGATAACCAACTTGGATTATATATCCATCAACCCTTTTTTTCTCAAAAAGTGAATCATAATATTATTGAGGAGAAACGAAACAGACTTGTAAGCAAATATGCAGAACTGTCGGATAATAATTTACAGTATTTAATAAAATAATGAGAGTTGCTAATTTTCGCAGTGGTTTTATGGCAGATGGACTCACATGTTGCGTTAACTGCACACAGTTTGAGGGTGCACTGTGCAGCAGTACCATTGTAGTTACAAGTGCAGCTGTTGCACTTATCATTGAACACCGAGCAGGGTTCACATATTTTTTTCGTGTTCCCTGGAATACAAATTGGAATATAAAAATTGAGAATTTACTGTTTAGTTGGTATTTTATATCTACTATGTGTAACTTTCTATGAACTATTGAGTTACGAGTGTGAATTTGAGCAATAATTTTTATAGCTATACATACACTGTAACGCATCCATCCCCCTCGGATCTTTTATCGTCGCAATGCCGGCCCCGACGCCACTGCATATGCAGAAATAATATTTATACTTATCAAATAAATAAGACAGCAATCGAAATCCCGAGGAAGATGGCCAACGTCGAGCAAAGACACGTGAGTTTCTAGTCGAGCTTTCAATAACTAAACACGAGGTTAAAACAATTTAATTTAATATTTAAAACCCGGCCAAAGCCCACTCTGACCCCACAATCATGGAATGTTGCGCACAGTCAGCCGTTCACTTAAACTCTAAAACCTAACCTAAAATATGACTACAATAATTTTGACAGTTCATCTAAATATGAGACTGTTCACCGTCACTGGCGAAATACTATATTGTCGGTCGTTGCACACATGCAGTAAGAAAGGGGAAAGGGAGGGCTTACTGTGCGGCAGCCAAGATGTCCACGTTCCTGGCTCCATTCACTCCGGCTCTTCGGGCTGGTGTCTCTGCTCTCCCTCCTGGACACGGCAATCTCTACCTCCTTTGCTGCTTCAATCTGCAATCCTATTCTCCAACACTCCTGTCCATCTCGCCGTTCTCAGCAAAAATCTCCACCACCACACCGCTGTTCACCGCCAAAATCAATCATAATCGTAGTCTCCACACCGACGTCCACAGCTAACATCAATCACAGTAATCTTCACACCGCCGTCCACAGTCACATCAATAATAATAATAACCACACCGCCGTCCACTCTATTTTATAGGTCCTCAGGCCTGCCCCCACTTCCTGAGGTTTTCAAAATCCAGCTTCCTGTCCAGATGCCTACAGACCGCTCCCAGGTCAACGAACGTCCACGATCAAAACATCTGACCTGACAAACACAATGGTCGTTACCCGTAGATTTCTGCAACGACCGATTGTGCACTAATCACAGTGTCGTGAAAATTATCACACGCCTGACGGGAAAAATCACTTATTTCAACACATATATGAAGTATGTATGTTTAAAAAAATTGCACGTAACAATTTTAATCAACTCTGATTCACATACGATGTACAAACTAGGAAAAGATACTCTGATGTAAAGGGCCTGTACAACCCCTAGGGGTGAGAGTAGTAAGTGTTGATAAGTACTTTATATGTAGATTAATTTTTTTTGGATAGCAGAGATTAATGGTATCAATGTCATTTTAGCTTTGGCCAAGGCTTATAAAAATACTGGCTTACGTAAACCTGAGATTCATCTTAAGAATTAATACAGTCAAACTTCCCATGAGCGGACATTACTGGGGAACGAAATTTTGTCCGCTTGTTAGAAGTGTCCGCTTATTAGAAGGCTGCATCATTCAGCATACATAACAATACATACATACATACTATACCAAAGTTGAAAGGTTATTTCGATTAATTTTCGGCGTTTTCATCAATGTAAGTCGAGGTTGAATCTAAAAGAAAATGGAATTTCCGAAAACAGTTCATTACAGTTCCTTTCTTTATATTGTTTATGACAAAAGTAATCCACCGAATGGTATCTAAAGCGTTAATTGTCTTTGCAAGTTCGTTTGAAGAGGTGCAGGTGTCCATCTAGGCGAAAACATCATGCAAAATACACTTTCCGTTGTTCACTTAAAAGTTTTTGGTTATGCCGTGGTCTAGAGGTTGACACACGGTTGGCGTACTTTGCGGTAGAAGAATTATTTTTAAAGATAGAAAATTCAATTTTGGAATGAGAGGCAGCGTTGTCCATGAATAAAATAACTTTTGTACCTTGTCGCAAAATTCTACTATTTAAAGTCTTGATCCAGTCAGTCATGATATCTCCCGTCATACATGTCATTCTATGCCGAAATTGTTTAAATTAATCCTATTCAAACAGCTGGGCTTAAGGACTTTGCTTATTATTAGCGGTGGTTCAAAATTGCCTTCCATTTTAGTCCATAACATAATCCTCAACCTGTCTTTCGATGTTTTCCCTCCTTAGCATGATTCACCTTTTAATGCCATCGTTTTGTTTCGCGGACTTATAAAAAAAATTTTGCTGTGTCGTTAGTTTTAGAGTAGCCTTCACAAAGTTCCGCCAATTTCGTTGTCCTCTCTGGCACAACGTAAGTGTCCGGAGCTACCGCTTCACCACGTAACACCTTACTCATAATGCCGTGAATCAATTTAAATTTGTCCAGCCAACCGACACTTGCTTTCAAGTCCGCATTGCCTGATTATTTGGAAATTTCCAAAGTCTTTTCCCACATTAAATAGCTTGAAAAAGGTATGTAAACCCACTCGTATGTAGATGATTTTAAAAATGATTTATTCGATTCGTCGTCCACTTTTATATCCACTTTTCAAAAAGTTTTTCTTCATTTTTAAAGTTCCAGAGACTTGGGTGTTCCCAATTTGAATCTTAAGGTAAGATCTCGGACACTGATTTTCTCTTTTTCATAGACTCTAATTAACTCTGCCTTTTCTTTTATAAAAATAATATTTTTTCACACTCACCTCCATAAATCGTTTCAACCTGAAACACACGCAACTCACTACGACTCAAAATACGGCAGTCTGAAAACTGAGAAGAGTTCTTTAAAGTGCAAGTAGGGGTACAGCCACCTGGAATCCTGCATTGTTTTAGACTTGCTGTCCGGTTATTAGAGACATCGTTATCAAAAATTTTGTAAAAATAGTGACCGTGTCCGGTTATTAGAAGTATATGGAATAATCCCAGGGGAAATAAAATTGTCCGTGTATGAGAGATGTCCGGTTATTAGAAGCGTCCGGTTCGGGAAGTTCGATTGTAATTTCTTCAACACTCAGAAATTACTTGACCTCAAATTAATGTAAGATTATTACTGAGAATTGTGTGGAGAATAGTTGAACAACACTGCAAGGATTATAACAGATGGAGCCATAGCTTTGAGTGAAAAAAATGGTTAAGCTATTTAATAGAAAACAGAGAGTGAATTTACCACAACATTTTGAGGTGGCTTACCTTCGAAAAAGTGATAAAAAGAGTTGGTACTTCAGAACTAAATCCTCCTATTTCTAGACTGAACACGAAGGAGATATGTCTTGAATTTCTAGTAAAAATAGAATGAGAAGAATGGAGGACGAAGTCAGAAGTTATTGTAACGTCTACCCGCTCCCTCGGATCCGTTAAAGTGAATGCTTGCCCGGGCGCCACTGCATATGCAGAATTAATATATATTGTACATTGTAAAATGTGTATCGTAATGAGTGTATGTGGCAATCGTCATTTTATTTCGTCACTGGGTGAAGAATTCCCCATATTGGAGACAAGTAAACATCAAGGCGTCACAGAGGCGAGACATCGGAGTACCGAACGTGCCAGAATCAGCGTTTGGTGACTTAAATATCTGGTACCTGAGTCCAGTTCTTTGAATTTTGAAGGGCGCGTCCCCTTCCTGAAATTAGGGAGAGAAACCGCGGACCGAGCTGGATATTGATTGGAGGCTGAGGGTCACCTCATGGCGGGAAGATGAACGAGATGACCTGCAATGGTGCATAGGAGAAATTTTGTCTGTCGGACATGAGCATTTGAAGGAGGAAAAGGCAGTCGTGAAATAGAAGTTGATCAGTGGGGAATGGAACTCGGAAGTAGGAAGGTGGAGATGAGATGAGAGATAGAGTTTGGAGTTTGGCGGTGAACAATAGAATTAGGAGAAGTAGCTGAGGAGAAAGAGAAGTTTGATTACAATCTAATCTGAGGGCAAACTGAAAAGAAGGTAGACTGCAGCGATCAGAAGGTTCTCCGTGTACGTAATCCGAGCACCAGAATTCCTAGAAGGAAGATCAGGTATCGATGGCAGAAATCATCACTGGAAGCAGCCGCCTGACGAACGCGGAAGAACTACGCAAGCATCCAGGACTAAGCCGCCGTTTCAAAAAGGTAGACATGTGCGTGGCTGTGTGTGAAACGTTTCATGCTGCAAAAATCCCCACAAAATGA
>CM067376.1:206014439-206071939 GCA_034510155.1 Eucriotettix oculatus
AACTAGCAGGTTTTATAAAAACACTTTTATTCAACTCGATCCACTCGCACCGAATGCACACCGTAAACTGCCCCTCGCTCACAACCACACCATAACATCAGCTACAATACAAAGTTCTTGTGGGTAAAGACATGTCTACTAATACATTTGTTAATGTCATTGAAATTATAATAAAACTAAAGTTACAAACAAAATAATAACAAATAATGTGGCATTGCTCCTCTTCCAGGAGGACAGCGACCCGCTGTTTGTTTTCAATGCTATTGATGGTTCAGGCGCATGGCTCCCTGCTTGTGTGTGGAGTATCGTGTCCTGGATCACCACCGGCTATGGCAGTCTTGTCGTTCTCGCTGAGCTGTTTTGCTGGGTCGTGGTAGGGTTTCATGCGTGCAACGTGGACGACATCTTTCCGTTTACGCTTTCTGGACGATGGATCGTAGTCTTCGATTTCGTACGTGACATCGGAAAGCTGCCGTGTTATTTGATAGGGCCCAAAGTACCGCCTCAAAAGTTTTTCGGATAGACCAACTTTTCGTATCGGTGTAAAAACCCATACAAGATCCTTTGGTTTATAAGATACCGCCTTGTGTTTCGCGTTGTATCTTATTTGATCTTTTCCCTGCGCGCGTAAGGTTTGAATCCGCGCCAGTTGCCGAGCTTCCTCCGTCCTGGTTATTAGTTGTTTGACGTAATCCTCCTGCCCATCATCTGTTACTAGTGGGAACAGTGTGTCCAGTGTTGTCTCAACCTCTCGCCCGTGGACAAGGAAAAACGGAGTGAAGCCAGTGGTATCTTGTTTTGCAGTGTTATATGCAAAAGTTACAACGGGCAGTATAGTGTCCCAATCATTTTGTTCGAGGTCGACGTACATAGAAAGCATGTCCGCCAAAGTCTTGTTGAATCGTTCTGTTAGGCCATTCGTCTGCGGATGGTAGGCTGTTGTCATCCTGTGAGTGATATTGCACAGTGCGATTATCTCGCTCACCAACTTGGACCGAAAAACTTGACCTCTATCCGAGATCATAACACGAGGCGCGCCGTGCTTGAGAACGATTTCTTCTACAATAAACTTTGCTATCTCTGCAGCTTCCGCTGTTGGAACGGCTCGGGTTACCGCATAACGCGTATGGTAGTCCGTACATACTATTATCCACTTATTGCCTAAAATCGTCTTCGGAAATCTTCCTAGAAGGTCAATTCCAATTCTGTGGAATGGAGCCACTGCAGGTGGAATCGATATCAGTTGTCCGGGCGGCAGTTGTGGTACACTTTTCCTTCGCTGACATTCCCGGCAATGGCGCACGTAACGCCTTACATCTTTGCAGAGGCCAGACCAGTAGTATCTGCGCCTAATCCTATCTGCAGTCTTAGCGAATCCTAAATGTCCGGACGATGGTGCGTCGTGAAAATATCGTAGAATCTCTACTTTCATATGTGCCGGTATGACGACTAACCAATTCCGTCCCATTGGAATATGATTTCGCTTATACAATGTGCCATCAATTAAGTGGAATCCTTCCTTTCTCAGTTTTCCATTTTCCAGATCTTCGATTATCTTCCGCAGATTCTCGTCACGACGTTGTTCATCGGTGAGATTGGTCAACGCAGCTACAGCGGGACCCATGCGGTCCAAGTCCGTTTGATCATTCAACGGATTCCTTGAAAGGCAGTCAGCATCTTTATGTACACGTCCATTTTTATATACGACTGACACTTCATACTCTTGCAGTCTGAGCGCCCATCTTGCCAGGCGACCTGATGGGTCCTTGAGGTTAGTCAACCAGCACAGGGAGTGATGGTCAGTTACGACAGTGAATGGTCTCCCAAATAAGTATGGCCGAAATTTATTAATCGCCCAGACAGCAGCGAGACATTCCCTTTCGGTTGTTGAATAATTTCTTTCGGCTTTAGACAGTATTCGAGAGGCGTATGCAATTACTTTTTCAGTGCCATCCAGAATTTGCACCAGCACGGCACCTATTCCGTAACCGCTTGCGTCAGTGTGTAATTCTGTGAGCGCTGTCTCCTCGAATAACCCAAGTACAGGAGCGGACGTCAAAGCTTTCTTCAAAACATTAAAGGATCTTTGTTGGTCTTCGTTCCACAGGAATTTAGTGTCTCCTTTAAGAAGGTCTTGGAGCGGGCGAGCCTTGATGCAAAAGTCCTTTATAAATCTCCTGAAGTACGAACAGAGTCCAAGAAAACTCTTGACGTCACGGGTCTTCCGAGGGGTGGGAAAATTTGTGACTGCTCTAATCTTGTCCGGATCTGGAAGAATCCCGTTACCGTTCACTAAGTGCCCAAGAATCTTTATCTCCGATGCTGCAAAGAGACATTTCTTGGAATTCAATCGAAGGCCTGAATCTTGTAAACACTTCATTACAGTAACTAGGCGGCTTAGGTGGTCCTTGAACGTATGGGAGAATACTATAATATCGTCCATGTAACACAGACACGTCTTCCACTTAAGATGTCGAAGCAAATTATCCATCATACGCTCAAACGTTGCTGGCGCATTGCACAAACCGAATGGCATCATTTTAAACTCATAAAGTCCATCTGGAGTCACGAACGCGGTCTTCTCCCGATCCGCCTCGTCTACCTCGATCTGCCAGTAGCCAGTATGAAGATCCATAGTTGAAAAGTATACTGCTCCGCTTAAGCAATCCAACGTGTCATCAATCCGTGGAAGGGGATATACGTCTTTCTTAGTGATTCGATTTAATCCGCGATAGTCGACGCAAAAACGCCAGTTCCCGTCTTTCTTCTTTACGAGAACTACAGGGGATGACCACGGACTTTCTGAAGGTTGAATAATGCCCTTTTTTAACATCTTGTCAACTTCTTCGTGTATGATCCGTCTCTCTGCTGGTGACATTCTATAAGGTCTGTGGCTAACCGGATGATTATCCCCAGTGTTGATGCGATGTTTAACCGTAGGTTTTCGGAGAGCTATCGACTCTTTCCCGGATTCGAATACGTTGGAGAATTCTCTTAGTACGTCCTGTATTTGCTTTCGCTGCTCCTGTGTCAAATTGGCTCCAAGAAGCAACTGCGTAGCCTCCTCGTCGGCTTTCCGTCGTACGTCTGTTTGTCGTGTACTTTCCTCGAGGCTACAGAGCTGGCCCTCGTGTATTGTCTCGGCTATTCCAATGCAAATTCCTCTAGGGATTAGCTGCGACTGATTCTTGCCATTAGTGACCCAAATATCTCCTTCGCCATCGCAAATGTTTAATATTGACGCCGGTACGTACAATTCCTTTCCGAATAGCAGTGTCTTATTACAACTCACGAATAGGTCACAATTGTCAGCGTTCGTGGCACGGACTCGGATTCGCTTTGCTGATGCAGGCGGAACAAACGTGTCTTCTAGTACGAATATCCGACTCACACCTTGTGGTACATCTGAACATTTTTCACTTGCCTCGTCAAGGTAGAGTACAGCGTCGCCACAGTCTATGACGGCCTGCGACGCCTCGAGGAAGTCCCATCCTAGAATAACATTATGACTGCATTCAGGGATGACTATAAATTGAAATGGTTGAGTCTGGCCGTTAATACTGATTCTAAAAGTACAGGTTCCAATAGACCGTACCTGACTTCCGTTGGCGGTCTTCAACGTAATTTCTCTATCGTCTTTTATCATGGTCTTCTTGAACTGTCGGCGGTAAGCATCGGCTATTACAGAATAGGAGGCTCCAGAATCTACGAGGGCTCTAGCTGGCTGATCGTCGATGTCGATATTTACGTAATTCCCCGTCATCCTAGCGACTGTCGTCCAAGGAGGATTTTTATCAGCAGCGGCCGCACCTCCGTAGGTGGTCGCCCATCTCAGTTTTCCTGGCTGGATGAACGGCTGGATCGTCTGTATGGTGACGGTGAACGTCCGCGGCGTGCAGGTGATCTGCTTCTTTGTGGGGACGGACTGCGATCGGCGGTTCGGCTGTATTCGTCGTCTTCGTTCTGTCTTCTTGGTTGTTGACGTCTGTCGGCGTAGTAGTCATCAAAGATTTGCCTCCGTTCACGGCAGTAACGTACCACGTGGCCTGGACGCCCACAATGGAAGCACACGGGTGTATTGTCTGTAGTCCTCCAAACATCTGTTCGTCGTCGTGGTGATTCCTTCTGTTGACTCGAGGATTGTCGACGGGATTGCACGATATACGACTGTCTCGGTTTGTTACGGATCGTGGCAGCATAACTTATCTGTGGTCTTTCTGCGACGTACGCTGGTTCGGGCCTCGAAAGGGGAGCCATGCTTCTTTGTATTTCTTCTATTATTATTCCTCAAAATCTAACGGCTGGCGGTTCTATATTTTTGTGGCATAAACACTTTCTGTATTTCCTCTCTGACGATCTGTCTTATTAGAGTGGCCATATCTTGTCTCTCATCCACCTTCGTCATTGAAGCGACGTTAGGTAAACGTTCATAGCGTCGTGGAGCTATTCTACTCTGTTGTGATAGCTCTATGTGGTGGCACCATTTTATGAACTCCTCTGTTGTTGTAATGTTCAGGATACGAATGGCCTGGTAAATGTTCTCTGCGACGCCCTTCATCAAGTGACCAACTTTCTCTTCTTCGTCCATTGACGAGTTTACTCGATGGCACAGTGCAATGACGTCCTGTATGTAAGACATTGCGCTTTCCGTTGATCCTTGTGCACGCGTCTTCAATTGCTCCTCCGCACGCCTTTTAAGTTTCTGGCTGTCACCGAAAGCTGCTTTTATCCCTTCTTCGAATACGTCCCAGGAACTAAGTCGGTCTTCATTGTTTTCGAACCACTGTTTCGCCGTATCTTCTAAGAAGAAGTACACATTGGCTAAACACACTGTGTCGTCCCAGCGATTGTGTTTGGCGACCCGTTTGTATTCTTTTAGCCATTTGTCTGGATCTTGGCTGGTCTCACCTTTGAATATTGTCGGATTCCTAACTTGATGGCAGGAGCTTAAAGGTGAAACAGCTGTCGTGGTCGCCATCTTTATAACCCTCGTACGCTGTTTCAAATAAACTCCGTACTCAGGTGGCAAATGTTTAAGGCGACGGCTTCTTCTAATGGGACCCGTGTTGAGGATACCTGGCGTCTCCACCAAACTGTCACGGGTCTCAGGAACTAATCGAACTAGCAGGTTTTATAAAAACACTTTTATTCAACTCGATCCACTCGCACCGAATGCACACCGTAAACTGCCCCTCGCTCACAACCACACCATAACATCAGCTACAATACAAAGTTCTTGTGGGTAAAGACATGTCTACTAATACATTTGTTAATGTCATTGAAATTATAATAAAACTAAAGTTACAAACAAAATAATAACAAATAATGTGGCAATAAGTTGAGTTAGTCGTGATAAATTTTTTAATTGGATCCTAAGTTTTGTAGTTGTTGTTTTTTTTGTTTTCTGTTAATAACTTTAATTTGTTTTTATTTAATATAACCAAATAATTTATTTTTATTTAAATTTAAAATTCAAATCCCCAAGTCTGATTATAAAATATATATTTAAAAATACGACAATCGCGATTCGCGCGATCATTGAGAGAGATGATAAGCGTCGAGCCGAGACACATGTGTTCTTGAACCGAGCACGAGACTCTCAGGGGTCTTTGGAGCGGGTTTATTTAATAATAAAATAATAGGAACTACATTTTCAGACAATTTAATGCCAAAACATAGTCACGCGGTTCCCAAATCACTACATGTTGCTTTTACACACTCACGCTCACATTCATAATCACTTACAGTCTATACTACCCTAAGCTAAACCAAAAGTATTTACAAGATATATTTACAATAATCCTAAATTATATTAATCATTATTGGCTCAGCGGCACGTCATGTCATTGTAGCCACAACAAAATGAAGTAAAATGGTAATATGAGGACTTATTTTTTAATTAAACACGTTGTGGCTGCCGAAGATTATGTCCACGTTCCGGTGTGTGTCCCTTCTTTCAGGTACGGCTTACGCACCTCTAAGCGGACTGATTTCTTCGCTGGACAGACGCGCGCGAATAGGCTTTCCAAATCAACAATCCATTAGTCTCTCTGGCCACCACTCATCTCCACCTGCTCTCCAAGCGTATTGTCTCCTCTGTCTACTTATTCATATATCCTCACCACGTTGACTGGTTTCCCGGCAACTTACTTACATCTGCCCATCTCTCGTCATCGCATTTTTTCCAACTACTCATCCAAACGTACTGTTTCCTCGAATATTTCTCCATCTCTCCAAAATGGCACTGTGCTCTCTATCTCACTCCTTCACCCCTTTCTTCGCGGCATTCCCAAAACAAAACCCCACTTCCGGACGGATTTCAAAGCGTATCAAACTTTGACCGTTACTCCACTGGCCGTATTCTTCAAACGAATCAATCATTGACCTGTTCAGGGTCCCACCGACCTGCCGCACCAACACTAATAATGGTCGCCTTTCGTATGCGCCGAACTTTGCTACAAGACCGATCGTGCTACAAGCGTTCGTACTATTACACAAAATTAACGTTAAGTCTGAAGGCCGAATTCACTTATAACAATATAAGGTGTAACGGGAAAACACATCTGCCCGGGCTTTCGGCGGCATTGAGTGAAAAGAAAGAGATAGCAGCTGAGACAGGGGCAATAAAACCAGACTCTCCGTCGCGGTTGGGGAATTTCTCAATTTCTGTTAGAATTTGGCGGCGTCGGGTGGTGTATTTCCCCAATTATCACCATAAATGTTATTGATGGATATTCATCCCTCCCACTTTGGTGATAAAAACTATAGAAGTGGGGAGGAGATTTTAAAAAGCCTGGCAGAGCGTTTTTAGTGGCAGATGGGAGATTGGTGCGAGATTGGTGAGATGAGATTAGGACAGATCGATCGTAGAAAGAGATTTACACTCAGTTTCTTGGGAGAGGAGATTTTGGACAGTATTGGAGTTGGTGAGAAATTCCGCTTATCTTCTCACTCATGACCTGGGTTCAAATTGTGGCAAGGGAGATTTTGAAATGTTTCCAGAAACAGGAAGAATAGGAGGTCGGCAGGTGGGAACTGGAGAGAGGATGACCCAATTAGGAAGAAGGAGTTGGAACCTGCACTAAGCCGACACGGTAATTACACCTGTGACTATTTGTTAATTTTCTGTTTCTGACAGGTTACAGTAGATTTTGTGTTTTAACATTCTACTCTATGAGAAGGTCCATAAATGCGACCCTGAGGTTAGAGATTGAATTGTTTAAGTTTAAGGAATCCATATGTATCATGTTTGTAATTAGATATGTAGTTGTAATTGACGAAAGAAATGCCGGCATAACACAGAAATATTAAAATTGTAATTATTAATGTAAATATTTTTTGTTTTCTTGTCTTTATTATAAAGTTTATTTTTAATATATAAATATCCCACTTAAATAATTAATAACCCCTTATATTCATTACAAAGGACTTCAAGAAAATTGAGGTGAAACTAAATTTCGTTTGTTATCCTGTAACTGCTGATATTGAAAAACAGAGTAGCTGCAGATAAAACTTCACATGCAGTCAAATCACGCTGTTAAATAAACGTTTAATGCTGTTACATTAGTCAACTTTTGTAAATCTTTGTCTGATGAAAAATTTCCATGCATGCAGAACTTTACTGGGTAAATGTTCTATATATTTCGACTTACATATACGTCAGAGAAGAGTTTAGAAATGCCATGATTTATGTAGTGTTTTCCCCACCTTATATTACATAAAGACATTCAAGAAAATTAGTTGCACGTAACTGAGTTTTGAAATCACTCCAGTAAGACGACGTCCACGCAGGCGTAGACATTATCGCTTAATGAAGCATTGCTAGTGGAATTTTAACTACCTCCGCCGGATCTGGTCTTTTAGTTCGTCATCAGTTCATGGTGGGTTATACAGATAATTTCACTCTTCATTTAACCCCCCAAAAAAGTTACACGTTGTTAGGTTTAATGAACGGTGATGCCACCTGGAAGAACGCCCTACAATGAATGAACCCTTACTTGATTTATTTGTAAAACTTAGCTACGTTCACTTCCATTTCTTGAATACCTATTTATATAATTGAAAATAGTACGAATAAAAATGGAAAGTAATTATTAGGATTTTGACAGAATTTTCTCTTGCGCGCCCTATTTTTATGACCAACGTGTTTCTTGTATGAAGATCAACGTGAATACATAAAAATGCTCTTTAACATACACAAACGTAATTTCTAGAAATTAATAAATCTTGCTAATTGACTATAATTTTTATTTAAGTATTGCATTTTTAGGATCCTTAAACCATAGCCCGGGGGCCCTAATTAACCCTTGGCCACCTTGCTCTGCCTTCCGCATCTCCCCTTTTCCTATGCTATTAAAATGGAGTTGCCTGTTTCAGAATCACCCTCATGTAGCCTCTTAACCCCCCACCCCCACCTAAAAAAAGCCAGATAAATTTAATATTAAAGACAGATGAATTAGTTATAAAGAAATTGACTCACCTCCGCATCTTTGTAGTATTACAAAAGAGAAAAGTGAGAATAGGATAACAACAATTAATTCCTTCATTCTTCTTTATTTTGTGCGCAACCTCCATTAGGCTGTCTCCTTTATCCTATTTACTATCTCTAAGGGTATTCCCATTGACGTGATCAAAGTTCATGTTCAAAAAAATTATGCATACACGAAAAACACTATTGTGTGCAAATCTACATGTTGAAGACGAGATAATTTTTAACTTCCCTAAACGGAACTAATTTCAAGTTTGTCAACTAGATTATGTGCAAATTTTTACGTATTTACATAATTGCCAAGTTAAACACTATCACGCGCAGATATGGCATTATAATGGACGTATAAGACAAAACCTTTTAGGAAATCAAAAACAAGTATTGTAGTACAACAACCAGTCTGTTAAAAATCAAGTAAATAATTAGTTTAAGAATATATAAAAATATTTTGATTAAACATAATCTTCTAGTCTTACGCTACGGAAAATTAATAATTTTACTTTTAGTTATTAGCGTCAAATTATTCAATAAATATAACAAGGAATTTTTCCCCAATAAGTAACTGTCAATTCCAACCTTCTCATGAATAAACTTATTCTCTGATTTCTCAATTCTATTCTTCTCATGTTTCTTCACTAAAAGCATTTATTTATGGATTTTTATTAAATTTGAAAGAAACATTTTCTAGGTCCACAGTTTTACAAAAAAATGTTAGTAAACTTCGTTATTTACGACTGGGGAACAAAACCAGTGGTGGTAAGACACGACTACAATCTCTAGGTACGGCGGTGGAATTGAATACACGTTAAAATGGCATTTATTATACCCGACAAAAATTTATAGTGTCTCCATATATTACAATTTAAACCATTAGTGCAATGCGAGGGGTTTAATGCACCTCTAGAAAGTTATATACATGGCGTCCTTTTGTTCTTACCCCACACACTCCCCTCTAATGCTAATTTTACGAGTCTCAAAACGTGGCCTATTGATCTATCATTTCTCTAGACCAAAGTCTTCTCTACGATTCTCTCTCCTCTTATTCTGCTTAGAACTTCCGACCGTCCACGTTTCGCACCCATATAACGCCACGCTCCATACGAACATTTTTAGCAACGATTTTCTTATATTCACACTTATATTACCCATAATTAAATTCCTCTTTTTCGCGAAAGCCTTCCTTGCCTGTGAAATTCTACTCTTCACGGCTACTATACTTCTACCATCCTTAGTCATTATGGTGCCCAAGTAGCAGGATTCCTTAACTTCCTTCAAAATATCCCTTCCCAATCTAACACCCTTTGTTATTCCACTTTTTCCCGTACTACACTCCATGACCTTGGTTTTCTATGTATTAATCCTCAAGTTGAACTCTTTCTCCAGGATCGTATTCATGCCATGATTATGGTTTCCAACTCTTCTTCTGACTCCTTGCAGTATGATTCCTTTTACATATTCCGATTTAACTTTATTCGTCGCCTGTTCTATATATGTTAAAGAGATTGGGCGAAAGACTGTATCCTTTTCTTACTCCTTTCTTGATTTCTGCTTCATTTTTTGCCCTTGAATTATAATTCCTGTCCTCTTCAAATTGGTAATAGTGTGTTCCAGTTTACATTATCAAAGGCTTTTTTTTTAAGTCTACAAATGTCATGAACGTAGTCTTGTTTTTTCTTATCCTGTCTTCTAAAATTTTCCGCAAAGTCAATATTACTTCTCTTGTCCCTACATTCTTCCAAACTGATCGTCTCCTAACTCGCATTCTATTTGACGTTCCATTCTCATTTATACTCTGTTCGTTAAATTTAAAAATGTGATATGAGAGGAAGAAAGCGCTGCGGGAGTTTCTCGTAGACGCTTCAGCCCAGAGTGACTGCGGGGCTTACCTGATCATGTCGGGGATGCCTCGCACTCTCTCTGGGTATTTTTTATCAAAGTTCTCATATGCCGAGACACATTCACCTATTTTAGGAGGTATATGTACCGGGGTCAAAGACCTTGGGCATATGGCAAGAGCTGTCCGCTGATCGCATTGGATCAGTCGGCCAACTGCCTCCTGAAACTGGTGGAGACACGGAGAAGGGAATGCTGCGTCCCCACAGCAAACTCGTCTCCCGTCATTCGGAAGGGCGTGAGAATAGTACCCAATGCCCGACCTACCTGATGCAGGTTTTCTAGGGTTTTCCCTGCATCTCTTTAGGTGAAACACCGGGTAGGATCCTTAAACCATAGCCCGGGGGCCCTAGTTAACCCTGGGCTACATTGCTCTACCTTCCGCATCCCCCCTTTTTCAATTCCCTTCCTATGCTATTAAAGGGGAGTTGCCTGTTTCAGGATCATCCTCATGTAGCCTGTTACCCCCCAAAAAAATTAAAAATGTATAGTACATGTTTTCATTTAATCTTTAGGACGTTGCGGGTTGTAGTGCATGTATTTAGGTTTAGTTAATTTAGTTCGTTAAGCAAATTTTTTATAGTTGGGATAATGGTAGAGAGAAATCGCGAGAAATCTTTTCCACCAAGAAAAAGGGACAGATGACAGTTACCTGAGGAGAACAAAACGTAGCCTTGGCCGAAGTGAAAGTTTTTGGCGTTGTAGCAAAAAGAGAGGCAGCCGGGATGAGAACGTAGAAAAGTCACGCCTGAGGGGTGTAAACGTTTACGTGTTCGACTATTTTGCGTATGCGGCGGAGTGTTTGGACCCTGCCTAATTTGCAACCGACTTCGCGGGTCTGTAGAGTTAACTTCCAAAGAGATAGAGAGGTGCTGTGTCGACAAAATGTAAGTGTACATGCTTCTTCCTCCTCTTATTTGTATGTCGCAAATTTAGTTCTATCAGTCTGCCTGTGTCCACTTAGCGAAAGAGGTGCCTCATAATTCTTAAAATTAATGATACAACTTATTTAAAATTAAATAAACCGTTACAGGGTATTTCAGTACCTTAGTGTACGAGGTATATTATTGACCGCGTTTAAGGACCAAGATGTTCTTTAACTGGGAGTATGTTTCATTCCCTTAAGGTACCACGAATATTCTCGATTTCTTTAAAATATTCTTGAACTTTACGAGGTTACCGGTCATGTTTTTTATTTTCGTGAGCTAGAGAGATTATTTTCATCTACTAATATGGGAAATATTAATACTATTTAACGTACAGGGAGCTTAATTTACGCCTTTAAGGTACCGAGAGAAATTTCTTTCCCTTGGCACTTGGAATATTTTTATGATCTATTAAAGTACAGTCGTACTTTTTACGTCAACTATTTTATGTTGAGAGTATTTCGACTCGGTTAAGGCACCGTCCGGTAATCCCCTTATAGACATATGTTGGGCAGTGAGCGAGATTGGGGAAGTAGTTCATTAAAGTGATGCCATTTAAGTTCAACATTTCCCATTAGATTAATGTCGAATTAATTACTTCTTCGGGCTAATGTAAATAAATATAACACTCCACACTCAGCTAGTATTAAATAAAAATACTGAAATGAACAAAAACTTAAGCAGAATACAATTCTATAACTATGAATTCAAAATCAAGAATTTATTCAGGCGTCTTCAATCAAACGTTGCGAATATTTGACCAAATTATGTAACCCATAGGTTAAATACTAATATTCGCGTTTACATATTTATTTCGCCTTTGTGCTGTTTTCTTCCTTTTTGATTATTTATTTGTTAATAAAATTTTATTTCATAATTTTAAAAGGTACCAAATAGATTAATTTACTTCTCGACTTTTAAAAAAATAATGTTTTATTAAGAACGAAGGAAAGTGACAGTATCTACATAAATATACTTTTACAATTTTATATTTGGTAAAGTGAAGAAAAAATACGGCCGATATTAATAGCGTCTCGAGCCTCTGAAGAAATAAGTTTTAAGTTAAGTTATCATTTCAAGATAAGATATAAATATGTATGTGTCACAAACTTTTATCATTTTAACCTTCTATTTTGAAGGAAACCCGTCACCGCACCGGATCTTGTCCTTTAATTATTAATTCTACAGTTTCAGAAGAAAAAAAACACTTTTTATATGTTAACTCACTTTCCCAAAATAGAAAATATAATACCATATATTAGTTCAGCTATGTAGAATAATTTATAAATTTGGCTTAGTAAAATAAAGGATATGAAGGTTCCTAACTGAATGAAAGAAAAGTCTTTGATTATTTGTCATTTTAGTTTCTCTTAAACTGTATATTAAATCACAATAGCATCGTATAAAGTTTAACTGGCGCTTGAGAGAACGATGTATTTTTAATTTTATTCGTAACTCTGTTCGAGCTTATAATATTTCTTCTGTAAACTACTTATATTAGCATTTTAAACAGTCAAATTATCATAAAATCTTGACATTTTCCAAATTAAAGAATAATCAGTGTTTTTATATTTGTAGATTTCAATGTATATGTAGCCATTGTACGGAGTATTTTTTTACATATTTTCATATAGTAAAACGGTACATTATTAGGATCGGCAATAATATCTTGGTTACCACGTGATTAAATCAACATCGAGGGCGTCACTTATAAGAACCAATATTTTTTAATGACCGTACCATATCATTACAACTGGAAGAATGAATCGGATCAGGATAGGGTCTGAGACAAATCCTCATAAACACGTTTATTATAAGTCTGATCTATTCTTCCCGTCCCAGAACTGCCTACTAAATTTAGCAATTCCTGAATGAATAGTTGGCAAGTAAGTAAACAGACAGAGGAATATATATAATCTAAGAAATTACAACTGTTCACAGAGAAGTAGAAAACGAATAGTGGGTACCGGGGAAATCCCCATTCTTGTTTGCAGTAAGAAAGTGGCGAACCAGAAAAAGACTGTCTTGAAACAAGAAAGGTCCGTATGCATGAAACTTCCTGACTCGATGTCCACGGAAGCGGGGGAGAACTAGAATGGTCAGAGCAGGTCGGATGTCCCTCCCGAGCTATGGTCCACTTCAGAACCAATACAGTGGTGGAAACATGAACAATTCATTCAAAATATGCCTCAGATTTTAATCGTCCACATTGGGCGGGTTGACGAATTCTTTGTGGACAACGGTGGTGATCGACAGCGAGATAAGACTAATGACCGACCGTACAATGGTTCCGGAAGACGTTGTAAGGAAACCAATTCGGGTTTTACACAGTAACAAACTAATAATTTGAATCAGGGGCAAAGTGGTTGAAGGAGTAGCTATTCCTCGTTGGAATACCACGCCCCAAACGTTCAGTGATACTATGCCCACATTTTATCCACTTAATCGACTGTTTCCTCCATAAAAGTTGGATTTGCTGCTGATTTGCATGTGGATGTTAATCCTTAAAGCTTCAGGACCGGAAAGTGCCCGGTCGAAACCACGTACAAGGCTTCCAAAGGATCTTCCATCTATGGACACACAGATGGTTATTCAATATAGCTTCGGTCCTGGCTCAGATGGCAGCAAATTCCTCTACTTTAGTAGTGACCCCTTTAAGCATTTTAGTTAAAACGCATTGGCTGACTTGATAGTCGTCTTACAAACACCACCAAAATTTGGAGAGTATGGGGGAAGAGAGCCGACCTCCTGTGGTGTAGTGGCTAGCCTCTAGTTGCTGCCTCACAACTCAGGGGTCCCGGGTTCGAATCCTGGCATGGGCTTGGATGTTTGTGTCGTCATGGTCGCGAGGACCGGGATTAAGGCTGCTGGGGAATTGATACACTGGCCACGGATCACCCCAAATTCGGAATGTGTCAAGTCGGCAGGCCCTCAAGAGGGCTGTTGAGCCATTGGAAGATGAATAAGAAGACGAATGGGGGTGGGGGGGAGAAGCGAGATGATCAGAAATAAGTGAATGTTTGTCCAAGATAAATTGGTAGATTTACTATAATATTCGCAAAGCCCTAAGAAAATTGCGGTCATTGGCGACTATTCGGATAAAACTTCAAGAGGCCGATCTTCGTGCAAAAGAGATTTTTAAAAAATAAGGTCTTGTTGAGTCGCGAATTGGATTAACATTACAGCTTATCCACGACCATACGAGTGAGATGCTGGGAAAAGATGATGCGAGAAGACGGAAGACTCTCTACTATAGATTGAAATGCGTCAGCTCAAATTCGTTTGCAGGTGCAACAGGTGTGTATTATTTGCGCAGCAGTCCGATCAATCCACAACGGTCCAAGATGAGTCCGGCAATGGTACTAGGTCTAGAATGCAAGACAGTGGAATGATAATATATTACACGAGAATACTTAGGAAGGAATAAGGGATGTATGGCATCATACGGAAGGTCGGTCCATCCGTAAGAACATGGGGATTTACAAAAAGAATGAAGGAGGGTGAATGGGCACCTTACACGTTCATTCAGACGTCAATCTGGTGGAGCCACAACCAGACCCCGCCTCCAAACTGGGCAGGGCAGAAATTATGCCATAATTGAAGAGAATTTGGCAAATCACTTAGAAAGTGAACAATACCCGAGACCTTACACATCGCGAGCTACGCATTCGTTGTCGGCAATTTATTCTCTGGCCGCATCATCTCTATGCGTAGTTGGGCTTCAATTCTTTTAATTAATGTTGCTGATATTAATAATATTGCGTTTATATTTCAATCTGCTGGTATCTGAAAGAAAGACAGGATAATCAGGTGCATAAGTCAGGACGATTTTTAAGAAAATATTCGACCCAACTGGAATTTATCTTATATCCTGGAAAATATCTGTCACACAGAACGAATATTAGTTACAATAAAACTATCTAACTACAGTATTTTTGAAAAAGTGTTTAGTCGGCATAAGGGGTATGTTTGAATTTTGGTAACTAATAATCCCAGAGTGAAGTTGAAGAAAGCTGTGAAAGCCAACGAAACAAAGACTGTTGAAAAGAAGACTACAGTGCGCTCACAGAAAATAAGAGTTGTGAGCTCAACTTACGAATGTATCGATTATGCAGAAATTGAGGATAGTTATGGGCCTGAAACTCGGTGAACCAGATGACGAACTTGAAGATGAAGAGCTAATCTTTCCATACACAACTTTTACCCTTACACATCCAAGAAGAGCTGATGAAGAAGAGTGATTTGAAAAATTTGCTGAATATCTCGATGTGTTCAGCGTGGGAAACATCGTTATTATCAAATACATCTCCGGGAAATACCATTGACAGGGATGAGTATCGGTGACAGCATTGGCAAAAATTCAACATTGGAAATGGCCGGCACAAACAGTCCAAGATTTCATTATTTCAAAAATGCTACCTCTTCACAGTTTTTAATGATTGAATTTTGATAATAATTAACTATTATGAACATGACAAAATTCAAAAGACATACATAATCCAAGATTATATTATTAACTGTTATTATTTTGTCAATCTTCGAAATTTAAATTGTACAAATTTCAAAATAAAATCTATTAAATTATAATGATTAAAAATCTAACATATGCTTTTTTTATCACCCATTGATATTTCCTATAGCTTGTGTGGTGACTCATGTCCCCTACATTGAATCAGCAAAGCAAAAGTAATTTAGTTTTATATTCTACTGAGTCGCTTACAGCAGGACAAAAGCGTGGATGGTCAAGGTTATTAACAATTATGAATATGCTGGGAATATCCATTTTTCTGTTTCTTATCCACTAATTAATTATTTATCTTCATTACATTTGATTTTTAAATTTAAAAACACAAAGTACAATACATTTAAATTGCATCAAAAATCTTACTGTCCTTACAAAACTTAATAATGTATTTTTGATATTCATGGGAGTCCAGATGGATTTGTAATTTTTGCCGTGTAGGTATTTCAGTCTGTGTTGGTGGTATTGATGAGTGGTCATATTTAAGGCAGTAATACACAGATCACAAGACGGTGGGAAGAATCTATGCAGTAATGGCAACCTGTTCCTTTCTTACAAAATCTGTGATGTTACAACTGGCGTTTTTGTGAAAATCACTGGATTTTAAAGTTTTTCATATATTGTGCCATTTATTTATCATCTTGCTATAAATATGTTTCAACATATCATTTAAGGTATGAGAGTTGCGGTCGTCTAACGTATTCCTTTGTGGGGTTATGAGTGGACCCATGCCAATACCACAGTTGTACCTGCGGCAGTTACGTAATGGTTCATTTCATGTATGGTATTGTCCTTTCCATGTTGATTTTCCTGTAATAGATGTTATCTATTGCAGTACGGGGATTCGAATTTGCTTGATTTCTTTCATGGCTGTCATTATAGCACATATTTCCGATGTTACAGTACTCGCATATCGGTGAAGTTGACATTTTATTGACACACCACGTGTTACCACGTGGGCTTCTGTTCCTTGCTCATTGCTCTTTGTAGTGATATATATTTATTGAGAGTGGTCGTATTTGTTAATTAATTCAGTAAATTCATGGTCCCAATATTCTCTTGAACGATTCTTGTGCTGATGAGTGGATAATTATAAATCAGTCTGAATGTCCGGAATCATACGCAGTGGGTGTTTGATGATTCTTCTTTTTTCTGTTTTCGTATTTTTGATATTTAGCTCCTCGAGCATTCTCTTGACTATAGGCATATATGAGTATGTAGTATTGGCGGTCGTTATTAGCTGGATACTTAGGGTACATGACGTAGAAAATAATGGGGTTATTATATGTAGCTGCTTTGAGAGCAGAATTCAAAATTTCGATCTCCCTGAGGTGTTGTAACGTTGATTCTTTAGCTTCGATAATAATGTTACCTATGAGACTGGTGTGGAAGCTTCCTGTAGCTATTCTGAGTGGTTATGCACCACTTCGAGTTCTTTGAGATAAATTTTATTTGCAGATCTATTTTGGAGCGTACTATGGATTTCTGGGTTATCAGTAATAATTTTTTGTCCACACTCCAATTATTGTGGGATACTTGAGTATATTGAGTCGTTCTTTACACTCAGTGATTGTGTGTAAAATATGCTTCGTCCACGTCAATTTGGCGTCAAAATACATTCCAAGTATTTTAGTGCTATTAACAAATCTTAGATTTTGATTTCCTAGTGTGAGAATCGAGTTGGTATTGTAAATGATGGAGGGATATTAATTAATGAATTTAATAATGGGATTTAAATATATACAGTTATTAATTGTAAACACAATAATTTTAATATGGGTCGTGCGTGTATATATTATGTACAAAAATAATGAATTAATATGGGGTTATATTAAAGTTCTCAGGGTAATTTTGGTTTGGGTGACCACGTGTAGCAGATTTTCCGTTCGTTGACGAACCTGAGTTGTTTTCATATGCGTCTCGCTGTAACTTCCGTGTTGTGGAACTTGAAGCGGCCGGTCGACAATAGCACAAAGTCGTGCTGCCGGAATTGAGGAAACTCCGCTTTTTCCTCTTTCTTCCCTTGTTGTTAAGACCTTTCTTCCCTGCTTCCTCGACTGATCAAAGCATGGTCCACCTCTCCGCTGCCACCTCACCAATCTCCTCTCTCCACCACTCTGCTGCCAACCTCCTTTCGCCACCACTTTGTATCACCAGAAATATCTGTCTCCACCACTCTCCTTCAATCTCCTCTCTCCACCTCCTTGTATCACCAGAAATCCGTCCACCACTCTCCTTCAATATCCTCTCGCCATAACCTTGTATCAACTGCAAAAATCTGTCTCAAAATTGTCTCCGCCAGCCTCTTTAAAACCTTGTCCCCACTTATCCGTCACCTATCACTACGGTGGTGGCAGGCATGGATATTCTCCAATAATATCCCTTTTTTCATTTGGGGAACACACGCCACCCGGTCACCAAATTCCCAGGCAGATTAGGACATTCTGAAACCGGCGACGAGGTGTCTGAGCTTTATGGTCAAAGTGTCAGCCACAGTCCCTTTGTTTCTTCCTGGCCAGCGATTTGCTCATGCCGAAATATTTGTTATTTAAGTTTCCGTAAATAATAAAAAAATTGGACGCGGGTTCTACTGCGCTACAGTATTTTGATTGTGTATGGAGAATAGAATGTATTCACTTTTCTGTGGTGAAAATTTAAGTACCGATCTAAGCGACCATTTATACATATTGTTTAAAGAGGTTTGCAAGAACTCGTGACTTGGATGCCACGTTTTAATTTATCCACGCATTTAAATCTATATAAAGAATATATAAACAAACTTGTACCAAATATAAAAACATACATACATTATTTTTCATTATATACAATACTTTGGCATGCCATTCAAAGAAAGTAAGGTGCATGGTGTGATGCAGGGAAACGAAAAAATATTCATTACAATATATTTATATGAAATAGGGTTTTATTCGGTAACTAAAATTTACAATGTTGGTGTGTGTAGCATGACGTCCTGACAACAGTCCGTCATCTCTCCAAAATGGAAAATCGGTGTGAAGTCCGGTTTTCGCACGGCATTCGACCCATTTAGGCTGCAGTGCTGTGGAAAAATAATAGATCATTAAACCCAAATTAATTTAGACAATAAAGAGGGATGAAAAACTATGATTGTTACATATAATTTAGCATAATGTAACATACGTAATGAGCACATTTCATTTGTTATAATCACGTAGCAAGGAAAAACTTGGGAAAATGGCAGTTCCATTACTATATCTCATCATTTTAATTAGTGATTTACCAGAACAATAATGGGTTATAAATAATCACATGATTAATTTTCAAAAAAGTAACAAAACAATAAATGTTTAAATTTAGAAGCGTAACCTATTTATGAAGTTTATGAAGTGGATGTACACTACTATATTCTGCTTTGCAGTTAATGGTTTATAGCAATAAAATAGTTGGAATATGTTTGAATAATTTTTTTTATTGTTTGGTATGGTTAGGTGGATGAAATTCTGGGATACGTCAGGAATAGGATTTGTGGCGGGTATGAGGATGGTAGGGTAATGGAAAAGTGGAATAAAATGGAAAACAGAAAACAACATTATCTCTTAAAATTATCAATTGAGTCAGTACAGACATGTCCTTGAGAGAATTGAGACCAATTCAAAACATTTTAGTAACTTTCCTTATTACTTTGTCTTTCAGTCTGTAAACCTTAACAATTTTATCTTCAAAATTAGACAAGAAATTAAACACAAGATGAATAACAATATGAATTTTTAATTTTATTAACTATAGAAAACAAACCTCAATATGGAACCTGAATATTATAAAGTTCGTTTTGTCATTATGATGACTTTTCTACTAATAAACTCTCATTAAAATAATCACTGATTTCATTTCATGCAAAACAAAGTTTTCTGTAGTTACCGTTTATTCAATCATAATTGGAGTATTATATTGAACTACTTCATCTCACTTTTTGTTAAAAGATCGTTATTACCATAACAATATACTATCGCAAAAGAATAGTAGGCTATAAGTAATATTTTACAATTTTATACTCATTTAGAGCTTAAATATGTCAATGGTATTCGAATTCTGAATTGAGAATGTAAAAAAAACATTTAATTGCAAGACGAAAATGAGATATCTTCCATGGCTCACCAGTGCAGCTTTGCAAAAATATATTAGAAAAGTATAAGAAGAAAGAGTAAAACAGAAACGTGAACCGCATTACTGTCTCTCAACAACTGGCACATGTTATTGCAACCAAGCAATTTTGCGATAAGTTTACCAAACAATCGTGGAGATAATAGACGCCAATGCCTTTTGGAAGGTCGCTTTAACGTGAAGGGCAGATTTTCGCTGATGATAAGATGACTCTAGCTATAGTTCACATTATTTAAAATAAGACAATTAAAAGTAACCTAACATAAACATTCTGTTATTGGGTGGTAAATGATTTTACATTTCCTTCATATGTCTGAGTAGCTCAGTACTATTAAATGCTGCATAAAATCTATGTAGCTAGGATGCAAGCCGGGCCAGGAAACAAAGTCTGATTTCGCATATTGAGAGAGTAAACAATAAATCGTAAAGCGATTTTTCAGTATTGCTGAAATGAATTTATGAAGTATGGATGTCATTCGTCAGGTGAATAAAGGGACGTTTATATTCCAGGAGTTTGACTGAAACCCGAACACTGTGACAGCTGCGAATGTGAACTGCCTTAAAACTTGTCAAAACATATCCTCGTTAGTTTTAATAATTAAATAATAAATAGTAAAAAGTTAATTTTTCAAGTAGATATGTGAGATATTAAATTACTGAATAACTTTTCTTCAATTAAGTAGGAACTATCCGATTCTCAGCTCTCGCCCAGCCATAAGTGTTTCGTTTCAAGTCGAACTCCGGGTATAGACAGGTCGAATTTATTTTTCATTTTTACTTGTTTGCCTGGTAATGAAGATTTCCAGGGAGCCGTTGACAAGAAATGAAGAGATCCTCCACAGTTGTAGAATCTGGCCTTGTTGTTTCTCACATATGCTGGTTTGGAACGTTGAAAGGAAATCTCTAAGGGTTGTAAAGAGACGAGAAAGGTCAGGAAAGTTCGGCAGTTCGTGGGTATTCTGAGGAATTCTGGGAAGAATCGGATGGTTGAAACATAATCAGTCAAGACACGTGAGTATAGTTTTAGATTATTTATAAATTAACAGTCAATATTATACACTGTAAGAAGCAGGAAAGAAAGGAAGGCTGTTAGAGGAGAAAATATAACAGGGAAGGTGACGATTAACCTGCGTCAAGACTAAACGTCGTTCTCCTTGAAATTCGTAGTGTCGGAGAGTTTTCAAAGTCATTTCTGCAGACTTAAGTATGGCAACTGACATGACGGTTCCTTTGTCGGAATTAAGTCGCAAAGCAGCCTGAGTTCCTGGCTATTAACCCTGCAGTTAGCACACCATCGGTAAGTATTGCATTGTCTTAAAACCATCAAGCCAATGACTTAAGGCGAGGGAAACGAGAATTCGTTACACATTAACAGGAGGTCAGAAAAGACAAACAGTAGGATTTATCACAGAACAGATGATAAACTATTTGTTTGCGCAATGTCATGAAAAGTCTCTTGACAAAGATTTTATATTCAGAAACAATAATTTCCATAAAATATATTGATTGTCTCCTCTTTGTTAGTTTATAGAGATTGTAATGTTGCTGTTTAAACAAAACAGTAGATCATCAATAAATAGTTATTGTTTCAGATTTACTTAGTGGCTTTCGTACGGTAATCCGATTTATTACAAACAAACCAAACGAAAGTAAGTAATCATTTATCAAAATTATTCACTCAAGTTGTCGTGCTTTATGCTTGATTAAAGATTCGTTGAATTGAAATTAAAAATATATATTTGCAACGTTTAGCGAAAGAAATAGTAGTAATGAAGAGTGGATTTTATTTGAAAAATTATTATTTAGCAGAGCTTAACTGATTTTCTCCTTCGGTCGTCAACTTGGTCCTGCCTCTCTTCGAAACTGCCGAAATTCCAGGAAATAAGCTTATCTAAGCAAATATTGAATAAATTTGTACGATATCACAGCTACATATAATTTAATTTGAACTTCCCTATTTCTCACTTTTTTATTGTCTTCTTCCATTCTTAGTTTTCATATATATTTTAGTTTTTTTAATTGAGGGTAAATCATCTTCTATAATACTTACAACAGAGTTTGCCGGGTAAGAGATTATTTTTCATACTTGCTACATGCTGGAATAGGGGAAATAAAACTACTAACTATTTGATCAAGTTTGTTCATAATTCTTGAGATACATCAAAACCTTTTAATGTTTGTAACTATAACAAGGCAATCCATCGCACAGAGCGTAGCTTCCATCAGAACTGCAAGTACAGTTGTAATCGCCACTCTTGTAGGTACTGCAAGGCTTGCAAAATGGAGGATCTGAAACATGAATGCTGGATTACAGCCGCTGAACTCATAAAAACTATGACATATATGCCATATAACTCGAATGGTTCAGAACGTAATAAAGTTAAACTGATTCATAGGGCCATCAACCGCATATCTATAAATCAAATGTATATTTTTTGTTTTTGATTTTAAATCTACCAAAGTGAATAGTTAATTATGAAACTTAAAATATTAAATATGAACAAAAGAAAATTTAGTATGCTTGCATGGGATAAATATAAAAATAATCATAATTGATTTTTGATAACAGTGCTGAGTTTCAGAAATATAGGTATGCCACTGATGTAATAAATCGTTTGTCACGAAATATTGCCCTCAGAATTATGATTACTATTAGATGCTCTTTGAGAAACGGTTTTTCTAAATTTAGCATAGAGTGTGTTAATAATAAAATATCCTAAATGTCCGCGATTGTTGTCGATTCCTTCGTTTCGGAGGCTGCTGAACTGATCGATGACAGTCTCAGTGACATCTAAGCCATAGTATAGTGGAAGAGAATCGTACAGAACCTTCCATATCAGAGGTGGCCAAACGTGGCGCTTTGGACGATTAAAAGTGGAGCATTGCATCCTTCAGCCCGATGTATTTCGAGCGAAAAATCCCTTTACATTGTTATAAAGCATTGTATAATAATTAAATACAATAAATGTCCAAAAGTCAGAAATATAAGAATTTAATAAGAGTTCTTCTGACAAACCGAGAGAACAAACAATTCTAAGTTGCAAGCCGATCTCGCTCTCATTGCCAACACATGTAATCCACAAGTATCTTCACCAAACGAGAATCATGAAGCTATCAATCTCTCGTGCAGTTTCATCATTCTTGAGTTTTGTAAATTGGTGCTTCATTAAACTGATGTAAATTAATTAATTTAACTGCGTCAAAGTTATTCCTTTTCGTCCTCTAAGCGAAGCAGATTCTATCCTTATATGTTTTTATGACCCCTAACCATGAACGTATGACGCTATAAATGTGCTCGGGTCATATGGCGCATCTGAACTCGTCTGTCAAAAATTGGCACTTGAGGAGCAAGAATTCTAAATTGTACTTTTGTAAATAATATGAGGAGCAATAATATAATCAATCAGTTACGACTCTTCCGAATAATTTCTCTTTTAGCTTCAAGAGAAATCAGTGTGCAGAATGACTGATCACGATCAGAAAAGCAGGCTTTATTTATTATTATGCCTGGAGTTTAAACAATCTATTATTTTTAATTAGTGTGGAAGTCAATTAATATTATTTTAAACAATTAACAATATAGTGCGTTTTTAAGCCATTACTTTATAATTTGAATAACCTTAACTTTATGCAAATAAAACTATTTCTATCGTTTGAATTCATTCCGTTTCCTTTCTAATGACACGCAAAAGTTAGAAATTGGTATTTGGAGGGGTGTCAAATGCTAAACACGATAATTATGCAAAAATCCATATGAATTAATACAACGTGACTAACGCCGAAATTCGCACACAGAATATTACGAAACTGAAGTTGTCAGGAATTAAAAGAAATTATAATTAACTACAGGGACATTTTAAAATACGAACTGATTTAAATTGAAATAAACACGTTTTAAATCTATGTAAAAAACTCGGTCATCATTCCATGCTACCAGAGTTTATAGAGTAATATACAAACATAAATAGAACTTTGAATGTGTATAACATAAAGCGGGAAAAATCACATCGTGTAAGTAATTCTTATTATAAAGCCATTTTTATATAAATGGTTGCTTTATTAAATTATTAAAAAACAATCCTACTATATAGACCGTGTTACGTTCTTTTAAATTCTGCCGTCTTGTAGGTCATTAGCGACTTTCTATTTAGGGAACTTATTTCCATAAGGGGCCCTAACACGATCATTCTGACGGTCAGTATTAGCAGAAACTGCCAGTATTATTGAGTGTGAATGGTGGAATCAACCCGTGAATGACGGATATCTACATATTTTGATGTCGTAACTTCAATCTTGGTGGTATTTAGCCTCGCCCAGACCCCGCCTCAATAATATTCTCTACAATATCAATTAATAATTATTATAAAACTAAAGAATTTAAAATTAAAATTGGGGGGGGGGGGCGCAGGACAATGAATTTATACCTGCTACCAAGTGTTTGCCGTTGCTGAGGGGTTAATGGCTCTATAGCGGCACAGAAGAAGAAGCATTCTCAATAGCTGCAAAATTTTATACAACTCCTTTTCAGTCTTCTCGCAAAGCGGATCCCACAAATAAAGAGAATCGAACAAATTGTTCAGAAAGTGAACAATATCCGGCACGTGCCACGCCACGCGCTACACATTCATTGTCGTCAATTTACTCTGCGTTCACGGAAAAGGCACGTGTGGTTGAGCCGTAATTATTTGAATTAATATTGCTGCAGTACTTGGAATTTAAAAGAAATGTAGGATAAGCGGTACAATAATATCCGATAGGCAAAACGAATGTAAGTTACAATAAAACGAGAGAATTCTCATGACCAGAGTATTTTTGAAAAGGCGTTTAATTAAAATTATTAGCGGCAGTAATTTTATGTAGTAGGAACTTATTCATATTTCATATTGAATAGCTAAAATACTCGTAATAAATGTTAATAATTGCCTGCTTATTGCTTATTCCTGCCCCTAAATTAAGAATTTAACTGGGATTATCCAAGCTAAGACGTAAAATAGGCAAAGTAACAATTTATAACATCTATCAACCTATTTATTACACTAATCAACTTTCACCACATTAACGGATCTCTCCAAATAAATGCAGTATCAAATTACACCAATTTGACTCTTTTCAATATTTATTTCTACTATCCTTTTTTCTGCACAGATGCACTTTAACCATTTAGAGAAATTTCTTGAATCCCTGCTTGTTACGAAATTATGCAATTTTCACTGAAAATTACTTTTCGCAAGCTTTAACGATTCTTTCACGCAACGTCAACGCTTCGCTGTTCTTGTAGTGACAATTACATTATAGGCATTATATCATTTTTTTTCGATTGTTTCAAATTTTGTCAGTTTACTTTATAAGAGCCATTTGAATAAGACGCAGTCAACTTCGAAACGTCGGCATATCTAAATTTGTTAATTAGTTCTGTTTATTTTATGTTTGTCTATTAATATAAGGTCGTATCTATTTTTATTGGTTTCACAGACGTTAATTTTTACATTAGTGCTATTATTATAGCCAAAGCGGTTGATCTCTTATAAATGGATAACTGCTCCCGTTGGCTTTACGGCAGGCAACTGAAGACTGATTCACCCCTGGACTGTCACTCTGATTCATCGTTCAGACTCACAGTCTTGATTGGCCGTGTAAGGGCCCCTTTACAGTCAGGTTTGTTCAGTCAGGAAATGTGAATACACAAACACTCGCGCACTCGCCGGAAATCGTACCCGAGACCTCCGTGTAGCCAGTAGACCACAGGGTCGGAATGATTCGCTTTTATTTGATTCGAATCTTTTCAAATATTGAATTCCAACCGACTCAACCTGATTCTCCGTTGCCGGTTCACTAATTTTACTAAGCACGTCTCTAAAATTAAGAATCTTACAGCACGAAATATTTCCTTCTTTCCGTAAGGAAAATTGTACACTTCTGAAATTATTAAATTAAAATATGGATAAAAAGCAGCGCTTACATGTCGCATTTACGGGACAGCCAATCAGAGTGCACACTGCAACAGTTCCGTCGTTATTACAGGAACAGCCATTACATTCATTCTTGAAAACTGAACAGGGAACGCATTGCTTAGCCGTATTATCTAAAAAAGAAAGAAATAATTATTAATAAAAGTCCAAGATTATTTCACTGACTAAAGATACATTTAGGCTCAGAATGGAAATTAGTGTATTGCATAAAGTGAGAACTAAATTTGTGTTTGTTAAGTTCAGCTATCCTGGCACTCGAGAGTATCACTGTATTAATTTATTATGGTTTTATTAATAAGGCAAAACTTCAAGAAAAGTGACGATTTCTCCGTTGAAGGTTTATATTTACATTAATAAAACAGTGAATTGTAAAGGCACTTTACGATTTTCGATCTGGCCTTGAGGAAACGATCTCGTTTCTCTCCAAGTGCTATTGAAGTCAGTAGTTAACTGAAAATCTCAAGTATCAGATCCTGTAACATATGCTTAACAGAAATAACGTTGATTGATAACTACTGTAAGTTTTCAATCACAAATAATATTCGTGGAATTACGTACACATTTTATTAATTTCTTACTTACTGTTTTTATTTTTGTTTCTTTAAACTTATTACATAAAAATAAGTATATTTCGACCAATGACTGCTATGTGTTGCAGGAAATTAAATTCAAAATATCTAAGGCATCACTGCACTATTGTACTTTCATTAGATTGTGAATCGTTCTTCCTAAATTAACAATGATGACCTTATAGCAATACTGCCCATTATGACTAAAATGTTGTTAAAATTGTTTAATAATTTAAAATTATTTCGAAGTGTTTAATGTTTGTTGAAGAATCAAATTATTTACTTAGGATTAAAGAGTCACAAGCTGATATTGGTCGGAGAAAACTTGTCATTTAGAATTAATCACAGAGACAAACAAAGGAGGAGTCACAAACATTGTATGAACGAAATTATCCTTTTTCGTAGGAGTTTATGGGCATGTGTAACAAGTACATATTGCGTGAATCGAGATACTTACTAGAACACGACTGTAAAAGTACAACGGTGAAAACCAAAGTTAAGATATATATCACCAACAAAGACTTCATGTTGCTTTCCTTTACGACTCTGTTCTGACTTTCGTCCTAATGTTAGTCCTTTTCCTCAAGTGACGGCATAGGACATTGGCGTAAATGGGTTTCGGTCACGCGATAATATGCAAAAAATAAGATAGCTTTAAGATAAAGAGTAAACGTAGTAGGTAAGATAAGGATCTCAGGATATGTACTAAAATATTATTTTTGTTGGATTAGTAAGTGCTGCGATATGCGATTCGGTCATTTAACTGACAGGCACGTTTTCCTGACGACGTTACACCGACTTACGTTCGTCCGATTGATGTTTCCCGAATGGTGCTCTTTTACGACATAAAGCATAATATTGATAAAAATTGTAAGGTACTTAAAGCATTCAGCTATTTACAAATTTCAAATAATATCCAGAAATATCTTGCAGGCTGAAGGAAATATCCCATCGTAAATTAACACCGAAGCGGCAGCAGTTGGAGTTTTCGGATTAAATTCAGGTATTGGGAAAATCTCATGCAACGAGTTCAACGGCCCTGGAAGGACAACCCGTCTCCTGTACAAATCAGAGCCACGTTGTACTGAAAACTTTTCAGTTAAACGGAGAAGACGTCTATCTGAACCAGCCACAGAATCAGGATATAAACCAGGCGTTTGAATGCTTTTCACCGTGACAGGTAAAACCGAAATCCTGATACACTACATGCTCACAGATGGGACACTTGTTTTTTATACTTAATTTTATTAGTAATTGCACTGAGTAAAATTAGCCGTCCTAAAAAAAATCGTTTGCCTTCAGTAACTGATTTGTAGCGTAAAGGATCGAAGTTTAACTATTAACTTATATTGAGAACTAGCTATTCCCGCGACTTCGTTCACGCGGAAATAGCTCTTTATTTTGCCCTAAAGCCAAAACAAAAGGTTCAGAATTTTGATAAAGTTGAATTCATTGAATATACAAAATATATGGTGTCATTTATTTATGATCGATTCAGGGTAACCTTATAACTCGCAGTTAGTTTTGAACAGGTTTCGAAGCCAATTCGATGCAAATTTCCAGACAGACAGAAACTTCAATTATATATTAATAATCAAGAAGGAGCAAGACAATGATGCAGTCTGACACAGATGCTGTTTAACATATATAGAACAGGCAATGAAGAATGTTAAAATGGAATATGGAAATGAATCATACTGCAAGAAGAAGAAATAAAAACCTTACGCTTTGCCGACGATATTGTGGTATTAAGGGAATCAGAAGAAGACCTGGAAACCATAATAAATGGCATGAATATAGTCCTGGAGAAAGAGTTCAATATGAGGATTAATAGAGGGAAAACCAAGGTAATGGTATGCAGTTTAGGAAACAGTGGAATAACAAAGGGCGTTAGATAGGGAAGGGATATTCTGACGGAAGTTAAGTAATTCTCCTACTTGGGAAGCGTAATAACTAGGGATGGTAGAAGTATAGTAGGCATAAAGAGTAGGATGGCACAGGCAAGGAAGGCTTTCGCGAAAGAGTTTAATTTCGGGTAATATAAGTGTGAATAATAGGAAATCGTTGCTAAAAATGTTCGTATGGAGCGTGGCGTTATATGGGTCCGAAACGTGGAGCTCCGGAAAGGAATACAATATAAGCCTAAATGTGGCGCTATAGGCGAATGCTGAAAATCAGATGGGTGGATAGAGTAACTAACGAGGAAGCTCGAAAGAGAATAGGGGAAAAGCGAACCATATGGAGGACGTTGACCAAGAGAAGGGATAGACTAATAGGCCACGTTTTAAGGCTCGAGGGTCTTGTAAAATTAGCATTAGAGAGAAGTGTGTATGGTAAGAACAGAAAAGGGAGGCCAAGGATAGAATACGCTAAACAGATTAGGGAGGATGTGGGTTGTACTAGTTATGAGGAAATGAAAAGGCTTGCGCAAGATAGATTAGCATGGAGGGATGCATCAGACCAGTCTTAGGACCGAATACCACAACAACATATATATATATATATATATATATATATATATACAGGAAGTCTACATTTCCTGCAATAAAATTTGTTGGTGGTTTTGGCATGCATAGATATCTGAACGGCCAATTGTACTACTTTATTGATGATGCCACTACATTATGGGCTAAACGTTGTAACGATAAGCAAAGTTTCACATATATCTGGTCCCTAGAATTAATTTGACACGGGATCAAAGTTAACCCATTTTGCAGAGCACGCGCTTACCGCAGCAAAATAAGTTACATTCAGAGTCCTAGAGTTGTCGTAATACTTCGGAACCCAACACGAATAAACGTTTCTCTCGTATATAAGAACTTAGTCTTTATAAAATATGGCTATTTTTCAAAGTAATATTTTTCTTGTCTAATTTCATGTGCATCTCTGGAAATATAAGAACAATAGAGTTTCTGTTTCAGTAATTCTTAATATGGTGCCTGATATGTATATTTACAAATTACTGTTTGCTATAGGAATTTTTCTGCTGCGTAATCGGCCTCCAAACTGAGGTCCGACTTTGACGTGACCATATTTTGTGGTGACTTTAGGAGTGGTACATATAACGGCCAACTGCACTACTTACTTGATCATACCACTACATTCTGGGATATGAGGTGAACTACTATAGACGGTTCTTCCCCAGGCAGCGACTCAGCAGGCCGTGGATATCCGAAACCGCTGTGGCCTTCGAGAGCTGCAAGGCTTCACTCGCAGACGCCACCCCGTTGGCTCACCCCGACCCTACGGCTCAACTCGCAACGAGGAGTCGGCGCCACCCTGGAGCAACGGGTCGATGGAGCATGGCAGTCGCTGGGTTTCTTTTCAAGGAAACTGACTCCACGCCAATCGCAGTGGCCGGCGTACTACAGAGAGCTTCTGGCGGTCCGACACTTTGGCCACGCGGCGCAGCAGCCGCCGTCGGCCAGGACCCCGGTGCCGCCGGACACGCGCGCCAGCCTGGTACTCGCCGTCCCCGCAACGCCGCAGCACCTCCCCAGCACAACAGCCGCAGCCCGGACACATGCAGTGCTAGTGTTGGGCGTGTGTGTGTACGTTACATATATTCGCAAACAGGATTAGTGTATATATGTAAATATGCTGCAGTGACCATTGAACAGTAGACATTCACTCATTTATTTATTGTGTTTTTCCCCTATTGTATATATCATGTAAATCCCAGACTCCGTCTCTCGGAAGGGGGCTGCTGTCGGGGCAGAGATGCTGCCCATCAGAGTCGCTGGAGAGACGTAGATCACCTCCCCCTCCCGCCTCAAGCAGATATGCTGGGTAAGGCACCACCACCGTAATGTTATATTTATCTCCGTGGTGGTGGGTAAGGGCGCTGCGTGCGATCATTCGGCCATTATGCTGTAAGCAGCAGACGGCCACACTTGGTGTGACTCCGGAATAAATCCTGCCTTAACACCACGTGGTCTCCACAGCTGTTTTCCTGCACCGTCACCCCAAAACTATATAAATGGAGCAGAGATAGTAGAAGAAGAAGAAGAAGTTGACGATAAAATAACACTACCAAGGCAACGGGCCCTGATGGGCTGAATGCAGAACTGTTTAAAGTTGACAGTAAATAATATATTGATAGAGAATGGAAACTAATGGAACGATATGAAATGAAGAGATTTTCCCCAGTAGGTGGGAAGAAGGATTGATTTGCCTTATCTACAAGAAAGGTGATCGCCTCCAATGTGAAAATTATCGTGGCATTACTTTGCTGAATGTTATATATACGATCTTTTCAAATATACTCTTTAAAAGATTGCAATTCTACGTAGAAAATGTGGTGTGTGTGGATTCCGATCTTGAAAGTCCACCTACATACAATAAGGCAAATTTTGGAAAAGTTTAAATTGACGCACAGTATATATTTGTGGATTTCAAGGCTGTCCACGATATTATAAAAAGGAAAGCGTTTTTGAGGGCTATGGAGAATTTAATATTCCCAGAAAACTAATACGTAGCTCACTTTAAAAATGTAAAAGCAGAGTAAAGGCCCTTAATGGAACATCTGAATTCTTCAATACATGGACAGGCCTGAGACAAGGAGACGCCCTATCGTGTTTACTTACAACATAGCCCTAGAAAAAGTTATGAGAGATGCAGAGTTAAAGATTAGAGGAACTATACTACATAAATCAATACAAATACTAGCATTCGTTGATGATGTAGTGCTAATAGGAATACATGAGAAATCAATAAGGAATGTGTATGTAAAGCTACAGTCTGCAGCATTTAAATTAGGGTTAAAATTAACTACAAATAGGTCTACATGGAACTTCCAATAAATATTTTCATGAATGATATTAGCATTGAAAAAGTTAATAAATTCATGTATTAACTACAGAATAAGCCAAGGATACAAAAGTTACTACAACCTAAACAAGTTAATGATTTCAAAAAGGATAAAAAGACAGACAAAAAATGTATACAACTTTAATAAGACCTGTAATCTTATATGGATGTGAGACTTGGACACACAAAAAATAATGAAAAAAAAATTAAAATATTCGAAAGGACGATCCTGAGAAAAATCTATGGCCCAAGATGTGTTAATGGAATATGGAGAATTTAATATAATCATAAGCTATACAGCCCATACAAAATACTTAACATAATATATATCTTGAAAATATATGGCGTTAAATGGCTTATGCACGTGACAAGGATGGAGGATATCAACCCATACAAAAAAACTAACCTTCACTCAGCCAGACGGAAGTAGAAGAAAAGGAAGACCGAAGCAAAGATGGATAGGGGGCTTGAAGGACCAACAAACCCTGAAAGTCAAAGCATGATGGACGGAAGCATAAGATAGAAACAGATGGGAGGCTATCATTAAGGAGGCTCAGACTCACAAATGGCTGTAACGCCGATCAAGAAGAAGATGAATAATTCTTGAAGAAAAAAAAGGGTTTAATATCAGTGGCCCGAGAGGTAAAGAACAAAGTGAAGTTATCGTCAAGAGGGAAACCCTACATTGATGACGAGGTTTGGTTAAGTCCAGCTTCCATCATCGCTGCCATCTTCTGTTTAATGGTATCAGTTTCCATATAATACTCAGCTCTCTGCACCTGAAAACTGAAATCACAGGATTTTATAAGGTTAATATGAAAATTAGACATGGGATTAATGTAAGGCAAATATTGAGAAGAAATGTTAGTATGGTGCTTACATTTCAATTTTTTCTTGTCTTTACGAGGGTAACAGTGGAAATCTAATGGACACACGGGAGGGTGGGACTTTCACCCACTAAAACCACAAACACTTTTCAGATGAAATACACAATTACTTTCAAATTGCTTCATAATGATGACGTCAATCAAACGTAGTAAATCTTCGTTATTTTCTTCCTTCTGGATGTGAGGCTTCTTAATGCAGTCCTCTATGGTGGCTCAGGTGGTCGTCCTTCTTGTCGTCTCGTGGTCGGATTTCACTGCATGAAAATTTTTCCTTGGCGATTTAAAGTCCACATACTCAATCCATAAAAACGTCTGTGCATGGCCCAGCATGACGGCCGACCACGACAGCATCCGCCTCTGTAATACTAAAAGTAAAAAAAACTGGAATTTATAAAAATGTCCAAAAGCTCTCAAAAAATTCCCACAGAATGACGCGGCGCGCTCCTTTATATAGACTAGCAACAATACAGGAACCGTCGTTTCCATGAGTACTCACGGACAACAATTACCCCGCGACTGTGATGCGATAAGCAAAACGTAAATGTAACAACTATAATTTTTTTGTTTGTTAAATCTATTAAATTATTTTGTAAACTATTTGTTTAAAAAAGAAGCAGCGGTCTAGAAATGAAAAGTTTTCTATCACTTTTCACAAATTTATAAAAAATAATCTACAGAATTATTAAATTTATATATATATATATATATATATACATTAAAATATCGAGTGCAAGTTCTGATATACATGAGGACTTCATTATTAAACAAACGTAGTAAGTTATACGCTGCAAACTTATATTAATTTCATTTAACAGCAACACTGGGTTTTATCACGTAAAGAACAGAAATTTTGGTCTACGTATATTTCAAATGACAATTCATAATGTATATAATATCATTATTGTTAAATTTTAAAATGGAATATGTAACAATTAGCACGCGGTTCTCTTATCTTCCCTGGTCGACTCACCACAGCCTGCTGCGGTCTTTCTCCATCAGTTGAACAAACTTGTACACATTGTACTAAATCACACTATTCAATCCCTAAATTTACGGAGAATAGATGCTGTTTGTACTTTGATCAAAAGTAGAAGACTTAATAATGAAAAACATCCAACATTCATAATAATGATATAAATAAATGTTCTTGGGCCAAGAACGTTGTATTATACTTTTTATTTTTTAGAAAAATATCTACTTCACAATGACTTTTCACTCTTTTCAGGAACCTCTTTGGGTATAATAATTTTGACATTAGTAAAATTTAAAAGCAAAATAAAGCTCTCATGTCAAGCGAAAATTATTAATGGATAAAAGGATTGTATAAAAAATTATTACAACAAGGTTCCAAAGGAGGACCAAATGACGTTGTGAATTATATATATATTTAAATACTGTACATCTTATAAACAGTTTTTGCCCCATGGACATTTATTTATATTATAATAATTTAGTTCTAGAGCAGAAGAGATTTTTTCAAAGCTCAGCAACAAATACCTATGAAACTGAATTAGTATATTGGGCGGAAAAATCGGGTTATTTTGTTTCATAACCTTCAGTGCTGAGCTTTGATTGAAATAATTGCTTCTGTTCTTGAGTTAACATAAATATTAATAATATTCGTCTGTTTCACATGGACTTATAATTTATCGCAAATGTTTAGTAGTTGTTATTTACATATACTTATATTCTAAACGAATTTTCGAACAAATGATTTTGCTTCACTGAAAAATTCCTATAAACATCTCAGACTCTTTCACGGTTTATTTCCTTTCTTTTTCTTTAAATTTCTTCGGTTCTAACGTCCTAGTGGTGGAATATTTTGCAGCTTTTATATGAAACGTGATTTTTAAATTTTCTGAACGAGTTCCAGCTGATTGAAAAAGGACCATAATACTGTGGGAATAAACTTTATTTTTTCATAGAATGTTTTAACTTATTTGATGTACAAACAAATTGTCAGTTTATTTACGATTTGTACACACAATATTTTAGATCAACGAAATGTTCTTGCTGAAAATCATTCACAACGACTGCAGCTAAAATAAATAAAAATAAATATTCCTAAACAAACTATGAGCAAAAACATATTTTTACCTACGTCAAATGATGACGTCTTTCACGAACAGCTGTGCTGATAAATCCCTACAAAACTTTTAATTCATTGAGTTTTGAAAAATAATACTATGAAATAACAAAAAATAAAGAAAATAATATAAAATTATTTTTAAACAAAAGTGAATAGTCAATACAAGAAACTGTAGAGTTTTCATAAACTTGCATCAGGAACTTGTGTTTAATAGCACTTATAAGAGACTTTAGGTAGGTATCTCAATCAACAATATATTCCAAATAGAAATAAAATACTTAAAAATAATACACTACTTTTAAATCAGAAGTTGGACCGCGTTCTCGAGGTTTCAGTTAGTTTTAAATCATTTGTTTTTGAAAATACTGTGTCATAAACACAGTAATGACAGATGTAAAATTTGATTATTTTTTACAGACCCTCATAAGTAACAAGCTAAAATACATTTCTACATTTCAAGTCAATCAGCGACGGGCCTGCTTGACAAACGCAAATCTTTAACAAAAAATCCTTGACACCAAACTCAACTCTAAAACACTGCATAAAACTTCAAGCCACAGAGATCAAAACATAGCAGATATTTCTGACAAGCATAGCGGCACAGTGTAAGCGTAATAATAAATAATCGATCGAATGTATTCCCGATGTAGATGGTGAGTGAAATTCTCTCGGGATTCCAGCTGGTAAGTTCATCGAAAATACTCGACGTTCCTTCGAACCAGAAATCGCGTGATTTCGACGAATTTATCCGGCAGGATAAACGTTTATATAGAACAGGCGATGAAGAATATTAAAAATGAATACGGAAAAGGAATCAAAATGAAAGGAGAAGAAATAAAACCCCAAAACTTTGCTGATGACATTGTTTTATTAGGGGAGTCAGAAGAAGACTGGGAAACAATAATAAATGGCATGAACGTGATCCTGGAGGGAAAGTACAACATGAGGATTAATAGAAGGGGAAAAAAGGTGATGGAGTGTAGTATGGGAAGTAGTGAAATAACAAAGTCTGTAAGATTGGGAAGGAATATTTTTAAGGAAGTTAATGACTTATGCCACTTGGGAGGTATAATAACTAGGGATGGTAAGTATAGTAGATATAAAGAGTAGGATAGCTCAGAAATAATTAAGCATGTCAAAGGAAACGAGAATTTGATAATAATAGGTGATTGAAATAGGAAAGGGAAGAGAAATTTATATAGTTGGGGACAATGGACTTGGTGAAAGGAATCAAAGGGGAGATAGGCTGGTAGAATTTTGCATTGAGCACAAATTAACTGTGACAAATACCTCGTTCAAGAATCATTAAAAATGGCACTATACATGGTAAAAGAAGGTACCAATTGGACTATATAATGGCGAGACAGAGATACAGGAATCAGGTGCTGGACTGCAAAACCAACCCAGGAGCAGATATAAACTCCAACCATAATCTGCTGATTATGAATTGCAGGTTGAAAATGAAGGAACTCAAGAAATGAATTAAACCAAAAAGATGGGAATTAGAAAAACTGGAACAACAGGACGCGCTTTAGAGTTTCAAATATGATATCAAGAATATATTAATATAGAAAGGAGAAAGAAACAATATAGAAGAGAAATGTGCACACTTGAAGGAAGAAATGACTAGAGCAGCCGACGAAAAAATAGAAAGAATAGCTCAGACCAATATAACAGCATGGATAACACAAGAAATAATAAAAATGATTGATGAAAGGAGTAAATATACGAAGGCGAGAGACGAAAATGGTATAGAGCAGTACAGATGCTTGAAACATGACATAGATAGGGAGTGCAAAGCAGTCAGAATGGCAAAGAGAAATGCAAAGCGGTTGAAGATTTCATGCTGAAGGGAAAAAAGACGCAGCTTATAGGAAAATCAAATAAACATTTGGAGAGAGGAAAAATATTAGCAAGAACATCAGGAGGGCCGATGATGCATTACTGACAGTTTTCTAGCAGCAATTCCATGAAAAAATTATATATAATCTGAAATTCTGCAAATATGAATGCTGTTTCAGTTGATATATGATAAGAAATAATTAATTTACAATGTGTTGAATTGACACGTAAGACAGTTCAAGAAGAGTAAGAAAATTTGTGTAATTTTTTTAGGTATTGAAAAAATGACTTACCAAGAAACGTTTAGTAATCTTATGTTTGTGTACAAACTTTTTATTTTCTTTTTGTTCTTCCAATGGCTCAACAGCCCTCTTGAGGGCCTGAGCCTACCGAGGCGGCTGCGGACTGTCATCTGTCGTGACACATTCCGAATTTGGGGTGATACGTGGTCAATGTATCAATTCCCCAGCAGCCTTCATCCCGGTCCTCGCGACCATGACGACACAAACATCCTAGTCCATGCCAGGATTCGAACCCGGGACCCCTGAGTCGTGAGGCAGCAACTAGAGGCTAGCCACTACACCACAGCGGCACAAACTGTTTCTTTAATGAAACTAAATAAAAATACATGGTCATGATTAACTGATTTATATTTGTAGACTCTGTTAAGAATAACTTTTACAGGTAAGCTATAGATTCAGACAAAAAATATTACTATGCAAAGCGCCTCAATTCGTCACATTACATTTTCTTAATTTGTTCTAGTATATTACTTCCTGTATTCCTAAATAATTTACATAATAAAACTTTGTTTATTTAAACGCACATTTTTGCATTTAACGTTTTTTAATATTTCGCCCGGACAATGATATAAAAGTTTTCTTTATAATCTGACACCGCGGCCAAACTTATGGCCATGCCTGATCAAGGCCCATAACTTGTTGAAGGAAGGGCGATATGGAATTCACCAAGACATAGTGCAGCTACACGACAAAGGAATGATCTAGAAGAATGTAGATAATTTAATCTACATCCAGAGTGGGCAACACTTTTTTGTAGGGGACCGTATAAAAAATGTATGGTGGACCACGGTCCACAAAAAAACACAATTGATAGTAGTAGTAGTAGTATTTTTTTTAAAAAAAGAAGTTATAGATATGTAAGTAGAAATAGTGATGGTATTTCATGTAATAAAATAATTGTATTACAGCTCTAAATAATAAGGAACTTGGATTTAACTTTCTTTTCAACTAAGTTAAATATTTGGTGAAAGTGATGTGCTACGCGTAACGTACGGAGCTTCTAAACTAGTATCGCTAATTAACAATATGTATTGTCGAAGAGGGACTAGTTAACGACGCTGCGAAATTTAATGACGGGCTGGACAAATCTTGCACGAGGACCGGATGTGGCCAGCAAGCCGAGGGTTGCCCTCCGATGATCTACATTATTCCTCTATACTATCCGAGTAAACTCGCTCCACTTATTAGTTAAATGCTTTATTCTCACAGTTGATAGCTTTCCTCATTGCAACTAAATTAATTATATCTTAACCTCATTATGAAGGATGGGCGCTGCGGGAGTTTTCTCGCAGGCGCTTCAGCCCAGAGTGACTGTGGGGCTCACCTGATCATGTCGGGGATGCCTCGCACTCTCTCTGGGTACTTTTTATCAAAGTTCTCATATGCCGATACACCTTCACCTATTTTAGGAGGTATATGTACTGGGGTCAAAGACCTTGGGCATATGGCAAGAGTTGTCCGCTGATCCCATTGGATCAGTCGGCCAATTGCCTCCTGAAACTTGTGGAGACACGGAGAAGGGAATGCTGCGACCCCACAGCAGACTCGTCTCCCGCCATAATGTAGGGCGTGAGAATAGTACCCAATGCCCGACCTACCTGACGCAGGTTTTCTAGGGTTTTCCCTGCATCTCTTTAGGTGAAACACCGGGTAGGATCCTTAAACCATAGCCCGGGGCCCTAGTTAACCCTTGGCTACCATGCTCAACCTTCCGCATCCCCCCTTTTCAATTCCCTTCCTATGCTATTAAAGGGGAGTTGCCTGTTTCAGGATCACCCTCATGTAGCCTGTTAACCAAAAAAAAACCTCATTATGAAATTAAATTAACAGATTACGATGACGCCGGATCGTCGGTTTTTCATAATGGAAGGAAAGAATAAGTAATCTCAATTTAAGTGATTATTTCACTATATCCACTACGTTCATAGTCTTCACACGTCGTACGTAAACAATAATACTTTCTTAGTTGTCAACTTTCTTACGAGGTAGCGCTCATATCTCCGTTTAGAATGAAACCATAACTTAACACTTGATGACCATGACCTAGGCGCTGCTGACAAAACAACTCTCGCTCAAGGTCTACTTGTTCGCTATGCAGACACATAAAATAACATCACGTGACAGAAAAAAACGAACCATGGGAAGCTTAAAATAATAATAAGAGTTAACACTTATGATTTCTTTCCTTTCCACGCGTTGGAGGGCTTATTACACTATGAAAGGGGTCAGTATTATCTAGACAAGTGTCCATTAACACGCGTTCAATGTTTTCCGGGATAGTCTCGTGCAGGATCCGCCAAACATTGTGCTCGGTCAGAACTCACCAACGGAAGATTTTGTACAACAGTATATGCAGTTGAGGTAAGTGTGACATGTACAACTTCTAATTTAAGAAATCAAATCACAATTTTTATATACAAAATTCAGGTGTGCGTGTGTTTGCAATTGTTCTCCTTCTAAACGATTGACCGATTTAAATTAAATTATTGTTGTTGTATTCATGGGCTCACCTGGATTGTTTTTAGCTATAGGAGGACCGGTAAGTGTAGCTGTTGTCGGGATCCAGAAATATATATATATATTTTATATTTTCCAACCAAATTTATATACATATATTTGGATTTATAACATAAATAAATATATTGTCCCAAATTGTTCGTCTGTCGGCTTGAATAAATCTGTGGTATTTGACTAACGAAACCATGCGCTTCGTAGCTTGGCATTGTTTTGACATTTGGGATTGGATTCATGAGTTCTTATGTATTCTGTGTATTGTGACTGCGTAAATACTGAGTGTATTATTATTATTATACTTACTTACCTGCTATTGGGCATATGTCCGGTGGCAGCTATATACAAAGAAAACACAAAATACAAATAAAACACAAATACAATTACAAAAAGTTTACACTAAGGAAGAATTTTGAAGTGTAGTTTTTGATCTGAAAAAGAAATGAAAGGAGTTACACACAAATCACTTCACTGCACTTCACTATTATCACTTCACTGATTCTAAAAAAATACTACTCCATAAGTTTTCTTAGCCTATTCCTAAACTGATTTACGCTACCCGGAAAAGTTGTGAGTATTTCTGCAAGCAAGGAATTCCAATCGCGTATTGACCTATTTACATATGAAATTTTTTCTACGTCTGTACGTTGCCCTTTTTTTAATTTTGAACGAGTGGTCATTTTTAGAAAATATAATTCGGCGCCGTAAGATGGTTTGTTATTTCTTTCTTCCCTCTATTACTGAGACCTTATAAATTCTCGTGAGGATTGTTCTCGAATCGACCCCCAAACATTTTTCAGCCCGTTTTTGTATTTTTTCCAACGCTAGAGTGTGTTAATTTCGATATGGATCCCAGCACGTTACCCCATATTCAACAATTGGCCTGACCAGCGTTTTGTAAGCAGAAATCTTGGTTTTTCTTGCATTTTCCTCAAGACCCTGTTTACAAAGTGAAGCAGCAGCAGAGCCCTCCACCCTTTCTTTACCTCGCTCACCTCATTACCCCAATTTAAATCTTAACTAATCGTGATCCCAAGATATTTACAGTTATTTGACTCCGTTACAACTTCGTCCCCCATTTTATATCTAGTGGGAGGGACATTTCTCTTTTTTTGTAAAAAGACTGCCTTACTCTTAGTTGCATTTATTTGCATTTTATTTCTAACTGACCATTGGTAAATTTTGTCCAAATTAGTCTGCAGAATCTGTGCATCCTCAACGTTTACGATTTCCCTATAAACCATACAATCATCGGAAAAAGTTTGATCTGTGATTTTATACCGATTGTTAAATCATTTATGAATGCAAGGAACATAAGTGGGCCGATCACACTTCCTGACGTGATTTTCGCAGAGTCGGACAATTTGTCAATCACGCGAACTTGAGTGAACGATCTTTTAAAAATTCCCCAATCCACTTCAGTACCCGAAAATCTATACCTGTATTTTTTAACTTACTTAATAATAGATCATGTGGCACGACGTCGAAGGCTTTAGAAAAATCAATAATTATATCGTCTATTCTCCAGGCTCCCTGATCAGATCTTGGCAGACCATTGCCAGTTGTCAGTTGGCTCTCACAAGAGAATCCAGATCTGAAGCCATGTTGCCCACCGTAAATCCACCCTCTTTCGTCCCAGTGCTTACGCAAATATTCAGCTATCAAGCGTTCAAATTGCTTGCATATCACAGATGTGAGGCTAACCGGCCTGTAATTACTTGTTTCCGATCGCGCACCTGATTTAAATATGGGAACTACAATCGCCTTTCTCCAACCGCCTGGAACATCACAATTGTTAATAGATGTTTCAAATAGCCGTATGAGGTACGTAATCATGGCTTCCCCTCCTAATTTAGCACTTCTCCCTAAATGCCATCCGGGCCAGCTGATTTATGAGACTTAAGTTTTGTAATACTTTTGTAAGTTCCTAGCATTGATTTTGAAGACAGTTTTCCCAAGTGGGTAAATCCATCTTTTCCCCGAATACTGTGGCAAAGTTCTAGTGCATTTCCTAATCCTTTTAGTGGCGGAACAACGCTCTTATTACTCTTTCGCCTTCGAATATACTTATAGAATTTTCCCCATCCATTACCTCCCCCCTCAAGCAGGTTTATTAAATAAAATTCTTGGGCAGTTTTCTTGGCTTCGACACTTGGCCTCCCACTGCTCTTCTTACCCCACACACTTCCATCTAGTACTAAGTTTAAAAGAACCTCATGCCGCAGACGTGGCCTATTAATCTATTTCTTATCTTGGTCAAAGTCCTCCATATTACTCTCTCTTCTCTTATTCTGCTTAGAACTTCCTCGTTACGTACTATATCCACCCATTGATTTTCAACGTTCTTCAATAGCACTCACATTCATACGCACTTAAAATTACCCAAAAATATTTACAATAATCCTAAATTATATTTAACATTAAAAGGTTCGGCGACACGTCCGGTCATTGTAGTCACAACCACGCGAAGTAAAAAGTTGAATGGGAGGGATAACTTTTCGTTGATCTTGGTTTGGCTGCCGAAGGTACGGCTTACGCACCTCTCAACGGACTGATTTCTTCGCTGGTCAGGCGAACAGACCCTCCAAATCTCAGCAATGTCTCTGTCTCTCAGACAGACGTATTGTCTCCTCTCGCTTCTTATTCACATATCCCACCACATTTTCCTATCTCCTCAGCCACCTCTTATTACTCTCCTCCGCAAACACTTCTCCGTCTCCAAAAACACACTGTCCTCTCTGTCCATTGCTTCATCTCTTCAAACTTTCTGTTCCTACTCTCGAACCATTTCTCTTCGTCGCTTACATATATTTGATTTCATGCCTTGCCGAAAAACTACCCCCACTTCCGGCGCGCTTTCAAAGCATATCCAACTTTAACCCTGTGGTGCGTGTTCTATATATTGGTAGGTGGGGGAGAATGAATTTAAGTTGTGACAATTAATAAGGGATAATTTTAACAAATATGGATTTATTAAATTATATATTTAAGGGGATCCTCGCTTACTGCATCGGGAGCATGATTGACTCTATCTCAGGGAAAGCTAAATGCTCAATGGGTATATAAATCAAATATGGGCGGGGGAACACTTTATAGAGAAACGACCAGAGGCGAGAAACAATAAGGTGGGTACATCACCACGGCGTTGTGACGATCCCCGACGTCCTTGCTGGCTGATGACTGCTGGGTGTCGTCTCCCAAGCGTCGGAGGTAGGCTGAGCGTCGCTTTCTCCACTCCAGGGCTGCTCGTCGACTCGATATTTCAGGTTTCTTAGCCTATGATGATTTCTTCAAAGATGGACGGATGGTTTGATCAGATTTACGTCCAGTGAAACTTAAATTTTTGACTGACGTAACTAGTTGAATTTTGTAATGTTGTTTTTTAAATGCGTCCGAAAATTTCTCTCCGTCTCCTAGTGCACCCTAGTTTTGATCTCCTCGCCCCGCCGAATTTTCTCTCTTGGTGGGCGTGTACTTTCTACTTCCCCCGCATGGAGGGTAGGATTCTGAAAATTGTTTATTTCGGATTTCGGAGGACTCGGGATAAATACTTTACCTTTTTAGTAGGTAGCAGGTCCAGGCGTCAGGTCAATTTTTCCTTTTCCCACGGCTGACCAGGTGTATTTCTGGTAAATACCATCTGTTGCCCATGTCTTCCGAAGCCTAGCCTTGACGCTACCTCGTCCAATCATATTGTACCGAACCTTAATGTTTCCGTTAGCTGGCCGAGGAGATGGCTGTAATTCGTCATTTAATTAACCTATCGCGTTCATTCATGTTCCCGACTTCGTTCTGCTTGGATCTAAATACTTATATACATTACAAATAATAAATTAAAAATACAATTTAATTAATATAATGTGGTAGAAGGCAATCGCTTACCACAACCCTTACCCCAATGACCGTGGACCGCTGCTATTTCATCACCTCTTCAAGCGACAAAAACATTGCACTGTTCAGGGATCTGTCGTTTTGCCGAACCGACACAATGCTAAGGGTCGCCTTTATATGCGCCGAACTTTGCTACAACACCGACCGCGCCCACAGCTTACGAACTATTACACAAAATTGAAATGAAAGCCTGAACGGTGAATTCACTTACTACATGTTTAATCACGTGCCAACAAAGAGATTACTGTCGAATTAAATAATTCAGCGGCAATAAATGAATTACTGTGCAACCCCGGGCATCCAAGTAGTTTATATAAAAATTTTAAGCACAGCAACTGATTACAGAGAAATGAATTTAGGTAAAAAAAAGTTCAAAAATTAAGTATTAAAATAAGATTATCATTATAAGAAGAAAGTACAAAAAAACGGCCCAACATTTTTTATTCGAACGAAATAGAAAATAGATTAAATGATGATTTAAAAGCATGTTTATAATGTTTAGCTTCATTTCCAATATTCTTTTAGAATATGTAACTAAAACTGACCGCTTGAGCGTTGCTGACAAGGGTAGATTTATGGCCCTAGGACAATGGCGAATTACGGCACTGCTAGGGGCTGGAGGCTAGCCACAAAAAGGCAAGAAAATTCACTACGAGTCTAGATATGAGCTGAGAAGCTACCAGTAAGCTACATGACATACGTCCTTGCAAGGCCGACGGACTCCTACTCGCCGCAATAATTGCCAATGGATCCAGGATCCACCATTATTCGTACCGCCGCTACAACCAGCCTCACACAGAAGACAATAACGGTAAATAGCACTCCTTCCTAGCCAGGCCAATTGTAAAAATAGTCACACATTTTCGAAATTAAATAAACTCACGGTTAACCTCAGATTCCGCGGCTAGGGTAAATATTTGATTTTTCCAATATCAAGCTTAGAAAATTCTTCTCCTATATTATAGTAACTGTAAATATGTAAATTGCTTAATATTAGTATTAGTTAATATTTTTAAATAGTATTTAATTTATTTATTTCCAAATAAAGCCCATAAAAATCCAAATGAATTATAAATTTAAAGTTGGAACCGTTCGTTAATATATTTAAAATGATAAAAAATAAAAGTAACCCCCTTCTATTCCTGCCTCACATACTTCCCTCTAATACTAATTTTACAAGACCCTCATGTCTCAAAAAATGGCGTATTAATTTTTCAATTTAGTCCTTCTCTTGGCCAATATCCTTCATATTGTCCGCTCTTCCCCTATTCTGTTTATAACTTCCTCGTTAGTGATTCTATCCACCCATCTGATTTTCAGCATTCGCCTATAGCACCACATTTCAAAGTCTTCTGTTATTTTCCTTTCTGAAACTCCTTTCGTCCACGTTTCGCACCCACATAACGCCACGCTCCATACGAACATTTTTAGCAACGATTTCCTATTATTCACACTTATATTACCCGTAATTAAACTCCTCTTTTTCGCGAAAGTCTTCCTTGCCTGTGCTATCCTACTCTTTATGGCTACTATACTTCTACCGTCCCTAGTTATTACGCTTTCCAAGTATCAGAATTCCTTAACTTCCTTCAAAATATCCCTTCCCAATCTAACTCCCTTTGTTATTCCACTGTTTCCCATACTACACTCCATTACATTGGTTTTCCCTCTATTAATCCTCATGTTGTTGTGGTATTCAGTCCTAATACTGATCTGATGCGACCCTCCATGCTAACCTACTTGCGCAAGCCTTTTCATTTACGTATAACTAGCACAACCTACATCCTCCCTAATCTGATAAGCGTATTCCATCCTTCGCCTCCCTCTTCTGTTATTACGCCATACACTTCCCTCTAATGCTAATTTTACAAGACCCTCGAGTCTTAAAACGTATCCAATTAGTCTATCGCTTCTCTTAGTCAATGTCCTCCATATTGTTCGCTTTTCCCCTATTCTGTTTAGAACTTCCTCGTTTGTGATTCTCATATCCTCATATTGACCTCTTTCTCCAGGACCACGTTCGTGCTATTTATTATGGTTTCCAAGTCTTCTGATTCTCCTAATACACCAGTATCGTCGGCAAAGCGTAAGGTTTTTATTTCTTCTCCTTGAAGTATGATTCCTTTTCCATATTCCGATTTAACTTTCTTCATCTCCTCTTTAACATAAGTTAAACAGAATGGGAGACACTGCGTCCTTGTCTTACTCCTTTCTTGATTTCTGCTTCTTTTCTTGATCTTCAATCTAATTACTGATGACTGCCTTCTGTAGAGGTAATGCATGAGTGTTTTTTTCTCGATTCTTTATTCCGATCCTCTTATAATGTAACAACAGTAATAAAATAAAAAAGGTCTTAGTTTTTCAAAAAGATGCATATTGCAATAGAAAAGATACGTTATTAAATCGTTTAGCGGCAATAAACGGAGCACCAACATAATCTCATGGCATACAGTTAGCACATAGCTCTCACATGATTTAAGTTACCTTTTCGGATTCTCTGAAAACTTACCTCACAAAAAGTACACCCATGACGGGTAAACTCTCGGGGGAAACTCCGATTCAAATGTTTCGGACTAACGATGTTTTCATCAACGATTTATTTGTCATTTGTCTCAATCTTTAGGCCCCTTTTTTACCAGTCTTTCCCGTTTTTACATGCCCCACTACTCAACCACGTCAATACTGTATATACTTTAGAAGGACTGCACTTTCTTTGATATGTACTATACAATCCCCATCATGCTTTTGAAATAAGAAACGGAATTCCGATACAACTGTGTGTGTGTACTGATACAGGCACACTTACATGAAAAATAATGGGTCTGATTTAGGCTAATGAAGAGGGTCCCGTGATTGCTTCCTAAAAACGAATCACGTGGTTATTTCTTGAAGATGGCGTAAGCCAGGAGTTTCAGTAAAATTCAGTAACCGGTAAGAGACGGTGAAGAACGGTCGCGTTTTGGCGGCCCTCGCGATAAGTTGGGATCGCATACGTTACTTGACTAACAAACAAGCCCCAGAATGTAAGTGGTGTTAGTCTGATGTAAAGAAGCAAGCTGTAGCAAGCGAACTGTGCTTATCTGGCCCACGAATACTGCGTTTAGGAGCGTATGGCGACCTGGCCGTAGAGTGATGATAGGAATTTAGTATGTGTAATGACTGCCCTGAATTAGATGAACTATTCTCATAACTCTGAATTAATAAATAGTGTGTTTATTGTTTGATTTTTGGCGTTTTTCTGTGGGAAAAAATACCTGGTGCCCTATCTTGAAAATTGTCAATATTTAGATAGTATTGGTGAGCTGAGCAATAGTCCGTTACAATATAAAGGTTTACAATGAATATCTAGCAAGAAAAACGAAAATAGTAGCTTAACTTAAAAACTTTTTTACTGTTTCACAATGGCTGACTGGTACGAAACATTAGAGTGGTAGGTGCCTAAGTTATGTTTATCACTTGGTCACGCTTGATATAAAGAGGATTGAGAAGCAGGAGACCGGTAGTCCACTTTAGTGAATTTGCCTGTACTCATTTATGTCATATTCAGCATGTAGACAACTCTTGGGTGCCTTAACGCGACTATTTTCAGAAAACCTGTTCGTCAACCCCAAGCCTGCTTCCCGTTAACAATCCAAATTCTCTGAATTTTTCTTATGTTCACAATATTTGTTTAAAAAAAAATTTCCCAGTGTCTAATGTTTAGGAAAAGATCAGGTAAAATGCTGTCAATGTGCTACTCAAAAATAAAATCTGTAATGAGTAATGAAAGACGAGTCTTGGAGTGGTCCCGATAGGCCAAGGCCCTCAATGAGCTCTAGCGCCAAGGAGAGAGAAAGAAAGAATCTCAAGGGGCTTGTAAACGAGCAACTTTTTACGGCAATAAGTGGTCGGTAATCATGGCCAAGCAATATTGCCCAAAATCCAGCAACATTTCCGGCAATATAAACATATTTCCAGGCAATATATCAGTATTGCTGAGCAATATTGCCCGTATTGCAACCACTTGCCGGGATGTTGCCGGTGAGTTCGATCCGGTATCGAAAATATGCAATATTGCCCAGCAATACTAGTCCCCATGTCTCTGTGGCCAATCAGATGAGTTAATAATTAATATAAGATGTGGTTAGCGTCATGTTTCATATAAATATTATTCATTATTCTAATCATGGATTTGCCAAACGAAAAAGTTATTGCATTTATCGATGCAGTTCACACAAATTCAACAATTTGAGACGTGGGTGGGTCATTAGAGAATACCAAATAAAAAATAGATGTTTGGTAAACAATAGACAACAAATTTTACAACTTGTGAAACCTTTATATTGGTCATTTATTGAAAAGTAACAAAAAATAATTGCAAAGTAATTTCTAATTTTTAAAATAATTTTTCAGCAAATAAAGAGATCTAGCCTGTAATTAAATAAATTCAATTAATCCTTCCTTTAAAACTACGCATACTTCAATCGAACAGTCGGACACTGAATACATACGTCAAAGATGTATATGGCACTCCCGTCAAAATAATTTTTGGATAATTGCCAATCTCGTATAGATCGGAGTTGTATTCCTCATCACCGTATCCTTTTCCCCTACAATGACCTCTATTTTTTAAGGAAATATTCAGTCTCCCTTTGACATAGAAGGCGACGTTTTTGAATAGCTGATCAAGAATCAGTTCGTTGCTTCGATTGTGAATTGTTCATTTAAAAAAGGTCTAAATCAGGTTCTCATTTTCTTTAGTTTATCACCACTAACGATGCGCTAATAAGAACTTTATTTTCGGCCATATTGCTGTACTAAGTGTAAGCGGGAAATGTTCCGGTTACAATGTGGCCGCAATATTGCCGGGATATACATTGCAACACATTGCCCGTCCTTAGCTAAGGCAACACATTGCCGACAATATTGCCGGGCCATAACTTTCAGAAATTTTTGTTGCTCGTTTACGAGACCCTTAAGGTTTGTTTCACATTATCCGTTTCTCTACCGGATTTCCCATTCCGGGGATAAAATGGACGGGTACACATAAACGTTCTTCCCGAGAAAACCTGGACTGCGACGACTCAGATGCTTTTAGTTGGTGACTTACGTGTTGTGCTGCTATAGAGTTATTAACGTAGAACCATTATTGTAAATGATTTCATCGCATTACATAATTTTGTACGTGGACACAATTTATATCAAAAGATGGAAGAGTTATCGCAAGATAACTGACTAACTGCAAACATACTGTATTACGTAATTGTTTTGTTCTGACGTCGGCCATGGCAAATGGCAAAAAGATAAACTTCGATTAAGAAAATGAGACTAAATAAAAGAAAGTATTAAAAAATGATTCACTGTAATTGATTCTATCTTTCTAAAAAATTAATGCAGTACGCATGCGTAAATTATAGACCTACAAATAATTGTATTTCCAAATTAATTTTCATAGACTTCATCAAATTATGGTAGTAGCTCTTCACAAACTTCATACCAGGCATCAAAATTATGTCGCCGTCCGTTTTTTTCTCCAGACAGGAGTATTGGTGGGGGAGGGGGACGTATAATGTGAAACGAGCTGTAAGGAAGTCTCCGACGTTCAACAATCACTAAATTTAACCTGTTTTTTATGCCAATCATATAAATGTTCCAGTGAGATACATAAATTCAAAATTAATCTCCACCTATGACAAAATTCTCAAATATATTCTAATATTTTTTAAATTATCAACCTTGCTATCAAACCCTCCAAGTAAAATAAAATACAACGTGATTTTAGTTTTGACTGGGAATTTAGGATCTCTATCTTGGAATATTGGCAAGATTTTGCAATTGTAACTGATAATTGCAGTTTAATTAAAATAAAACACTATATAAATTTAAACAATATTAACTTCAAACTTGCTAAGCCTGAAATAGCATAAATACAGCACGATGTGAACAAAACATGACTGAAAAGTTATTTGTATCAAGATTTACTGCAAATCAAAATTGGAATTTAACTGAATTTACTCTCGATAAAATGAATCAACTATATAATTATTTAAACCAAAAAATTAATTATTTTCACAAATTTAATTCAAGCAACTTTAATTTATTTAAAACATACAGATTTGTATTAAATTACCAAGTGACGAATGAAATGAACTTTGAAATAGGTAACCTTTTACAGTGCCAAAGGTTTGTCCTTATCCAAAATCAAAACTTTAATTTATTTAAAACATACAGATTTGTATTAAATTACCAAGTGACGAATGAAATGATCTTGGAGATAGGTAACCTTTTACAGTGCCAAAGGTTTGTCCTTATCCAAAATAAATGAGTGTATGATACAAGTTCCTTTTACTGGACCACTGCCATCTTGACCAACTCTTTCATATCAGCAACCAACTATCTGCTCAACTCGGCCATCTTTTGCATTTCTTTGTGCTAAAATGCTTTACCCAACATTTAATATATTTATATACAAATATATAAACAGTTGAAATAACGCCAAAAGAAATTCTTAGAAGTAAAATAAAACTCAATATTCGCATTTGTATAAAACAAAGTGAATTATAAATGTTTATATAATTTATTTCATTGATTCTGTAGTAGACGTATTACTCTTGGATTCACAATTTTATTTATTTGGTAACTTTTAACGCATTAAACACATTAATTTTGGGTTAGGGGTCAACTTAATGAAAGCATTTTTGGTTTCATTTTTGGTAATGAGTATATTATCAAAATTTATGGAATCAAACTATTTACAATTCTGTTAGTCAATAGCTTATCAAAAAATAAATAAAAGAAAACTATATACTCTATGTACCAGTGGCATCGGCAACTAATTGCTGAGGTAGAGGTGAATTGCTGGCTTCCATCTCGAATCTCCCGACAGCAAAGTACTACTGTCTAGGAGAGTGTTTGCAGGCTGTGGAGTTTACACGTAAAAGTACGCCTCCTACAAATTTATGTCTTATTTCAGTAAGAGAAGTTAAAAGATCTTTTTTTTTTTTCATTCGCAAATCTTAGAGGAGAATATACGCGGTTTTTACTTGGATCTAAATTCTTAAAATAGGATATTATATATATCCTTAGACTTAGTGACCTTTCATCTGTATTAATTTAGTAAGAACTTGTCTTTTTGAAATTTGGCTGCTGTTGTATTTTATGCAATCTGTATTCATTCTGTTATAAATATATTTGTCAATTATAAATTGTATATTTTTAACATTTATTTGAGAAATATGTTGATATAACTTCACATCCAACTTGCAATATTGATTTCGAAACATTGTCATTTTTCTTAATTATCCGTATAAATTTATATTTGTACATTACATATTTGAAAATACCAATACACTGTGTAAATAAATAATTGTCCTTTGTTCCTTTAAGATAGATTTTAGAAGAGTGAAAAGGCCCTGTTTTTACATTGGCTCTTACTCCTAGAGGACTGTGGTTGACAGTCACAATCTGAGTGCTGCTATTCCCACTCTATATTTAAAAACTCTTTGATAAATACTTTCTATGTATGTGGATTATTCCACTCATAGAGAATTAAAATGAAGTCACAACCTCCCTAAATGAGATTACCTATCGTTCACCCCTCTTTCCATCTCTTGGACCCCCAATTTTAATTTTCGCACATGGACCCCTTGAAGGTCGTTGCCAACCCCTATATTCAAGGAGCCATTACTCTTCATAATATGTACAACTGATCTAAGATGTCTTTTACCCATTCGTCCTTACGTATGCAGATAACAAAACCATTATCATAACAAAGGTACCTAATATAGGAGCAGCTATGGCAACTGATGAATCACTAGACATTCTCCAATCATGCTTTCTAGCTTATGGGCTCCTTTTAAACTGAAAAAAATGTTATTTTGTTCACACTAAAATAACTCTGCCCAGAGAATTGTGAAATAATGTTTGCCAAAATGTTATGAATCCAAGTGGACCAAAATCTGACTTAGTTTCTCAAATAGCAGCTCTGAACAAGAAATTCATTGAAGTTAGTTTTCTATTGCAAAGACTGAAAAATGCTTTATCATCTAAAGATTACTACATCCTCTTTAACAGTCATTTCCCATATGGAGGGAGACTGTGGAGAAAATCAAAAAGGAAGTCAGGCAGTGTTCATAGCTCAAAAGAGAGCTCTCTGTCATATGGCAGGAGTGAGCTCCCATGAGTCCTGTAGATCACTCATTCTCAAAGTGAAGATCCGGACTGTTCCTGGTCTTCCCTTTATAGCTTGCATAGAGTTGGTTCTTCAAACTCTGAGTTCAAGAAGCCAGCAATTAGACTCAGCAGTGGGATAATCTCTCCATCCACACACTGAGAACAACTAAGACTCACTGTGGACTTGAGAGGTTGGGGTCAAACTATACAAGTGGCTTCTCCTGAATATCAGAAAGTTCCCTACCTCAAAAATACTTTGGACCGTATTGCTGTCCAAAGGAGAAAGGCAGTAAGTCTTTAAAAAAAATGCTTTTGATGATAAAGGGATAAAGTTTTTTTGAGCTTTGACATTTGCATAAACCCCTTATTTCTTTGAAAGGCAGTAAGTCTTAAAAACTGCTTTTGATGATAAAGGGATAAAGTTTTTTTGAGCTTTGACATTTGCATAAACCCCTTATCTCTTTGAAAATGGTTTTATCCATCCCAAGAAATATGAATTTGTCTTTATAAATTAATTATAATACATTTATCTGTGAAATATTTTTAAAAGAGAAAATCATTTACTTACTGCCTTTCTACTTTGGACGGCAGTGTAAAGAAGTTATTACACAAGAAACCAGTAAATACTGTTAAAGAATTCTTCGAATTGAATCATAATTATTTTAATTATGTATATAAAATAATCTCTGTTAAAATTTGACAGTTGCTTAGCATTAACTTGATTATGCCAATAAAGATTTCTTATTATTTACAATGCCTAATGAAGGAATATTACATCCTGTAATGGATGATTTGTAAAGTTTAGTGATGGCCATCAAACCTTTACAAATAGCGTAGGTTTGACATTGGAGCTGACTAAATTTGAATTCAATATAAAATTCCTCTGCAGCCACATAAAGCACAAGGGTCACACTAAATTTAGTACACCAATCCAGTGGTGTTGAATATTGAAATTATTAAACAATTAAACATTGAATACTAAAAATAACATTTTTTAGAAAAATCTTTCACATAAATTATTTTGTACTGTAATTATAGTTGTCTACTGTGTTTGCTTCCTGTTTTCTCTTTATAATTGTTTTCTGAAATCCAAACTTTTGTCCTGAACAAGTCGTAATTTAGAGAATAATATGTAACTTAGGAGGTATCACAAAACTTAAGCGGTGCATGATAAAATTAATGGTTGGGAAACATAAGAAGATGAACAAATTTGATTATCAGAAGTAATTGATGCTTATTTTTAAATAGATTTAGTGTTTAAAAATAAACTTATATATTATATGAAATATAGAAAATAGTATTCATAATTTGTAGCTCTTTTTTAAACAAGATAATCTATCTGGGGATGAGTTACTTTGACAGCCAACTGGGACCAAATTAAAATTTTATTACATAACAGTTTCTGAGAAGAACAAATATATACTTAATAGATAAGATTAGTTTCAAAGTTTGAGTTATCATGCAAACAGCTGATATTTCTGCTGACAACACTACTATACATCAAATCATTATCAGAATATATTAGGTGGTTCAAACTGTGTTACATAATTAATCTGAAAGGTGAATTTAATATAATTTACTTTATTTATTATATGAGGCTTTTAAATAGTAAATAATAAACTCATATTTGAATTCTCTTCTTATAATAAGGTCATAACCTAAAATCTCATTAAGAAATTTTTTAAACATATGTTAAAATAATAATAACCCTTTATCATATTATAAAATATATAATTCTATTAAAGAATTTAAATCAAAATTCATCTGTGTGTGTAAACAAATTATTGTTTGAAAATATTTATTAGGATATAGTTATTTGTTAAAAATAAATTAATGGATATTATAATATTATGCGATATTAGCATAGTAAATGATTAATTTTCTGATACAACAAATAAGGTTTTGTAGATGATATTGTTTAAAACAAAATTTTTTATGCAGAAAGAATTCTAGGAAACCCTATAATTGCTGGGTAAAGCTGTGGAATTTATTATTAAATTTTAGTTTTGAAACTTATAATTTATCTAAAAACTGAACTAAGGGACATAATGAGAATTTCAGTATTTACAAATTGATCATAAAATTTCTATTTGGTTAAAACACAATGAAAATAATAACAATTCACTTCAAACATAGAGAAAATATGTAGTATTGTCATAATGATGCATGTTATAAAATTTTGATTAATTTGAAATAACAAAAATTTTCTGTCCATTTTGATAAAATATAATACAAATAATAAGTGAAATATTTAATTGGAATTGTTGATTATTTGTCAAAGTTAGGAATAAATATAGAGGTATACATAATGACCTCACATTATTGTGCAAGTGAAATAATTTATCTTATCACTATTTGCTAATGAATTATATAATTTTCAGGGTTATAGGTTATATAGTTTTGATGTGCACATAAAAATAGAACATTAACTTTAAATTTATATATATTACATTCCTCTGGTTACTCCCTTTGAGGTACAAAATTATTCTTTGCTTCCATTGGGTGATATCTATTATTATGATAAAAGTTCAATTGTTTCATTATTGTAATTAATAATATTGTTGGGAAACCCCATTTCACAAGCAATTTTATTATATGATAGGTATTTTCTTTATTCATGGTTCTTATTCTCCTGAAGTAACATCATTTATATATTCATTTAACTAACATATTGTTGATTTAAAATGCCACATATTGCATATTCAAATCAACTACTTTGGACAAATTGATAACAAGAGTATGAAACCTTGTGAGTGTTGTTGAAACTGTTAGATCAAAATGGATTGGAATGCTTTGATAAAAATAGGATATTGCAAATATGTTTTCATACTCTCAGCAAGTGTTGCTTTTGTCTAAAATCATACCTTATATCAAGCAATGTTTATTTGCACATTTCAAAAGGCTCAATATTTATTACAATATATTAAATGGGAACACTACATTAAAATGTTAACCAATAAATTAGACATTCTGAATGGTAATTATATGATGTCTCACTACAAATAGTGCATTTTCAATTTCATTTTAGTTATATGTAATAAAATGTGATTATATTAAGCACATCTAATTATGGTAATTCATTGAAGTACAACAACATTTAGAGCATTATAAAATAAAGGTGTTTGTGAGGTTTTATGTGTAATACAAGCTGTATTGAATATTAAAATTTAATGTTCAATGTCAACTCAGTTTTAACATTGTATTTAAAATATTAATCAGTATATCGCTATATATAATTTAGCAAATACCTTAATAATCACTTTTAAATCTTAAATGTCTATAATTTTATTTTTTCAGATGGGTTCTCAAAAGTTACCAGCATTTATTACTGCAGTTGTGTACCTTCTTGCACCTTTAGTAACGTATTCAGCGAATATCTTAGCTGCACAACTGAACCCTTTTCTTCTTATGCTTCTTGGATGTGTAATTCTAGCTACTTTGGCTGGGATAGTATACATAATAACAGCTCATGTAGTTAAGGACAAATTATATTACTGTAAGTTGGTGTGGTGGATTTTGGGATCATTAATGTTCGAATAGAAATGTTAATCAAAAAGGAAATAATATTATCAAATTAATTTTAAAAATTGGGTTAACAAAATTAATCTAAGTAGAAAGAATTAAAAGGAAATAATCATTCAATTTAAATTTTGGGCTGGCTACTTGCTAAGCACACCAGCAAGCTATAGTTCCTTCTAGGGATCAAGTAGGGGTATAAAATCAAAACTTGGAATCGAAAATTTTACTAACTCTCAAAATAGCCAGTGGGCGAGAAACGCGAATGTTGTACATCACTGCTTGCAGGATTTTCAGGATTATAGTGCATCTCGTTCACTGAATCGGTGACCCTGAAGTCATGACGCCAAAAATAAGTTATGAAGAGAAACCTCCAAACTTGTATTTTTTGCCAATTACTGGACAAATGCTGTAGACTCATATGAATTGTCTACTGATGTCAAAAAGTAATAATACTAATGTAAAGCAAGTTGAAGTAAAGATGTAAGTGTTGAAAATCCTCTGCGCTCCTTCTTTTATTAATTTAGCCACACCTTCATTTGTCTAGCGGGTGTGTTGGAAAAGATCCTTGGTCAGGCTGTGGTGTTTTGGCGGTTCATGTTTTTTTCTGGGCTGGCTGGGGTTGCAGGTCAAAGTCCCTTCCTCCTTATTGTTGCAACACATGTTATCTATTTCATAAGGAAGTCACACGTTGTTTATTGTGAAATATCTTGTTTTCAAGTGACCTGCCAATCTTCATTTACAAATAGTTTCGGCCAATCCTGTAGTGCCACTGAAATTCCCCTTTCTGGCTATATGTATCATCACATTTGGATGTTAAATTAACCAATCACATTTATTATTGCTCTGCTGTTGGCTTGATAAGCAGCCTAGCATACTTCATAAGAATTGTATGCTATATGCATATACTAAATAAAAAATTAATAAAAGTTATTAGGGTAAAATTATCTTTCACATAAATATATGTGTGGGTGCAAACACACACCACATTGGAGATGATTTTACATTTATATTTTCATAGAGTACATGTAATTAATTATTTTTAATATTGATTAGTCTATATTACCAAAAATTATTAATATATGTAGGAGAATACAGCAACTTTATTTATTTATAGCTAGAATTATTTTTCTTTTCAAATGAAATACACTTAATCACTATTAGATTAGCTTGAAATTTTTTAAGACCAATTCTATCTGTTTCTCTGTGGGGTTTGAACTAAGATTTACTGTTATTATTTATAGTAATTAAATGTTAAATGAAATAATAGTTATATTTAATGTCTGGTGGTCAAAATTTGATTCCAGGCTTCACTACTTTTGCATTTACCAGTGGTATATCATTAATGGTGGCTTTGGAAGTAGATGGATATGTGAATGGATTCATGACATGGTATTTACAGTATGGTGAACCTTATTTAGTAAGCCCATGGGGATCAGCTGTTTCTTATTTTGATGGAATAGTATTTTATCTATGCTATGTAACAATGGCATATTTATGCACTAATGGGTAAGAGTGGATTTTCCTTGATATATTTTTGTTAGTATAATTTTTATTTGATAAATTATATAAAAATTTCATTTAATTGTATACTCAGTATTATAATGTCATATGCCTGCAACATTATTTAATTGAATCTCAGCCTTAAAGACTATGAAACTGATATTAAAATTGTAGGTGAGCCTGAGCAGAGAAAAGCTTGTATCAGCCAGAGAGTCAACTCAGATAGCTCAGATGGAGGTCCCAAGTTCAATTCCTAGTCTGGTTGACATTTTTCCTTTAATTCAATTTTTCTTGTTTTTAAGTACTTGAAGTAGAACATAATTGTTACAAAATAAGTGACTGGACTGATTTTCTTTAGCTATTTCCAATCTAAATTTATTTATTCTTCAGTCAGATACTCTGAAATAAATATAAATATTGTAATTATCTCCTTGAGTTATAAATATTTAAGTCATATGTATGAGATTCTGTAAGAAATAAAATTAATACATTATGTAAATTACTCTCCTCTTCTAATGTTTCTATTATTTTTTGTTAGGATATTAGCCTTATGTGCATATAGAGACAAATTGAATGTAAATGTTGTTCTTTGGGGGGATCATTTACATACATTATGAACATAGAGGCCCTAGTAGTATACCTTGTTGACCTCCAGTCTTAATTTTTCCTTAAACTAGTTAATAAAACTGATCTAAAAACAGAGTACTCACTCTGTATTTTGTGTTGAAAAAGCTTTAAACCAGGGAATTTTCAATAATTTCATATTTTAGCATCAATATTAATGTACTTTGGTCATCAAACATGTGCCTTACATAAACCTCCAATCTAGGTAAAGAATTGTATGTTTATTGAATTTTTGATAGTTTATTGACTGGATTGATGCTTTCTTACTTGTTTAAGATTCTTTTCTTAATAAAAATTGTAAGTCAGCAAATAAATTATTTTTCTTGACAAACAAAAAAAATGTAGTCATGTTATATAAAGAAATACAGTATATTTCTTCCTGCTACATTCATTTCTTTACATAGAGTATAACAGGTTTCAGCTTTATTATTATTATTATTATTATTATCACATTCATAGAGTAATTAATTGTAACATTTATTGTTTTCTTTAAAATAATAATCATTTAATTTACATTTAAGGAAAGAGTATCACAAAATTGGATTGTTTTACACTGGAGCAATTATGGACAGTATGATAATACTTCTAGTTGGTGGAGTGCTCAGCCACCCTGGTTTCAGTTGGTGCACTGTATTGAATATTCCATATGTTGTCGTGCCCCTTGTTATTGGATATGTTTCTATTGTGAAACATAAAAGAACAGACACTAAAAGAAAGTCAACTTGGCTGGACAAAATTTTGGCTATACTTATATTTGAGGCAACTATTCCATTGATATTTCGTGGATTGGTGTGTATTTTTAAGGATATTATTACAGAAATTATTTTTATAAATTTTAAATATTATTATTCATAATTATGACTGAACC